>JAJTJO010000316.1:0-600000 GCA_024550625.1 Dendroctonus valens | reverse complement strand
TTTACTTGCGCCTCCTCCTCTAGGAAAATTACAATGTAGATGTTTTAAAGCAAGTTGCAACATTGAATTATTTGTTGCTCTTACACTCTTCCTTAGAGCGACAACGCTATCTAGCAAATATTAATTGCATCTGTTGTAAAAATGCATTGTCTGTTGTAAAATTTTTGCCAAGACACTAGAAGGTTGGCTTCAGCCCGCTGTATTTCCATACTTTTTCTGTGGGCAGCCGAGGTAGCAGCATGCTAGTGGAGTGGACAGAACAAAACTTTTGTGTGTAGACCACTCCTTAGAGAACATTCATACTCCAGCGACTCAGCGTCTGGATTGTCACGGCGTTATAAGGTTGTTCCTTTTCGAAAAGTTACTAGTAGCTTAGTAATCTGTGCACGGATGTCTTTCGTGCAACTGATGTAAGTTGTTAACGCACTTGCTGTACATATCTCAGTTTGGCAACAGAATGGTATAATAAAAGTGGCATGGTATCCGCCGAGGGCGGGGGTCTTCATTCCTGCAGGTATTTTACTTTGAATTCCTGCCTTCTTGGTTATATTGATATTGGTCAATTCTATAAAGACAAAGTATCGGACCCGATGAACTGGTACTTAAGCCCTCAGGCTTTGTCTTAAGGTTCGAGCCTTTTTAAGGAGATGCTAGTACTTGGGGAGAAATTGGCTAAAGAAATCAGAGCTATGTTGGAGTCCCCTGTGAGCCTGAATTGTGGGATATGTGGCTTTAGTCTGAGCACGCCTTTAAAGAATCTCTCAATGCGAAAGTCCGAACCTATTATAGGTGAGCTTATGAGAGATGTAGCGGAGACATATGTGTTTAAAGAACCACATGAAAGCCCTCTTTTGGTATTGCAGAGCAAGAACTACCAGAGAACTTTCAACAGAGTCGGTGTACCAGCTGATTTTTCCCTTTTTTCTCCCCATTAAAACCCCAGCTTGTATTACTTATGTGAAGAATCTGCCAATGACGATAACATGACTTCTATGGCTTGGCTGGTCAGCCAGTTTCTCATTAATCCCAACCTCATAATATCCCTATACCAGGACATGAAAATGAGATAATTCCTCTGCTTGCAAATAGGTCAATTTTGGATATGACTGTAATCTGCAGATTCTTGGGATGCGTATTCTAGTAATTCGTATTCTATTTCGAGTTCTAGTCGCCTAGATTCTAGTCGCGCGGGTTCTAGTCGTTTCTAGGTCAGCTTCTTTGTTTTCACTCGATTTGAAATAAGACGCAAAAATCCAACATCGTCCCTCTTCACAGAACTACCAAATTTCTTGAGCAAGCTTTTTAATTTGTATACGCCCATCCATATGGGGGTAGCCGAACATATGGGAACTAAGATTTCCAATAGACCCGCAAAAAACCCTGATTTTGCAATTTGTTTGGTCTTCAAATTTAGGGTTAAGCTTTTTACTTTACCTTGCTTTTCTACAGGTAAACTGACAGTCCTGTTCACCCTGTCATATATGTGTTTATGCACTCAAGATATTTGTAAGCTTGTTTTGGTATAAAAATGCTTTCAGATGTTGGTATTGATAACAAAGACCTAGCTTGCGAGGCAGCAGTCCCGGTTCTGATGAATTTCTAATGAATTCACCATACGTAGCCCTATAGTTAAAAAAATCAAAAATGATTAATTTAACGAGTCTTCTTAAAATGCATGGTGCTGTATTTAACCCGAATGGCATGCAGTTATACTTGTATAACGTATCCAGAAACTGAAATCTTAAATATTTTCTGTCTTGCAATGTTATGGGTATCAGCTGATAAGCGCCTTTCAGGTCAATCGCTGCAATATAGCAGTTAGCTATTGTGGTTTTAATGACAGTCTTATGTCTTATGCCTACTAGAGGCCGCCCGGCTCTTTAACGGTCAATACGTGAAATAAATTGACCTGTTGTACTCGAAACACATGGAAATTGCACCGCTTTCGGATATTTTAGAAATATCGTTGCTAATTATTGTCTTTTCATCTTCATACCAGATCTAGAGACTCAGTAGATGTTTTCTCTTTCTACTGGTTTTAAACGGAATGTGGGAGCCCTGAATTCACCCTTTCAACGAGCCCTGAAGTCTTCTAATAGGGCCTTGTTTTGTTTTTGCCCCCCCCCCCCCCAAAGGGGAGGTGATTGCTTTGCCAATAGCATAATGTATAGTAGCATCCTTGCAGCTCTGTATATCAGCTATTTTCTTGTGTTTTGTCATTGACAAAAATATATGCGGATTGACTCCGGGGAAGCAACCGGTGGTTTATGAGCTACTGGCCGGTATTTGGCTAACAGTGGCTTGACAAGATCCGGATCCTTGCCGCCTGGCTTGGATCTTGGTTACTGTCGGGTGAATGTTATCAGAAGATGAATCGCTGGTAATTTCCGAGCTCCATACTTCTAAGCTGTCATAATCTAGCTCATTATCTTTGTCTGATAGTTGAATGTGACTCCTTATGAGAGAACAACAAAAATAATATTACAGTTAGTGTCACTGGTTTGACATTAATATGTTCTTCTTGTTTAAAGAAGACTGCTTTACCGACTGCAATGGTCCTTTTGATAGCGACACCTGTTTTACCGACCATGGAGAGCTGGTTTACAGTCCTCCATATTCCCAACACTGCCATTGGAACAATTCAACCCAGACTTCGGGTAAGGCGGTCTGCTTGTAATTGGGCAGTACCTACAAACCATAAGCTCATAAGTCTGGACGAATGGCAAATAAGAGAACACTTGTTTTGCATTCAGGAGTTAAGCAGGGTCTTTAACTCGTAAGGACTTACAGCCTAGCCTTACACTATACAGACTTACAAACTGCATGGCCTTAAGCTCGTAAGGACTTTCACTATTGTCTTAAACTTGCAAGGACTTAAACCTGACTTAACCTTACACGGATTTACAAACCGCATGGTCTTAAACTCGAGAAATACTTTCACCATCGCCTTAAACTCGTAAGGTCGTAAGAACTTACCGCCTGGCCTTAAACTCGTAAGGGCTTGCAGCACGGCCTTAAACTCGTAAGGACTGTCACCATTGCCTTAAACTCGTAAGGACTTATAGCCTTACCTTAAACTCGTAAGGACTTACAGACAGCATGGCCTTAAACCTGTAAGGACTTACAGCATGCCCTTAAACTCGTAAGGGCTTGCAGCATGGCCTTAAACTTGTAAGGACTTTCACCATTGCCTTAAACTCGTAAGGACTTATAGCCTTGCCTTAAACTCGTAAGGACTTACAGACAGCATGGCCTTAAACTCGTAAGGCCTTACAGCATGCCCTTAGACCCGTAAGGGCTTGCAGCATGGCCTTAAACTCGTAAGGACTTTCACCATTGCCTTAAACTCGTAAGGACTTATAGCCTTGTCTTGAACTCGTAAGGACTTACAGACAGCATGGCCTTAAACTCGTAAGGACTTACAGCAGGCATGGCCTTAACTCGTAAGGCTCCAAGGAATATGCCTCAATTCGTTCTGTGATCCTAGCTTCAGGGGGTGTTTACTGGTATCCAACCAGGGGCGAACCAGGATATTTATCTGGGGGCGGGCAAAAAATATATTCATATTATTATTATTTTCATCAGAACAGTGTAAGCGGTTCAAGCAAACCACTTCTGAAGATGCAAGCCGCAGTGCTTGCGAAACGTCAAGAAGAAATTCTACCGAACGACGTCCTAAAAACCCACTTGTTTGAAGGAATGACCTCGAAAGTCTATCTCTTTTGAAAAATGTATATATCTATATATACATGTTACGTCGGTTAAATCGTCGGATCGTAGGTAACATTCAGGTTCTTCTGGATTGAATTAATATGATTTTCCAAACATGTTTCTTCTCCAAGTGCCACACGCTTTGCCAATACTCGGGCGATTATTGCTTTTCCACGAGGTGACCGCGTAAAAAGCACAAGAAAATTTTAATGTCTAGGCCAGGGATCGAACCACGGATCTCAGGGTGAGCAAACGAATGCATTCACCACCACGCCATTCAGGTGAATACGGGGTGACTGCGTAAAAAGCACAAGAAAAATTTTCATGCCTAGGCCAGGGATCGAACCATGGACCTCAGGGTGAGCAAACGAATGCATTCACCACCACGCCAATTCAGGTGAATACGGGGTGACTGCGTAAAAAGCACAAGAAAAAAATTTTCATGCCTAGGCCAGGGATCGAACCATGGACCTCAGGGTGAGCAAACGAATGCATTCACCACCAGGCCAATTCAGGTGAATACGACGTTTAGAGTCGTCACTATGACATACAGCCCGATAGTCCACCCCTGGAGTCGTCCATTGTATGAAACTAATGATTTCGCTTACCTTCTGAAGGAACTATTAATCGCTTGTTCGAGATTAGGTCTGGAGTCTTGCTCCCTATATATCATACCATGATTTTTAGTACTGGAAGTTCTGCAGTACTGCTGGTACTTTGGGCTCCTACGTTGCAAGATGAACAAACGCCGGCATCTTTTCCGTCCTTGCCCTTCAGTTTGGGCCCGTCGCCTGCTAAGCACTTTAATTTTCTTCGAAAACTGACCTGAGCCACTTGCACGCCCCTTGCTAGGGCTTCTCGAAACGCGAAACCGACTTTCGGTATGTTCCTTTTTCGCATAATTATTACGAACGGTTAAATAGTTTGGGAAGATTCACAAACGTGGTATCTCTTGCGCACAAAAAACGGTAATGAAGGGCTGTCAAAAGGGAACCAGCCTATGGAGGGGCAATGACAGGTGTCTTTCAGCTTTGAAGATTGTGGCCATCTCGTACAAAAATGGTGTACTACATTGTAATTTTCCTAGAGGAGGAGGCGCAAGTAAAATCAATGTTTTAGACTCGTTGCCATAACTTCTCTGCTCTTGGTCCGAGTTTCATGATCTAGAGCTCATGTTGAAGTTAAAACTTCATAGACAATTTAAGACAAAAGTTGACGCACAGGGTTACACGAAAAATTACCCAAATCAGAATTGCCCCCGATATCTGTGATTCTGGAAGATTTTCCAACTCAGTGAAGTTTACTTTCAAATATTTCGCTCATTCATGAAACCCGGCAGATTGATTTCTTCTGAAGTCGACTGTGAGGTTTTAACTTCAACATGAGCCCTAGATTTTGAAAATCGGTTCAAAAGAAAGAAATGTATCACTGCAAGACCAGGGCATTAAGATATGAGATCTATCTTAATGCCGGGATGCTGATGTTAAAAAAACGGTTTATGTTATGTTAACTGTGAGCATGTGAAGCTTTCGCCAATTTTGCATTGTTTCATTTGCCAATCTATAAAAACTTTATCTGATGCACTAATTTTTTGCAAAAAGGCGCAGAAATCGAATAGGAATTGTACTAAATAAAGCTTCATACAGAAACCAAATCGCTCTAAGCAATCAGAATGTATCTAGTTCCAAAATTTGGATGAGCAGTTTATAAGTAGTCACTGCTGTATGCAAAATCTTAGGAATCATTTTAGGAAATGACAAATTGTCATTAACGCAAATATTATATTGCGCAAAACTAAAACAATTTTTTAAGACCCAACACATATATAATGCACAATAATAATTAAAAGGAGCTACAACAAAATAGTTTGTTGCAAGTAAATTTCCGTACAAATATCCTGTGATAGACCTGAATGCAAGTTAATTAACAGTGTGAAGCACATAGACGATTATACTAAGGTGAATCTAATATTCTGAAGTCGTATTAATCTCAGGTATCTAATTAGTTCAAGATACAAAACCGACTTGTTGACGTCCTTTGGCACCGATCAGACTCCTGTAATTATTAATCTAAGGTACATTATAATTGACATTTACCGGAAATACCTGTTATCGGATAGGAAATGTGGTTAAACGCCTTTGCATTATGCATACACTTGGCGATTATAGAAATAATGATGCTGCAGTATATTCAATAATAATTAGTGTTACTTCTCCCAACTGGAAATATCTATTGCATCGAATTATAATTTCCTGAAATGTCAAGCTTGTAATAGTTATTATCAATCCAGTGAAAGAAATTTCCACACTTGTAAAACAAGATGGTGAAGGTTTTTTTATTAGGCTGAAATGCCTGTACTGCCGAAACCAATCAATTTTAGCTTTATACGAGTATCAATTTTTTATGCGTCTTTCAAACAGTTTGTAATACGAATTAACAAAGTAAAGAAAACTTCTTAGTTACAGCTTTATATTAAGAAAAGTTTATACTTCTAATAAATATCGTACTCGATAGATATCGTATCGATCTCTAAATAATATGGATTTTTAATCCATGCTAGAAACTAATTGAGCGAAGACATGTGACTGGCAATAACATCTCATGAACTTCAGGCATTGGCACATTGATTATCGATCTGTATTTCGTAATTAGATATTTTCTAGTCAATGGAATCTCGACATTCTAATTAACGTCAATGCAAGATCAGATTGTTTTCCTTCATCAGCGCACAAACAGTCTTGCAATTAGGAAGCGTCAGAAACATGATAAATGACATTTACCAACACATGACATGTACCAAGAAACTTATTATGAGATATGAATGCATGTTGAGTAGTAATATTAGAGTATATAGAAGTTTAGGCTGCTAGTCGATTCGTAATAGTACATTATATACTTAGGTGGAGAAGTGAGCTATTATTTACCGATCACGTTAAGCGCGTAGCGGCGAAGGATATAATGTGCGAGGTATATAATAGCCTTCTCGACCCAAGTATATTTAGGTTTTTCTACTGCATTTACTTGCCTAAATTGATTCAATTAGATTTTGAATTTCTCATTAATTTTCTGAAGTGTGGAAGTATTTGATAACCTGACGTTTAGTTCTTAAACTGCCGCAACATGATTTATCCAGAAAACAGATCAAAGTTCTATGAAAAACTTATGGAAAAAGCGAAAAATTAGTGAATCTTAAAGTTACAGTCATTTAGAAGTGGAAATGGATGGAATCCCACTTGAACTTAGAGAGGTGAGCAAACTAAGCATAATGAGAAACATAAACATCTTTCATTATTTACCTAGGGATTTTTTAAATTATTATTGATTAGGGAGAGACATACGACTTCTCAGGAGGGAAATGGAGTAAAATAATGGTAACTTCTCAGGTTAGTAGTATAAAAAATAACTTATTATACAGTTGTTCCCATTTCATAAAATTAATTCCAATACTCTTTGAAATCATCCGGACTTTTAAGCAATTTTTACCCTGGGGCCAACGTATAGTTTATAGGTCTTATAGACGAAAAGAGTTAACATGTGAGTGAAAATTAATGTTTTTTAATTCAATATTAATATTTTAAAAAAAAATTTCCTGGGTTTCAGTCAATTTTATTGTTTATTATTTAAAATGTCACAAATACGTTTCGGTGTCTTTTCTTCACCAGCATCAGTTTGTCTAAAATATATATTTACAGTTATCATCAATTTAAATAGAAAACTTTCACCAAATTCACATATTAAAATACAAATCACACACATATCAAAAAGTACATCAAGAACATTGGTTTTCAGGTGATGAGTCAGGACAAACTGTCTGGGGAAAAGACTAGAATCTATTGTTTAGAGATTTAAATTTAACTTACGTGTATAGTTTGCTTCTACCTTCACATTGACTGGTCACTGAAGTTCCATATTTACTCGATATCAAGCGAGCGAAACAAAAAAAACTGTTTATCTTTCGCCTTTTCTTTGCATTCCTAGGTGTTAGATTTACTTATGTAACATGTATATATATATTCGGTTGGCAACAGTGCCACGACAGTAGAAATGACATTTGACAAACGGGGGTGATATAACTGGTAACGGTTGGATGTAAAAGGAGATATTCAATACAGTCCACACGAAGCAGTCGATATCGAGTTTTATTCCAACCATCCTTAACCAAACACGTGCAGGTTAAAGAAATGGTACTAGTTTGAGCCAGCTAGTTACAAAACGATTAAACATTTTGGTCCATTCGAACCAGATATCGTAAAAAAAAAGCTCTATTTCCTGGTGCAAGGGTGTAAGAGTGAAGCCAGTAAGTACTCCATTTTCTATTATCCTATTTTGCCTCTATTAGGCATAGATATAAAGTACTCTAGAAGTTTTCACATGCCATTTTGAATATTTTACCACTATCGGTGCTGTTACGTGCAAATATTTGCCGTAAACCTGTTAATTTTGTTTTTCGACCTCGGCATGCGTGTGCAAGTTATTTGCCAAGCATATCTGTTTTGGTTTTTTCATCATAGAGTTAGGTGTTTGGCTGTAAAATCCGAATCTAGCAATTTGGCGATTTTTATCGCAGTTTCGATTCTTATCGCAGGTGAAAAAAAAATTGTTTGGTAGATTGCCGGGATCACGTGTCCGTTAGGGCCAATGAAAATTGGTGATTGTTGATTCCTGCTCCAACGGAAGGTTGGGGGGAGGGAAAACTTCTACTGGTGTGACGGTGGATTTTTGGTGGTTGAAGAATTAATTAGGCCGTGCCGGTCAGACCGGCAGGTCGATTTTTGAGTTTGTTCCGCACGGTCGGGCTTGAGATTTTCACTGTGTTCAGCGTTACCGCATGGTCGGTTTTTTGAAGGGTTTGGAATCGAGAAGTTTATTGATGATGGTATTGATGGTTTGCAAGAGGCCTTGATTGATGGTTTGCAAGAGGTTTGCAAGAGTCAGCGATTTGAAGTTTTGGGGACCCAAGAGCCGGATGGACGAATCCATGATGGCCGTTATGACCACGTGGAATTGACGTGGAGGCTGGTTCTGGTGTTTTCCATTTTGGTGGAAGTTGTATGCTACTTGGAAGCATGCTGGCGCCCAACTTTGGTGAAGACTTTGTTTTTTATCAGTTTTTTATGACAGTTTTTTTTATGATAGGAGTTAGTGACTTTTATAGTTAATTGCTTGTGCTGAAACATTCAAGTTCGACTGCATTCAGTTCATTTTGTTTTTTTTTTCTTTAATTGCGATTCACAGTCGGACCTGAGTGATTTCCTTATTTATTTGGTACCCCTTTACTGTGGATTTTTTTTATTTTTATTTATGATCACGACCGATCCCCATTGGAAGACCTGCGAGGCCACTGACTGAAGTGATCACTCCAGCAGGTCCCCCTCAGGGTCCTTCCCCTTCACCATCCAGGCTTGATTGAAGTTAAGGTATCCATAGATTAAGGGTGCTACCAAAAATATCCGAGTGATACACTCGAAGTAAATTTATATATTTTTTTTACCTTTGTTACTCTCAGTAAAATTGTTAACTTGTTTAAAATACATTAGTTGTGCAGTTGAATTTGAGTGTGCATAATTTTGTATTGTCCATTGAGCGTTCCAAAAAATTGTTCACTAGCCGCAAAGTACTAGCTCTTGCTCTAACTCACGCCCCGAGATAAAATAAATATAGTTTGGAAGTAAAATTCGTAACAAATTGGCGCCCAACGTGGGGCACTATTTAATTTTTTTGGAAGCGCTAAATGGACACTTACGATTCAGGTTTCAATGCAGGATATTTTTGGGTCCGTTTAGATATAGTTTGATCTATTGAGGGTTGCCGGTATATCTTGTTATATATTTTCGATATTCTTTTTTTGGTACTTGCGGTTATTTTTTTATATATTTTGATACAGTCTGTTAAGTATCACGTGGGTGACTGTGTTTGGAAAAAAGATTTTGTTTGTCAAAGGCCATTGATGGGTTTGCCGCAAAGTTAGCCCTTAAATTTATTCCCTGTATTGTAACCAAAGTTATCTCAGATTTGGTTTATCGGTTGAGTGACCGCGATGGTCGTGATTTGGGGGAACTGGCACGTTTCGGATATTAAGCCCGATGTAACAGTGACGATGATTAACGATAATGACAATTCCGGCTCTACAGACAGGGCGTACCTTGGTGTGGTGTGATCAGCTTGGCGCAAAACTTGATGATCGCTCACATTGAGGTTTGGAAGAATACTTCTGTTTCAGTATTCTGGAAGGTGGTAAAAGTCCACCAAGTGTTAGTGCGGAGTAATCTTCAATCGCTTCGCGCTTATTGTGTCAGCTGTGCAAATGGCTGACCGTATCTCAATGTTGTCGTTGGTTGTTTTGCGGTTTTTAGTTTAGGGTTGTTTGGTTTTGGCTTGAATTGTGTGATGCCCATTCTCCAGAATGATTAGTGTCGATCATCACAGGGGTTTTTTTTTTATTTCCTCTGTTGGATCAACCTCAGTTGATCCTACAGCTTCACCCTTACGGGTCGATAAATTCAGGTTGAGTGGTGTTGATTGCTATTGGTAGCGATATTTTTTTTTTGTTTTATGCCGCCATATGGTCTTTATTTTTTTTGAGACCCGTAGGGATTTTTGTTCATAGTCGATGTTTAAAGTTCCGACGTTACCTCTCCGTCTAGCTAGCCTTCAGCGGTGTGACGGCTTAAATTGTAAGTTTTGGTATTAACGCTAGTGGTCTTGGTTCGCCATTGGTGTTGCTCTTTAGGACCTAGATTGTAAGTTTTGGCATTAACGGTAATGGTCTGGTTCGCCATTGGTGTTGCTCTTTAGGACCTAGATTGTAAGTTTTGGCATTAACGGTGATGGTTGAGGTTCGCTATTGGTGTTGCCTGTAAGGACCTAGTTTTAAAGTTTAGGCTCAACGCTTGTCGTCTGGATCCGTGACAGGTGTTTGCTCTTCAGGATCTAGTGAGTTTATTGCGAGAAAAAAAATTAAACTTGGTGTTTTAAATTTTTTTTTTTTGGTTACTTAGGGGAGTGTGTTCCGTGCAAATATTTTGCCCGTAAACCTGTTAATTTGTTTTCGACCTCGGCATGCGTGTGCAAGTTATTTGCCAAGCATATCTGTTTTGGTTTTTTCATCATAGAGTTAAGGTTTTGGCTGTTAAATCCGAATCTAGCAAATTTGGCGATTTTTATCGCAGTTTCGATTCTTATCGCAGGTGAAAAAAAAATTGTTTGGTAGATTGCGGGATCACCGTGTCCGTTAGGGCCAATGAAATTGGTGATTTTTGATTCCTGCTCCCACGGAAGGTTGGGGGGAGGAAAAACTTCTACTGGTGTGACGGTGGATTTTTGGTGGTTGAAGAATTAATTAGGCCGTGCCGGTCAGACCGGCAGGTCGATTTTTGAGTTTGTTCCGCACGGTTCGGGCTTTGAGATTTTCACTGTGTTCAGCGTTACCGCATGGTCGGTTTTTGAAGGGTTTTGGAATCGAGAAGTTTATTGATGATGGTATTGATGGTTTGCAAGAGGCCTTGATTGATGGTTTGCAAGAGGTTTGCAAGAGTCAGCGATTTGAAGTTTTGGGGACCCAAGAGCCGGATGGACGAATCCATGATGGCCGTTATGACCACGTGGAATTGACGTGGAGGCTGGTTCTGGTGTTTTCCATTTTGGTGGAAGTTGTATGCTACTTGGAAGCATGCTGGCGCCAACTTTTGGTGAAGACTTTGTTTTTTATCAGTTTTTTTATGACAGTTTTTTTATGATAGGAGTTAGTGACTTTTATAGTTAATTGCTTGTGCTGAAACATTCAAGTTCGACTGCATTCAGTTCATTTTGTTTTTTTTTTTCTTTAATTGCGATTCACAGTCGGACCTGAGTGATTTCCTTATTTATTTGGTACCCCTTTACTGTGGATTTTTTTTTATTTTTATTATGATCACGCGACCGATCCCCATTGGAAGACCTGCGAGGCCACTGACTGAAGTGATCACTCCAGCAGGTCCCCCTCAGGTTCCTTCCCCTTCACCATCCAGGCTTGATTGAAGTTAAGGTATCCATAGATTAAGGGTGCTACCAAAAACTATCCGAGTGATTACACTCGAAGTAAATTTAATATATTTTTTTTACCTTTGTTACTCTCAGTAAAATTGTTAACCTTGTTTAAATACATTAGTTGTGCAGTTGAATTTGAGTGTGCATAATTTTGTATTGTCCATTGAGCGTTCCAAAAAATTGTTCACTAGCCGCAAAGTACTAGCTCTTGCTCTAACTCACGCCCGAGATAAAATAAATATAGTTGGAAGTAAATAATTCGTAACAGTGCTTAATATCATACACGGTTTTCTTCACAATTTTATATTTTTGTGTACAATTTTTAACGCCAACAGGCCAATAGCCACGTGGTAATCATTTCTATTTCACACTTCTACCTATTTTAACTATTTTATCAAGTAAATATCCTCATTGAGATGGAAAACTCAGATGGGGCAATTGATTTGCAACAAATTAAACAATTAATTAGAAGTCGTGGTTCTATTAAACAAAAACTAACGTTGGTTGATAAGTTTATCCAATTATTAAAGACTTCTCCCGATGATCAAAACCGGCTCTTCAATAATGTTGAGCTGCGATTTAAGAACAGCATGAGTTTAATGGCAGATTTTGATGCTATTCAGTCAGTAATTGAATCTAGTTGTGACGAAAGAGACCTCCAAATACACTATAAAGAGAGAGAGGAGTTCGAAAATAAATACTACAATGTCCAAGGTTTTTTTAACTCAGTATTTGCAGTCTATTCAAGCAGATATGACAAATCCAGTGCATTCCAATGCATCCATGAATCCAGGTGACTCTTTGCAGAATATTTTATTGCCAAAAATGAAGTTGCCTACATTTTCGGGCAGTTTTGAGCACTGGCTTTCATTTAAACTAAATTTTTCGTCAATTATTTCAAGCAATTCAGCTTTATCAAATGTACAAAAGTTCCAATTTCTCAAAGCTTCACTTGAGGGTTATGCAGCCAGGCTGATTGAAGGACCTGGACACCGTAAGCAATCCTTTCGCAACAGCATGGCAAATTTTGGAAAGTAAATTTGGTAAAAAGCAATTTCTTTTAGACATTCATATCAACAGCTTATAAATGTGCCACATATCAATAAAGAGAACTTTAGTCAATTCGAGTCAAATGCTGGACCAGGTGGTAACTAAACATGTCACCGCGATTGATGGAATACAATTAAATCCGCAAGATTTATATAATTCTTTGATTATTCATTTATGTCGGGTAAGCTCGATAAAACGAGTTTAAGAGAATGGAAAGAACTTGAATACAAGTCAGAGTTACCAACACTGGAAGAATTTGTAGATTTTCTTAAAAACAAGGTAGATTTATTGCAATCTTTGGAAAAAGCTTTTCCAAGTAAGTTAAACATCTCATCGAATCACCAACCAAGACAATTTCATAAACAAAACAATAACTTTCAAATGAATCTCCTAGCACACACATCAAGCAATACAATTAAATGCAACTTTTGCAAGAATAATCATACCATTTATAAGTGTGACAAGTTTATGGCATTGTCGGTTGCTGATAGATTGGAACAAGTTAAAAACCTCAAGTTGTGCCTCAATTGTTTACGTACGGGACATTTTGTTGATAAATGGTTTTTTGCCCCCATGTAAAATATGTAAAGTAGTTAAACATAACACCTTATTACATCAAGATAGGTTAAATAGTTCTATGGGAACAAATGCAGTGACGAACTTAAGCATGGTGGTTAAACAATCAGCTTCGATTTCAAATCAGGTTCTTTTGTCTACTGTAATGTGCAAAGTTAAAGATGTGGAAGGTAATTTTCATTTGTGTAGGGCCTTACTTGATTGTGGTGCCCAGTCCAATTTGATTACTGAACAATTTTATCTTCAATTAAAACTTAAATCTACGGCAACTAATATGTCATTGATTGGAATTAATCAGGTTGTTTCTGAACTAAATCGAAAGTGCAACGTTTCCATATATTCTCATAATTCCGATTTTAGCACTACTATGTCGTGTTTTGTGACTCCTACTATTGCAAACGATATTCCGTCATCATCAATTCGTATTCCAGATTTACAATTACCCAGTCAAATTAAGCTAGCTGACCCCGAATTTTATAATGCAAGAAGTATTGATTTATTAATCGGTGCAAGTTTATTTTGGGATTTGATCTTGGTAGGACAAATTCAATTAGGTAAATATCTTCCAACGTTGCAAAACACAAAATTTGGATATGTTGTGGGAGGTTTTTGCCCTATTAAGCCAACAAACACTACGATTTGCAATTTTTCTAAATACACATTCCTGAAGATGACCAGCTTAAAAAATTTTGGGAACTCGAAGAAGTTCAAATTTCATCGATCATAAGCAAAGACGATGAGGAATGTGAAAAACAATTTAAGCAGCATACGTACAGAAATGAGTTAGGCCAGTTCGTTGTCAAATTCCCATTAAAACATTCTCCAAGTTTATTAGGGAATTCCAAAAATAATGCTATTCAAAGGTTTAAGAGCTTAGAGAGAAAATTTGTCGATCCTAACTTTAAAAAGCTATATTTTCAATTTATTCAAGAATATATTGAGTTAGGCCATATGACCAAAGTTTCGACTCCAGTTCAAGACCCTACGTCTATTTCATTTTTCTTACCCCATCATGGTATTATTAAAGAACATAACGTTACTACAAAATTGAGAACAGTGTTTGATGGTAGTTGCCCTACATCTACGGGATGGTCTCTCAACGATCTTCAATTTGTCGGACCTAAACTCCAAAACGATATTATAGACATTTTACTTCGATTCAGAGTTTACCATTATGTCGTTTCAGCCGATGTTTCCAAAATGTATCGTTGTATTGTAATAATCCAGATCAAAGATCGTTACAACAAATTTTATGGCGCGATGATCCTAGTAATGATTTCTCGGTTTATCAATTAAATACCGTATCATATGGCACAACGTCAGCCCCTTACTTGGCAATTAAGTGTCTCCAAACATTAGCCCATGACAATTCTTCTCGATTTCCTGAGTCTTGTAACACTATATTAAACGATTTCTATGTCGACGATTTACTAACCGGGTCAAACGATTAAGAGAACTAAAAAATAGATGCGAAACAGTTTATAAGATTTTAGAAACTGGTCAGTTCATATTGAGAAAATGGGTTTCTAATAATCCTAGTGTTATTGAAGGGTTTGATAATTTAACAATTTCGAACTCAGTTCTGAACCTTGGTAAAAATGATAGTTGCAAGACCTTAGGAATACAGTGGCATACAACTGCTGACAAGTTAACTTATAATATTAAACAATTTTCAAAATGTAATCCAAGTACTATTACCAAGCGGCATATACTCTCTACTATTGCTCAGATTTATGACCCTTTAGGTCTTTTAAGTCCAGTCATTATTGTCTCCAAAATTATAATCCAACGATTGTGGAGTCTTCGAATATCATGGGATAGCTCCATTCCTAATGATTTAGAGACACAATATCTTCAATTTTCAAAGTCGTCTAGCAAATCTGAACCAAATTAATCTTCCAAGAAATGTTGTCCCAAAAGGCTATTCCTTGGTAGAGATTCATTGTTTTTGTGACGCCTCAAAAGACGCATATGCGTCAGCTATTTATTTACGAAGTCAAGATGAGCAAGGCAATTTTAAAGTTTTCTTGTTATGTTCAAAAAGCAAAGTGGCGCCTTTGAAAACAATTACGATACCAAAACTTGAGTTATGTGCTAGTCTATTGGGATCTCAACTAGTAGAAATGGTAAAACAAGCATTATCTACTACTGTCCCAATTATAATGTGGTCCGATTCCCAAGTAGCGCTGAGTTGGATTAAGACGGAGCCCCATTTGTTACAAATATTTGTAGCAAATCGGGTATCCAAAATTCAGTCATTAGCAAGTCAGTATGAATGGAGGTACGTAAACTCCAAGGAAAATCCTGCAGATGTTGCTTCGAGAGGAATCAATCCCGATTTGCTATTAAATCATTCTCTCTGGTGGGAGGGTCCTAGTTTCTTAAAGCTACATCAAAGTAGTTGGCCTGTTCACACCTTTAATATCGAGCTCGATTCTTTACCAGCACTCAAGAAAAAGAGCATAATTATGTTATCTTCGGAAAAATCCTATTCTTCACTTTTTACAAAGTTTTCAAGTTTTCCGAAGTTGCTAAAAGTGGTAGCTTTATGTTTCGTTCTGTGTAAATTTGAAACGTAGGATTTTGAAAGAAGATTTACTGGTGGGGGCCTATGTCTGTACTTGAGTTTGAACAAAGCGAAGACAGCGTTAATCAAAGTGTGTCAGCAAGAATGCTTTCCGGTCGAAATGTCTCTATTACAGAAAAATAAGATCCTAGACAAAAAACATAAACTTTCGTCTGTCACTCCATTTCTGGACGGCGATGGTGTAATGCGCGTTGGAGGAAGATTAAATCTTTCCAACCTACCATATACGACAAAGCATCCAATTCTGTTGCATAATAACACCCATTTACTCACTTTAGTTTTTGAAAACAAACATAAAGCTTTGCTACATCCAGGCCCTCAACTCCTGTTAGCATGTATAAGGCAATTTTATTGGCCAATCGGAGGACTCAATTTAGCAAAAAAAATTACTAGGAATTGCTTAACTTGTTTAAGTTTAAGCCCATTCCTTGTGCTTATCCAATGGCGAGTCTTCCAAACGACAGAATTAAACGAAGTTTGCCTTTTGAAATAACTGGAATTGATTACGCAGGCCCATTTTTTATTCTTAATAAAACAGGAAGAGGCGCCAAATTAACAAAATGTTATCTGGCCGTATTTGTTTGTTTTTGCGTCAAAGCAGTTCATTTAGAGGTTGTCTCTAGCTTAACCACTGATAGCTTCATTGCCTGCCTCAAACGATTTACCGCTAGACGAGGAATGCCGCGCAAAATATTCCGATAATGGAACTACATTCCTGGGCGCCAGTAATGAGTTAAAAGACTTAGGACATTTTTAAACAATACTCAAACGGCAGTGACCAATTTTACGAATCAATTCAATATAGAATGGAATTTATTCCTCCTTATACTCCAAACTTTGGAGGTCTGTGGGAAGCAGCTGTCAAAAGCGCGAAACATCACTTGAAGCGTGTTCTTATCAACCAAAACGTAACGTTTGAAGAATTTAATACAATAGTAATTCAAACGGAAGGCATACTTAATTCTAGACCTTTATATTCTATGTCTACTAATCCTAACGATCTCAGCCCGATAACCCCATCTCACTTCCTTATTGGTCGATCTCTGCAACACGTTCCGGAATATGACTTACACGATATTAAGCCAAACAGACTTCCACGACTTCAACATGTCCAGCAGCTGTGCCAACAATTCTGGGCACAATTTTCGAAGCAGTATATCAGCCAATTGCACACCCAATACAAATGGAAGGAAGCTCCGACCAAGATTTCCAATGGGACCTTAGTGCTACTTCGGAACGACAAGCAGCCGCCCTATAGATGGCCTATTGGACGCATATCCAAATTGATGCCGAGCCAAGATGGTGTGCCTAGAACTGCGGAGATTACGACTGCAAGGGGACGAGTCCTCAGGTCCCTACGCCACCTACATCCATTACCTCTACAGGATGAAACCGACTAGTGATTTGTGTAAATCTGTTATTCAGTTAGTTAACTCGTCATAAATATTTAAGATATTGCCGTTTTAAAGGTACCCTTCAAAAGGGGGAGTTATGTTAGATTTACTTATGTAACATGTGTATATATATCGGTTGGCAACAGTGCCACGACAGTAGAAATGACATTTGACAAACGGGGTGAGATAACTGGCAACGGTTTGGATGTAAAAGGAGATATTCAATACAGTCCACACGAAGCAGTCGATATCGAGTTTTATTCCAACCATCCTTTAACCAAAACACGTGCAGGTTAAAGAAATGGTACTAGTTTGAGCCAGCTATTACAAAACGATTAAACACTAGGAATTGCTTTGCAATTCCTCAATATCAGGTAGTTTATATTTATTTACTTGGTCCAATCAGTTCATGCATGCGATCATTTAATTAGTGTATGATACACAGAGCTAAGAATTATCTGTGTCTGATCTGAAATTTATTGCATTATGATGATTTTTAATCTTGTATCATTTCATGGATTCTTCTCTTATTATAGTTGTTTTCATTAATTATTATTTTCGTGTTATCGGAAATCAAAACTATGTAACTTTTGTTGTGCATGTTGTGCTAATGCTGTTCCATTTTCGTTAACCTTTCTTAAGCTATATTTAAGTTATATTATTTTCTTTAAATATGGCCCTGTTGACCTATTATGTGTGTGTCACAGTTCAAACAGTCCAATCTGTATATTACGTTAGGGGTGTCCCAACTTATCGCTTCGAGGTTTAAATTTTGTAAAAAACATTCTTTTGCCGAAGTTGTTTTAGTTTTTTCCGCTATAGTAAATATTATGTGGTATTAAACATTTTTATTTTTGTTGTTGATTTCTGTTATGTAGCTTAATGATACATACTTGAATTCACCTTCTTTTCTGATTTACATTATTTATGTTGTTCCATTTAGTTGATTGTAGATTTTATTAATTCTTTGTTTTATAATTGGTTCGAGAAAGCTTTGGGTTAGTTGTTCATTATTAGTATCTTTTTTTACTTTTTCAAAATTTTTGTTATAGATCTATAATTGCCAATTTAATCGCCCTATCAATAAGAGCTGTTACAAACACTTTTGTTTATATTGTATAGTGCAATATGTATTGGTAATTCAAAGTATCTACCAGACCACACATCCTTTGTGTACAGTTTTGATTTTTATTTCCCCATTATCGTCATATATAACCGTCATATCCAAAAAGTTCAATGATTTGTTTTTGTCTTCCTCAATGGTGAATTTAATGGTCTCATGGAACGCATTAAACTTATCCAGTGTGTATTGAACTTTTTGGTTTGGCAGGCACATTATGCAGTCATCCACATATCTTTTAAAAAATCCACACTTAAAATTTAAATCAGGTATTAGTTTTTCTTCCAGACTTTCCATCACGAGGTTTGCAATTGTTGCAGCTATGGGAGACCCCATAGCTACTCCATATATTTGTGAATAGAAATTGCCCTCGTACTGGAAGTAAGTGGACTTAAGGCACAGCTCTTCCGCCCCAATAAATTCATTTTCGGGTAATGATGTATGTTCCTTTATTTCAGCCCATTTATTTCTTATGCACTGTATTGAGTAATCTACCGGGATGTTTGTGTATAACGATACCAAATCAAGTGATATTAGGCGATGATTCTCAGGTATTTTCTGTTTTTTTATAAATTCGCAGAAACTCCATGAGTCCCTAATGTGATATTGTGACTTTCCCAATATATTACTCAACACAGCTGACAGGTATTTAGATAATTGGGCATTTATGTTGCTAACTATCGGTCTCAATCGGTCTCAAGACACAGACAATTTTAGCTCTGTGTATCATACACTAATTTAATGATCGCATGCATGAACTGATTGGACCAAGTAAATGAAATATAAACACCTGATATTGAGGAACTGCAAAGCGATTCATAGAATGCAAAGAAAAGGCGAAAGATAAACAGTTTTTTTGCTTCGCTCGCTTGATATCGAGTAAAATATGGAATTTCAGTAACCAGTCAAATGTGAAGGTAGAAACAAATATACACTTAAGTTAAATTTAAATTCTCAAAACAATAGATTTAGTCATTTCCCAGACATGTTTGTCCTGACTCATCACCTGAAAACCAATGTTCTTGATGTACTTTTTGATATGTGTGTGATTTGTATTTTAATATGTGAATTTTGGTGAAAGTTTTCTATTTAAATTGATGATAACTGTAAATATATATTTTAGACAAACTGATGATGGTGGAGAAAGACACCGAAGCGTATTTGTGACATTTTAAATAATAAACAATAAAATTGATTGAAACCCAGGAAATTTTTTTTTAAATAAATTGAAGTACAGTCAGGAAAATATACACAATATTAATATTTACAAATATGTACAGCACAAATGCGTCCCTAAGAACAAGAACGGTTGTTGTCACCCGTAAATAAGCAATGTACTTACTCGTAAAAATTTTAAAGTGTCTCGATCATTGAAAGATTATTGCAAAATCAGTTGAGAGGAACAGGTTTTACAAAACTTCAATTTGTGATTAAAACTCTAGCGAGTATCATTCCGACAATAACATTTTTCAATGGGTCTGAAAAACTGAACTTAGGAACAGCATGTGATTATCTCTATTATAATTATAGAAGATATTTTATACCTCCCGATGACATTATTTAAATTATTACATATATTCGTGCTTTATTTAAGCAACTGTATTGTTAAACGTCTTGAATCAGTAATGACAATAAAGTCAAGTCAGATTTTCAAATTTAACTTCCCTTCTTTATGTGCTTAAAATTGTGCCTGCACGATTTGGAATTTTCAACAGGTGTGGACATCTCTGCTTAAAAGCATTCGCAATGAGCCTTTGATATATTTTCTGATATCAAAAAATATCGTGTCTGTCTGCCCATTTTTCACGCACGTGGGATTCAAGATCCGTTGATGAATACGGATATAAGGAATTGTAGATGACGAACAATTTTCCCCATTGACTTGTGACATTCATAAAAGATTTGTGACAATTAAAATTTGATTTTAATTAGCAATCCAGATGTCTGATAATCCGTTTGCAAACTCCAGTAAGTTGTTTTTTTTTGTAAGTTTTCTAGTTGGTACGAATTGATACAAAAATCAATAAATTAATTTGATAAATTAAACAAAAGCGATAGGGCACACAAGCAAAAAACAAAAGTGGCAGGTGACAGACATTAAACAAAAGTGAAGATTAACAAGTCTGCATTCGTTGAAGCGCAGAATTGTTTTCTTTTGTAATTTGTCTAGTCAGCAAGCAAACTTGATTTTTTCTCGCTTCTCACTCTCTTGTCGCTCGATACTCAGAAAACTATTTTGACAAAGCTGCTCAACTTGCAATGCACTACAATGAATACAAGAACTTAGATATTAGTCCATTTTTGTACCAACAAGAACTAATATACTTTTTAAACCTCAAAATCTTTTGCGTGCTCTTTAGACCAATGGAACTTTAGATTTAACGAAAAACACCTGGTAAGGGATAACCTCCCATGTTGATCTTTCGCGCCGGCTCCCTAAGTTGGTTTGTGTTTTATATACTGTAAAACCTGTATTTTTTAAAGCGAAGTTCGAAGCGCTACGGTGATAAGTGCTCAAATAAAGGACCTGCTTACCAGAATTTCCAACTGAACAAAGAGTACTAAGGACATATAATTTACATTTTGAAATATGAAAACAGTCTTTAGTAGGTGCGTTTGAGAAATATAATGTAACTAATAACACAGGACGAGTATGAAATTTATCTAAGCAAAAACAATTATATATTACAATTATAATTAAATTAGAATAATATTGAAGATAAATATTATGACATCATTGTAAGACTGGAAATGTGTACAAAAATTATGCACCTATAATTCAATGAAGAGTCAATTTGCAACATAATGTTACGTATCAGTTGATTGTAAACTACTTTGCATAAAAATTTACACCGTTTTAACAGGGACATTCATTATGGAGCTAACTTTATCAGGTATTATCTGCCCTTGTTATATATAATAATAGTAGTAGTAGTAGTAAACATCTTATTTCTAAAAAGGCTATCGACCTATCGGTCTTTCTGCCCCTTGTTAATACATGTAGTCTTAATCTAAATAAAAAACAAATATGAAAGTCTCTTATTCTAGGTTAACGATATTATTAAATAAAATTTCAGTGGCAAGAAGAGATTATTTTATTGTCCACTAGTCAGTTGCGTTTCTAAGTGTTCGAGTAGCGTTAATGTAGGGAAACGGAAGCGGGATTGTCTGGTTGGTCTTGTAAGACAAAGGGGATTCAGTATGGTCCAGTTGTAGGGGTTGTTTGTCATTTTGTCTGTAGCTGTATGAGTCTTTCCGAGATCTATGTCATGTTTGTGCGTTCGTACAGTAGTTGGGTAGGGGGGTTGTGTAGTGGGTTTTGGGGGTGTCTTATTCGTGTTATTAGTCTTAGTGCAATTTGTTCTGTTGTTTGTGTATAACGTTTTGTCCTTTCTGTTCCGTTGGTCATGAGTATATGTTCCAAAGTCTAGCAAGGGTCTACAAATAGCTTTATATATTTTTGTGGCGGTGTTTGTGCTGATTCCTCTGTCTTGTAGGTTAGTGATCGGAAGTGTTTTGTTCTCTTTATTGTTTCTGCCCTGATGTTTCGTATGTGTTTAGTGAATTTAAGTTTGTGGTCAATGGTGAGTCCAAGGTATTTTACGTGCGTTTTTTGGTTGTGTTGTTTGGCCGTCTGCAGTTTATTGTAGGGGAGTCAGCGTTGAGTCTGTGGTTTGTGAGCAGAAGTTGTTTTTTTGACGCGTTGGTGTTAGTCTCCATTTATAAAACCATGTCATTGTGTTGTTTGTTAGTGTTGGAGTCTTTGAGCTGCTCTCTCAGTAGTTTTGTCATGTACAATAAGTGCCGTGTCGTCTGCGTATTGTAATATGATGCCGATCTGTCGATTTGATTTTTGTCTGGTAAGTTGTAATTGTATATGTCATGGCAGTATATATTGTAGAGAAACGGTGAGAGCGGGGATCCTTGAGGGAGCCCTTGTTCAGGGGAAAAAGAAAATGACAGTGTTTTGTCAATTCGTACTTGTAGTTGTCTGTTTTCTAGTAAGTTCTTTATGGTGTGTAGTAGATATGTTGGTGTATGTAGTTTGTATAGTTTGTATAGTAAGCCTCTATGCCACACACTATCAAAAGCCTTGTTAATGTCCATAAACAGGCAAGCTGTCTTTCTGTCAGTTAGGTGGGTTGTTTGTATATTGTTAGTCAGAGTGAAGAGTGTTTTCCCAGTCGCTGCCCTATTATGTACTCAAAAACCTTGCTAAGTACTGGTAGCAGTTGTAATTGGTCTGTAATTGCTCGGTTGTGTATTGTCCAGTCCATTTTTGGGTATAGGGATTATCAAGCCGTTTTTCCATGATTTTGGGATTCTGCCATTTGTGATGCAGTTGTTCATTCAGTTAGGATCAGTATGTGTGTTTCTTGAGTTAGGCTTTTCAATAGTTTTGCTTTAATTTTATCTTCCCCGGTGCAGTGTTTTTGATGTGCGCTAGGGCTTCATCGTACTCTGTGTCTGTGATCAGTGTGCAGGCACAGTTTGGTGAGTTGTTAAAATAGTTCAAGTACCAGTCGTTGATCAAGTTCCAGTTGTCATTGTCGAAGTTAGGGTTTGTCGATATGCTGAAGGCCCTTTGATAGTGTCTGGCGAATGCGTCCGCTTTCTCTTTGTCTGTGTAGCGTTCTATTCCGTTTTTGTCAATTGTGTCAGTAGTGCCAGTCTTCCTGTATTGCGGCCAGTTTCTTAATTTTTCGCCAGTATGTTTTGCCTTTGTCCTTCTGTATTTCTTTACATGTTTCTAGCCATTTGTCTTGTCGGTATTGTCCCAATCAGAGTTTTAATGTTTCTGTTAAGCTGGTTTCATTGTCTTTTTTAGGTAGTTATTTTGAGTGGTTTGTATATAGTCTGTACAGTTCTCTCTATGTTTTATTAGTCTCAGTATGTATTTGGGTAGTGTATGTCGGTAGAAAGCATTTTTTATTTCCGGGCTAAATTTTCCTATGGCTAGTGAAAGTTGTTGTTGTATGGTTTCTATTGAAATGTGCTGTGCTTGTGATTGGAATGTAGTCATGTATATGTTGTTTCACTTGTCTATGTCAGTCTTTGTTAGGTTTAAGTTTTTCTCTATAGGAGGTGTATGGAGGTAGGTTGCGTATGTTGTAAGTCTACGTTAAACGTAATAGCCAGGTGGTCGGATCCAAGTTCGTTGGTTAAGTTTATGTTGTTGATGGTGTTTGTCAGGTTTCTTGTGTGCAGTAGAATGTCTGGTGTTGAGTCTGGGTTTGCGGGCATCAGAAAAGTTGGTGGGGTGTGCTGTTTTATAAAGTCGGAATTTTGAAGAAATCTTTTAAGCTGTTTCGTTTTGTTTTTGTTCAGATTAAAGTCGCCTACAATTACTGCATATTTATAGATGCTCGCTTTAGTCAGCATGTTTTGTTCTAGGTTGGAGTGTGGGTGTATGTATGTCAGAAATATGTGTATCAGGTCGTTTAAGTAGGGTATGGTAAAATGTAGCCAGTCGTTCAAAGGGTTGTTGAGGGAAGGAGGATTTGTTCTTCCAAGTTTAACGTTTGGTTTTAGGAGAGCTGCGACCCCGCCCCTGGCATGATTGATGGTATTTCCATGCCTATAGATATACTGCCAATTTCTGTACGTTGGTGTTTGTCCTGGTTTGGTTTTAGTCCTCTACAAATATGCAGCAGTCTGTGTCGTTTTGTATATAATAATACTTTATCAGAAATTCAGAAATGCATCTATTTTAAATTCTTCTTGAGAAATGAGCCTTCAAATTGGAAGAATCGTTGGCTGTTTCAAACGCAAACTTTGAAATTGCTGCAAATTTATCAAATTCCAAATAGAAAAATAAGAATTAACTAACTCACATTTTGCTAGAAACCTCTAGTGAAATGCAACGCATCAAGCATAAAAGAGTTTGTCAACATATGTAAAAGAATTATGTAGAAAAAAAGTTTTAATAATTCGTTTCAGTATCCATATTACTCTTTGTCCAGTTGGAAATTATGGTAATTAGCTCTTGCTTGAGTGCGTCTCTGCAGTACGACTCGAACTCCATTTTACAAAATACAGTTTTTACAGTATTGTACCATATGATTCTTTAGGAACCACTGTTAAATACAAACCAACGAAGATCTCTGCATCTGGCCACCTAAGGCTCCGACTCGAAAGGCCAATATGGGGGGTTTTCCTCTACCAAGAGGTTATCATAAATGGGCTTAAAAACTTTATTATTTCTTCTTGATACAAAGCAGCAGTAATATCTAAGTTCTGCGACCATTAGAAAGCTGGTTTGAGCTTAAAATTTTCAAAAGGGTTTTCTGAGCATTGAAGTTATCACCTAGAGTGAGAAGCTTGAGAAATCTATCTTTTAGGTGCTGAGACAAATTACAAATAACGAGAGAATATTCTGCGAGGCAACAAAATACCAGAGCTGTCAAACTATTTTATCGCCATAATTACCTAAATTATATACATAACAACACAGAAATTAAGGTGTTAGGCGCAAACAAAAGTGATCAGTTTCTTCGTTGAAAGTTTAAACGAAGTGCCATTGTCGAAAAGATCGTCAAAATTGAGAATCAAATAAACCAGAAGGGCTTATCAGATTCGAGCAATTTTTTCAATTTCCATTATAACAGACAGTTCTCAATGCACGTGTATGTTTTAGTCCATTCAATATCATCCAGAGCGGATAAAAACAGAAATTTGGAAAGCTTGTAAAAAGAGCCTGTCATTTCATGCATTGAAAATGTTACGAGACTTTGTGTCCGGAACGAAATTGATCATTTAATAAAACATTTTACTAAAACAACATTTCACGAGGAAACTAGTGTCAATTTTCAGCATCATTACTATGCTAATGTCATTAAAAAAAATTGAAAAACTCACCTATGAGTGCAGATTTTTTTTAAAATGGCAACTATAGATCTCAATGTCTCTATTAAATTGCTTACGCCATCACAATCTCCAAACACAAATAGATATTTTATTTGTGAGCAAGTATATTCTGTTATCTATGGTGGACGGTTGAAACAAAATAGTCTCTTCGTGTACATAAAACTGATTTTCTTGTTTCGTCAAGATGGTAAAATCAATTGCAACCTTTTATGAAGAAAATGTATACAATCTACAACTTCCTGCGAACTGCTTATCTTACATTTACTTCAGTATGGTATCGGGGACCAAAAGGAGTATTGGAAACGGTAGCTTGAAATCTGCATTTGGGTACATACAAAGCTTCACTCAAACTGCTTAATGCTGCTTATAGCCATTAAGGATTAGCGGAGAAAACTCCATTATAAATATTTGAACTCCATTTGTTACCATTAATTTACCAGGGCGCGGTTAATCAAATTAAAACGCCCACTTTCTTGGGACCATTAAAATTATATGCTTTACCTGAGTTCACGGAGGGCCAACTAATGATTAACTGTAAATTGATATAAACATACGCAATTTTTAACAGGTTGTATAAACTGCTATTAAACTTTGTAAGTGTGCAATATTAAACAAGTTGTATATTTATAAGGTGGTATTAATAATGTTCCTGCTTAAAACTACTTTTTGTTGAAATTGATCATACCGCTTGGGTTAGTGGTTAACTAGAAAACCTAAACATTTTCCAGGTTGCTAAGAATTTATTCACTGCACAAATGGGGCAAATACAAATCTGGCGTTAATTTTTTTGGAAGAGACAGCTAGACGGCGCATACGATGATGGCTACAATTTGAAACTAATTAAACCCAGGCTGACGGGAGTTCTGCCGGAAGATGTTTTTTCTCGTCATTATGATTGTTATCACTAATTTGTGTTTCCTAATTTGTCCAAAGAATATTCGACCGCATAATTGGGTGAGTGTCACTGCCTAAATAAATACAAAATGAATGTGTTCACCACGTTATTGATTAAAAATGATTGATATATGTTTAAGGGTGTAAATCTATTAATCTCTTTGAGAACGCAATGGATTACGGATTACCACTAAATTGGACCCATTGCTATATGATAAAACAGAAACCAGAGCAGTTTCAACCACTATTAAAGCAAACAATTATTTACAGACGTGATTGATGTAGCAACCAGAAAATATTATTTGTTGCACTGAAAGAACCAATTGCAATTGAGCTAAAAAAATCTTCAATGTTCCGAAAACAATTTAAAGTGAACTCGAACAAACAGCTACTGAATAAATCATTGATTTGAAGCCTCAAAATAATTATAAATATTTCAGTTATCAGAAAGTTGCAAGACACCTTTTCAATAATACGAGGGTTGAAATTCTGAAGTGTGAAAGAGGCCTGAAATGTAAAGAGAAGAGTGGAGTCGTGATAGATGGGCTTACGGGTTGACACCCTGCTAGCTGTACAAAGTCCACGTGCTTAACGTGACACGTCCACGATTTGTGTTCGAGAAAACCACCGAGTCCAATCGAAATACACCCTAGAGAACACGATGCTTGATGTTATTACAGTTGTTTTCTTCTCCGGGAATTATACCCTTTCGGCCGGGTGAATCATAGATTTTCCTCCATTATTGGTTTACCCTCCCTGAACTTGTTGATGTCAGAAATTGTAAAAATATATGACAACCTGTGTGAAAATGCGCTGGCGAGCTTACATTTTCGAATTGTTTGCATAATTTGCAAATTGTATTTAACAATTGTTTAAAACTCCTTCTTAACTTTAAATTTTTTAAATTTTTTCATAGTTCCTAAGTTCTTCGATTAGTTGAATACATCTTTGACTGCTTGATTCGCCTCAACAGATGCGACAAAGGAACTGTTTAACGGGATGTTATTTAAACAAGTAGCTAATTTTGAGCGGGTGATTCTCTGAGTGATTTTGGAAAGACACATTCATAAGACTGTAGGTTGGGAAATTATTTACTTTCATTATGTGTTGAGATAAAAAGGATATAGAAATAGATTGGTACTCGTTTTAAAACTTGATAATCGTTTTTTCGAACTTTTGAAAGTTAGCAAGGGTATTAGCATTTTACTTTGCTCGAAATTATCAAGCCCAGCTGCGTCGCAGTCTGTATGCTGTATGTATGTATGTCACGTATTTAAGTACTATACAGCATGTGAATGTGAATTAAAATATGCGACGTTTTTAATTTTAGGTAAAAGTTATATTAAGTCTGAGAGTGTATTCACTAAAATTCGAAAAAGTTATATATGTATTAAAGTTTCCTGCACTTCTATATAACAGTCCTTAATGGTTTACAAGTATGCGGTGCAGTGTTGCTTCGCTGGTTCACCCTGTTAACTCAATTGATAGGGGGGAATCAACCTTTACCGCGCCTCAATAACTGGTTCGAAGGCTAAACAACTCCTGTTAGTGGATTACTCTTATACTATACAATTCCATCAATGATTGATTATTGAACCAGAGATTGATTGATGAACCAGAGATTAGTTTAGATTAAGATTAGAACTAGATCTACTTATCTCTGCTAGAACTATTTGAAAAACCAT
The DNA here is from genome assembly GCA_024550625.1 of Dendroctonus valens. NCBI lineage: Eukaryota > Metazoa > Arthropoda > Insecta > Coleoptera > Curculionidae > Dendroctonus > Dendroctonus valens. The sequence goes on along the minus strand of JAJTJO010000316.1, from coordinate 572,091 downwards.
GCGTAAAAACACTGTAATTTTCATACGCAACTTTTGGTGTTATTATAATTTTGGGAAAATGCAATTAATTATTGAAGAACTAGCAGCCAAAAATTTGGAAGCTTCTTGTTACATTAGTGAAAACTTTGAATATTTGTATTTGCACTAGCTGCTGTAGGACTTAACCTATTTAATAAAAAAAACAATAGAGAAACAAGTCCCAAAATAATTCTTTGAAATAAGCTGAAAAGAGTCATTTGAATCGGATCCAAATTTGTGAGTGTGAGTGATTTGAAGAAGGTTTAGTCAATTGCACCAATTTTTCGCTATTCTCATTAAGCGTTTCTCACAGAGATTATACCCAACAATTGCACCCAAAATTATGAAATTGCCCAAATACAAAATATGTGCTTGCAATGATGCTGAGTTTGATTGATAGGCACACCCTATGAGTAAAACCAATCAAGCGCCCCCCACATCCCTCTTCAATCACTCGTTAGTCTTTATGCTTCCATGCGTTTCTAAGGGTTTGCGTCTATCTATCTCTATTCCTCCTTGTAATTTTCGATACATCAAAGCAGGGACTGACAAGTTATTTTCCATTAGATTAAAATTATGTGAAAAGGGGGATTTGGTTGATTGTCTAAGACTTTTGAAGATTTTGAGCTCTAATAAACTTCGAAAGTTTCTGTTCATTAACTGTAGCTTATAAAAGTGTAATATTGCCACCAGCAACCTAACCGACAAGAGTGAGTAATTGCCTATTGAATCATATATGGGTAATGGCTCTTAGGTAAAAAGTCAATACTAGTAGGCATTAAAGAACACTTTTTACGTAGTGAATAATAAGGCAGTTAGGAAATTTTATGTTAGAATTTGGGGTCTTCAAATATGTAGTATTTCGTGCGAATGAGTCTTGTCTCACACTTTCGCTCGTAAGTCCATCACCTCAAATATCTTAAAGAAAACGTGTATTTGAAACTACCGTATTTTCATAACAATCCTTTTCTTAATGTTTTTCGAGCACTTATTTTCACACACACAAATTTACAAAAACTAGCCAACATACTCTCTACTACTTTTGGAAAACCCGTTAATATTTTTCATTCTAAGTCGAAAGTTTAATTAAGAGTCATACGACATAAGCTTCCAGACTCTTAATACGCCTATTATAATTTGCTGGACGGAATTGTAAGGACCAGTCCAGTCCGCCGTTCAAATGTGCATTTCTGGTGAAACGTGAGCAGAATTTGAACCAGCCAAAATAAAGAATTTCCAGGAAAAGGGGTTTGACCGTATAATTACGAGTTAACAATTACTCGTTTAAACGGTTTAAGGAAATTTTCCACAGCCAGTGTGCTGATCTGACAGATTTTAAACTTATTCAGGACCAGTATTTACTGATTTTCATTGGTGAAAATTCATTAAAATTAAATGCACATTTCCTTTTATTTTGTCATTATGTATTATCACTGGTCAATACTGATTTATAAACTTTGTGACAGTTATTTCTGGCTTTGTGTATTACGATTTATTAATATGTCTTTTGATTGCGAGTAGTTGGTGCGGTTAAAGTAACACGAGATGAAAGTTTGAAGTCCTAAAATTTACCTGCGATTGAAAGTGAAATAAGAGATGAGTCTATTTAAGATTCGCATCCGGATCGTTCTGCAATGCAAGTAAGAAGTTTATGGATTTCGTATCATCGTTGTTTTATTATGACTCACTTACAAAATGACTACGAAAACGTGGAGTGAAAATAGTTATAAGAATTACCAGTGCAAATAAGGACTTACAGCCTGAGCCGCATCAAGCGAAAGGAACTGGAAAGGAAAGTGAATGAAGTCCAAGAAAGACGAAAAACTTGAACTACATCCAACAAATGTAGAATACAACGAGACAACGACTTATTCGATTTCACGACAGGAGCGAGAGATCTAAAATTTTTAATATCGAAGGAAACCGAAACTGGAGATGCAGTGAAACGGACTATAACCGTTTTTTTCTAGATTAGCCATATTGCGGCTGACTTCAAGATTTTAGACTTGAAACGTCGTGACGCAGTTGAACTTAGAAATTTTGAATTAAATAACCAACCAAATAAAATATCTGAAGAAAATATGCAAATCTACAATGTATATGTGTGAGAACAACTCCACTCACAAGTCTCAATAAACGTAAACCGTTTTATCGCTCACTATGAGAATTTTTGAACATTCTATATATTAGTAATTAATTTTTGTACAATGTTTATGAATGTTTGTACATATTTTCATGTTATTATGTTTTATGTGCTTTTTATCAATTATAGAAGCTTCTTAATATGCATAAATATTTCTTTCATTATTCTGTTATTCATAATATTCTACATCTATTTGCTAATTTGTATTATAATATACGTCTTTCAAGTAAAAATGTTAATTTCGAACGGGTTGCCATGATTTTTCCATAATAAATATATTTTCACAGTCATAAAGACGAATTTCAGCATTTGAATACATTTTATTCTCGCAAATGTTCGTATCCAATTGGCTTTTTTGAGTCTACGTAATAAAATTAATCCAAGGAATAAATCATAAAATTACAAAATATAATCCAGCAATTATAAAATGAAATCACATAAGCGTAATTTAGCGAATAACTTTGAAACTTAGTCATGAAAAGTTACAAAAAATGCGATACAACACTTTGTTAAAGTATCGACCATATGTAAAACATAAAACGACGTAACTCTTTCATGCTAACTTTTTCATGCCAAAAACTAATTTGACAAAGATGGTTTAGAAAGAAATCTCATATTTTCCCTATTAACATAACAATATAACAGCTAAAAGAGTGTTTGCTGCAGATGTATTTTACTAAACTCTCATGTGTGAACCAGGCCACATGTGAAATTGCAGCACATTGAAATAATAGATACCTATTTTAATTTATCTAACGTTCTAGTTTCTGTCTTAAAAATATGTTGATTTTCAAATAGTTCGAATTACGGTTCATTTACTCAGTAAATTTAGTAGTAACAGTTGAACACTAGTCAGTTCTGTAAAAACATTTACATCTTCACAACTGGTAAGCGTAATGATACTATATGTATTTCGTGTACTAAAATCGAGACTCAAATATGTTTTAATAGTAGTAGTAAACATCTATATTTCTAAAAAAAGGCTATCGACCTATCGGTCTTTCTGTCCTTGCTTAGTCTTAATCTAAATAAAAAAACAAAGATAAAAGTTTTCTTATTCTGGGTTAACAATTTAATTCAATAAACTTTCTAATTCTAGACAAGAAAAAATTATTTTATTGTCCAATAGTCAGTTGCGTTTGTTAGTGTTCGAGTAGCGTTGATGTAGGGAAACGGAAGAGCTATTGTCTGGTTTATGATTTATTTTCTCTAGATTTTGAAAAATACAAATGAATAATTTAATTATTTTGTGAAAATTTAAATGGCTCGTTATTAAGCTTTGGAACTGCAAATAAAATTTTAATTTTATCTATTGAATTTGATTCACCTAATATACAAACCGGTAATCTATAGTTGGAACACTCAGGACTTGTTACTAATAAATATATGTGACCTAGCAATTTGTTTCTGGTGAGATGATTGTTGGTTTCATATTTTGGTGAACATTTCGACTTTGAATTATTGTTAGTTACCTACTTTACTAGCACGTATATTGTAGCACGAAATGTAATTTCTTGCTTTCTAGTTTCTTACCTTTAAATTCCTTCTGCGCTTGAGCTAACAAAGAAGCAAAAATTTGACTTTCCACTGGTCGAGCAATATCGTCATCACTGGAGCTACAATCTCTCTCATTTCTCCATTCAAGGCTACGCTGCCTTCTCATACCAGTTAGCTCCTTGTTAGAAGGCTTGCCCCTTCTGTTCCAGGATCCACCACCAGTTGACCGTTTATTCATTGTTCACTCATCTGAAATCAAATTACAGTTCGTCAGTGTTGGTCCTTCATTAGTGCAGGAAATGCATGTTAGTTTTTATAGGTTCTCAAGCAAACTATCTTCTTCATTTAGCAATTCCAGTAAAGTCAAAATTATAATTTTGCTATACAAAAATGTAAATAATAACATACATGTAAAAATATACCCCAGCAAAATTTCCCAAGTTAGGCCGTCACTGCAGTTGTGGATTAAGAAAAAAATACAGCTACGGTTTGTTCAATGTGCAAAATATGAGTACACACGAAGACAGCAAGATTACCGAACTCGATTATAGCATCCCTACATTATCGCAGATAACCTACAACACTTCAAATTGGTCCTTAGTTGATGTACATGACCTGTTTTCCAGATTTAAAAATAAAAATAATTACAATATTAACCAAAGTTGTTAAATAGACATCATCTAGATATTGTTTCATTTTGCTTCGTTCGATATTATCCACAAGTGCCTTCATATGCACTTGTCCGTATAATACATAAAGATAAAATCGGCACGGTAAATGCTGAACTGGAAAAAGAACGTCCTCAATGCAAAATGCGAAATAAGTTTTTGTCGTCTCCTTTGGCCATGATTGCCGGTGCGGAAATTTTCTGGTTCCTTTATCACTTCCAGACTCTGAGTGCTCCCTCCAATTATTGGTTTCTTGTATGACCCCATAACCTGCGGGAATAATTGTGCGGGTCGCAAAAGAATTTCTGATTATGCCAAGAGTCTGTCAGCCTGATGTGTATATTGGATTTTTATGCGAAAAATAGATTTCGAGTAAATGGAATTGAAACAGGCGTCGAGGTCAAATTTTCTTATATTGAAGTTGGAACTCTAATACGCAATACCGTGTTGTAAGGCAAGCAGCCAGTCACTGTCAACAGTCAGTACAACGAGAATTGACGAATAATATTAAATATGTATATTTTTTTGAAGATATAAAATCTCCTAGAAATTTATTCTATGCTTTCGAAGATGTCTTGGTGTAATTTATAAATTAGAAGTGCTTTTCGTAAGGAAATGTTGTTGTGTGTGTTTGTAAATTTTGTAAACCAAATACATATAGGATTCGATCGAAACTCAATAATGTTAATTTTTTAGTATAAAACATCACTAGAAATAGAATATTCTAATTTGTAAGATTGTCGATATGGTCATATTGATGAATTCTTTTGAGAAAGTAGAGGTGGAAGCAACTAATAGCTGAAGTTATACTGAAGAGAAGAATATACTGAGAGAAGAGAATATGTATAAAAAATTTAAAATACAAATGAAACAATCGAAGCACTGTTTACCTTGATAGAAACAAGTACTATTACTACCGATTTCTATTACTACTATTACTAAGATTTCAAACCGATTTTCGTTCAGCTCTAACTTTTGAAGCAACTCAACTACAACTAATAGTTTGAAGAAAAGTTCTACTTCCGCCTATCCGACAATCCGACTATCCGACACCTTTTTCAACAATATAAATACCTTGAAATATCAAGTTACGATTATTTCCTTTTTTGTCAGTATTTTCCACATTTTGGTGCGAAATACCCGCAGACAATACCTATAGACACGTAACGTCAATTTTGAATCACCCAATATATATGTATGTAATTATGAAAACATGAGAGGTTTATGAATTATATGGGAGAAAAATATTTAAAAAAAACTATCACTTACACACATAAATTGCAGGTATCAGAATTACACCAGAAGGGCGACCAAGCAATCCCTCTCAAGACCTCCATAGAGATCGAATTCGAATCAGAACACAAAAGCGCCTGATGTTTTGTCCAAGTGCAGAAACTAGTACTTATTTGAAATATTAAATTATGCTACTCACTCTCGCTCATTAAATTTGCATTTGCATTGGAATTAGTAGAATTGCTGTGGAAGCAACAATTCGGAAACCGCAGATGACTGAAGTTGGAAGGAGAACAACATGGCGATGAGGAGCCGCCGGGCCATCCCTTAAATATAAAGCAAGAACCGGGAAAGAGATAAGAACTATTGATTGCTCATTCTCTTAACAGATGAATAGTCATGTTCATTGCATGGGCATAATGTTGGCAACTTTCCATTTTCCATAAATCAGTTGATCTACATTCAACAGACTCAAAATTCGAAAATGCAAAAACTTTAATACAGTAAATTAATGCGAACATTTTATTTCACGTGTGCACCGGTATAAAAAATTTATCTATTTTTAAGCAAACAGGTCGTCCAGCTTTAAATGCCAAACCTCATTCAACAATAAGTAATTTGCTTGTTACCCTAATTGCCCCGAGCTATGGCATTATTGCCTTCAAAGGGTGCATAAAATTGGTTTGTTGACCAGCGCAGGAAGGGTTGGAATGTTTTCCTATTTACAGAACAACGGGGTGAAACTGCATCAGCGATTAAAGCCATAGGGTGCTAGAAATTAATTCGCTATATTAGATTCTAGACAGGAAATTTAAATGTTATTAAATTAAACCCTCGACGTTTGAACAGAAGTGCTCGTGTATGAGAGAAATACAAAAGATTAGTAAACTGAAACCAATCAAAAGTATTACGACCGCGAAAGAATATCTTGCGATTCGAGGTGAGTCTTGTTTACTGATGATTTGATGGTGTAATCTTGGTTGGTTCTAAAGGATTCCATCTTCTGGGATTCTAAAGCTTAATCATATATGGCGAAAAGTATTAACTTATCAGCATGTAAATTTTTGTAAGTAAGAATCTTATATTCGAAGAATAGAATTTACAAAGATTTGTGAATTATCATAAACAAAAGCTCAGTAATTTGGCAATTTTTAACCCATGATCCTTAAAGCTGGTGAAATCCAATACCAATCAGGCACCAAAATTACGGAATGTAAATTTTAACGTCAGAGAATTTTCCTAATGATTGCGCTTTCCACACTAAGAGGCCGCGATTTAAAGAGCTATTTTGACCTGACCTTTTGCTAGGATATTCAGGGAGCACTTTCAGTGCTGATGCGATTGGTGTAGCATTACAAAATACAATTACAAAATATAATGACTTTAATTTTTAAAAATTAAAGATTAATTTGCTTCCGTATGTTTATTATTATACATGTATTGAAGACTTTACTGAACCTAGGACTACCAGATACCACGTTTATTCATTCAGCCATTCCACATTCAGATAACTAAAATAACTACCTATTCCTAATTCCTAAAACTAGCAGACTGGAATATAATCCATACAACGTTTAAAGGAAGGTCAAAATCTTACGTTTGAGCGACTTGTGAGGAATGCATGGTTCTTACGTCGCGATTTCCGGACTGGAAATGCACTCCAGCAGATGAAGGGGAACGATTGGTTTTCTTATGTGATTTTTGACCCGGGAAACCAAATAAGGAGAGCGTGTAGTGTTAAGCAAAGGCTGATTGAAGAAATTTGTCTGGCCGGATCATGTGTGAAGCAGAAGATTTTGATTGAAGTAAACGCGACTGTATATTTCATGATAGATAATTTTGCGGTAGATATTGTCAAACTTCGATCCAGTTACTCTAAACACCAACATTACTGGCAGTTTGCAACTACTCAACGGTAATTATCAAATCTGGTTTGAAAATTAAGCTTTTATTCAATTAGTTTTAACTTTAGTAGAACAAAGAGACTGAAAAGAAATCTTACAGGTTAAAAAGGACAGAAACCTAAAATTGTTGAAGTGCACTGCACTACAAAGAGATATTCGCCAAATTCAATTCGTTAAATTATCTTCTTCAAGTATTATTTGGCAGGAATTTTCACTCAAAGCATAAATACAGACAAAACCGCTTTTAACAGGAAATCATAATGAAAAGTAAATATAACTCAATGAGCACTATAACCAAGGTATGCTAGAGAAACTTCTTTAGAGTTAAACCGTAAGAGAAAACGTGAGCTTTATCTTCAAACCAGAAGCAAACGTGAATGCAATTAACCAACTTTCTCAGACAAAGGCAATTAGTTGACAAAACAACCTCGTTCCCGTAAAGTAATTAGGAAATCGGTCGAATTACTCATTAAAATAATAGATGTAACTCGGTAAACGGAAAGAGGCTGAAAAAGAACAAGCTCAATTAGATAATGAGCTGAAAAGTTTCTGAAGGAAAAATACTTTAGGCATTTTGTGCGGCATCTCCGCAAATAAGAACGGATATGATATAAGAGGAGTCATTTAGAATTTTTAGATTTATTAAGCTAAAAACTTAGCTCGGAAATTGTTGGGGCAAGAGCTTTTGGCATTATGAACGTTACATGTTTTGGTATTAATGATGTAAAGTTCAAGTCGCAAGCAGGAAACCTAATGATATTTCTTTAAGGATTCGTATATTTCCTTGATATTTGAAATGCAGTTTTCCTTATACAAAATGTATTGTGTCATATCAATTTTAACTTGCATACATTTCCGTTAACTGTACGAGAAAGACTGTTAAGCGACAGACATAAGAATCTAATTCTGTATCGTTGTAAATGTCCATCACCACTTTTTTGGAACCACTGGGCATTAACTGAGTTGGTCATTTTACAGGATGGCAAGTTATGGTCTAGGCGACATAGGAAACCAACATGTGGCTTTCTCTCACGAAAGCACTGCACTTATATTGCAGCAAGTCATCGCTATGTACATGCAAAAATATAGGAATAGATTGCAACCCAGTTTAACTATTTTTCAATAGTCTTCAGGGGTACATACAATGCCAAAAGCTGAAGATGGTGTATTTAGCAGCTACTCAATGTACCGTCTAAACAAACACCATAACGAAATTTAACCAATGTTTCTTATAAATGGCATCTGTTAATGTGGGTAATAAGGACATTACAACTAGGACACTTTCCTTCGACGCAGAACTGGAAATAGTGAATATGACATGATTGATGATGTAGTGAAATTGTATGAAAACAGAATAAAATAGGTTCCAATTTACTTAATCATGAATGTAACTGTGCAAAAGTGACTGTTACGTGCATTTGATCTGCCGTTTGCCATATAAGTATATTCGAGCGTCGCAGCAAAATGATAAGAATTCAGGCAAAAAAAATTACTTGACTTGATCACATTTGTCAGAACATCCAACTTCATTTTCTAGTAATTCTGTTTTTGCTAAGGACCTCAGGGGTAAACTTTAATATTGAATGTATTGTTGAGTTATTATCAAGGGATTTGCCAAGCGAAGGTATCTGAAAAATGACTATCATTGGCGAATATAACTTTTAGATGTTGCAAGTCACTCGCAATGCAATTTATATTTGTAAAATCGCGGAAACACAACCCTCGAGTTACGAAAGTGATGGAGAATTTGTAAGAAAATCTTTAACGAACGCCTGGGGATGATGGATGGATATTTCCAGTCGTATTTTATTAGATGGAGGAATCAGGGCGATTTTGTTTCAGCTAATATTCCCTTACTGTGCTCTCATTTCAAAACGAATTCAACATCACTGCCATTTTTTGCCAGTCGAGAGTCGCAGCGTTAATTCAACTTCAATTTGGTGACAAATTTAGAACAAATTACACGTACATATTCTTGCACCAACCGAAGTAAGTCTAAACAAACTTTAGTCACAAAGTAAAAGTGTGCTTTTGTAAGGTAACAAAATATACCTTTCCTTGAGCAAAACCTTTGAAAAATGTAATTTGATTCTTAAATGAAGATAAAACCCGCGAAGTCGTCCGTCGCCTAAAGAACACTCCAGAAATTTATGCCGTCATAGTTACAAAGAATCAAGAGCATTCTCGCTGAGCTCTTGTAATATCTGCGAAATTTAAGCTGCCTCCCAAAGCCCGAGTGCTCGAGATTCTTTTCATGGTAGGTTTGCTTTGTGTTTAAAGCATCCGAATAAAAAATAAGTGGCATCATTTAGGCGACTTATGATTTCGTTTTAATACTCATGTATTAGTGGAAAGAATCATAAAAATCTTCATGTTATTCAGATGAGTGGTGACACAATTTGCTAGTACGTTTTCCGCTGGAGTACCAACTTAAAAGAATGTCTAACAGGTAAGAATAAAAATCGCTAAATACTGTAGTAATATGTAAGCCATAGCCGTTGTGCATTGTGCATAAAATTACCTCTTAACACAGTTGTAACTCAAATACAATTTACTGAGTCCCAATTTACTGAGTTTTGTAGACAGTCCATTAACTTGACCAGTGTTCGGCGCACAGTAATAAAGAATGTTGTCGTCAAAAATCAATGAACCGATTTACAATAAATAAAAATGGATGTCAACAAAGCTGTTGTATTAGAATATATTGTCGAAAATTATAGATATTTAATCCAAATGGTCGCATTGTTCTAAACTTTGGTATCCCTTATCCCTAACAGGGTCTCAAAACTGTAGTAAAAAATTAGACAATCGGCAAGTCTTGTTTATGCAAAAATCTTAAATTCAATTTGCTTATTTTTTAACCAGCAGGATTTCAATAGAAATTATATATTCTGTTAAATCTGGAAAATTACATAAAATTGTTTTTCCATCCACATTAGATTTTCGTAAAACGTGTTCCACATACAATCAAAGATAGAGTTTACACTTTGGTAAAGTGATGTATGTGGCTGGAACCCTGTCAGGTCTGCCTTTAGTTTTTTACTTCCTGTTTGCAGTAAATATTATAGTATAGTAAGACAAACGGATTTTTTAATCAACTTATTTTTTAAACATATCAAAACCTTTGGTATCGAATTATAGCAAATCATATTTACCAGCAAATAAAACGTGTTATAGTTAATTATTTAGTAGTACAGTCTTTTGATAAAAATTGAAATCAGCAACAAACTGAATGAATGTTTGAATGCCCAGAAACACTTTGCACATATTTATTAACAATGAGTCGCATTTCAAATTATCTCTTAATTCAACTTTTCATTAAATAGATGACCTAAATAAGTATTTTTAGACCAAAAGTTATATAAACACAATATTCGGTTATTAATAAAATCGCTTCATTTATCATCAAAATGCTGAACTTTTAAGATAAGTAATATTTTCGATAGCTACTAAAGTCACTAGCGTGAACAGTACGATAAATTACTATTATCACTCTTACTAGTTCTTAGACAGGAAAATGAAGCATACCAAAAATTTAATTAGTGACACAAGGGAGAATATCATTAGGTTTATTAATTCGTTTGACTTTGTTTTTTGCGACATTGATGGTAAGTTTACTATTATCTAATAAGTATTATCTAATAAGTAAGTTTTAAGCAGGAGTTATTATTTATTTAAAACAACCTTCATTTTTTGCAAGCAAGATACATGTCGTACTTGTTTCGTAGACAATGTATTATTTCTAATATACCTATCTTGCTTGCATGTGTCTAACGTTAAGTTACGAAACTTTATCAACCAACAATACACTATCAAAATATTTTTCGTTTTCACCTATATATTATTGATCCATAATACCTCTGAAATGAAACAATAATATCCATAACAACAGCAGGGCATTGTAAGCGGGCGTTATAATAACGCCCGCTTATAATGACCGCTCATATTCTGATTGAAATGAATTCTTGAAAAAAATTATTCTGAACTCATGCTCTCTATCATAGGATGCTCTCGACTTTATTTAAGCAGCAAATAAAACTGACAAATCATTAAATTATTTCATACAGGGCAGAAAGACCGATAGGTCGATAGCCTTTTTTAGAAATAAAGATGTTTACTACTACTACTATTTCATACAGATACAGGTATACCTTTTTTTTAATGCTAATAACCATAAATAGTTGATGCAAAATCAGTACGTGAAACATAAAGCATTGTTTTGTAAGTTTTCCTGACTGTACTTTAATTCATTCCAATGTATTCCTGGGTTTCAGTCAATTTTATTGCTTATTATTTAAAATGTTACAAATACGTTTCGGTGTCTTTATCCACCATCATCAGTTTGTATGTTTAGATGTTTCTTCCTTTACATTTGGTTCGACATTCTTCATTCATTCTCAGAATGTCAACCAAATGTAAAGGAAGAAACATCTAAACATACAAACTGATGATGGTGGATAAAGACACCGAAACGTATTTGTAACATTTTAAATAATAAGCAATAAAATTGACTGAAACCCAGGAATATATTAGAATGAAATAAAGCATTGTGACAAGTGGGGTTTTTCGGGTTTTTAGGCCGTCGTTCGGTAGAATTTCTTCTTGACGTTTCGCAAGTACGTGCGGCTTGCATCTTCAGAAGTGGTTTGCTTGAACGCTTACACTGTTCTGATGAAATTCACACATCAGAACAGTGTAAGCGTTCAAGCAAACCACTTCTGAAGATGCAAGCCGCACGTGCTTGCGAAACGTCAAGAAGAAATTCTACCGAACGACGGCCTAAAAACCCGAAAAACCCACTTGTTTCAAGGAATGGCCTCGAAAGTCTATCTCTTTTGATAAAGCATTGTATGCACCACAGGCGTTACGGAGACAATAATGCCCATCAGCCCAAACTTATCCCTCGGACGAAAGTCCCTCGGGCTAAATCGACCTCAGGGCATTATACAATCCGTAATTTAAAGTTTGCCATTTAGGTATATTAAGTAATTTTTTTCAAATTTCAATTCAATCAGACAAATAAGCACAGCTGTTGGCGACCAGTAAAAAGAAGTTTTTGTGAAATGGCTCTAAATTAAAATCAGTTCTTGTTTTAAATATTACGCAAAAGAAATGGATTCAATAAGTGAATTCAAACACTTCAACCCCAAACATTTATCTACAAATATAAACTCAATACTTTGATGGCGTGTACACCTTTTTATGAGTCTGGGTTTTGGTTTCTAAATCGACTTTTATTTTTATGAGTCTGGGTTTTGGTAACTAAATCTACTTTTATTTTTAACTTACAATTGGCTTATTTAAAGATACGACATAAATTAGATTTCATTCGTTTATATTAGTTGGCAGTATACACAAGATCTATTCTAGAATTTGGACTTATGCAAACTGCACATGTATTCGCTTTCCAAACTTACTTGGTGACTGATGGCGAAAAGGGCCTGTAAGGCCTACTCGCCGGACCCTTCGGGTCCCCCACAATACTACTACTGCTACTTGGTGACTGAATAATGTACTTCATCTTTTGTGACTCTTTTAAAACAATAATTCTATAGTTAATCTAATTTCACGTAATGTGGGTACTGGGTAACTGTGTTTCTAAAACAGCTCTCAAGATCTTGAAACGCTGCTTGACCTCAATATTTTAGTACTGAAATTTGAAAATTTTATATATTTAAATTGCACTTTTGAGTGATATGTAATCGACTTTCTAGCTTTATATATCATTATTATTATATTATTTAAATATTTTTTTGTATTATCGATGAAACTTTATTTGTTTTCCAGTTAAGTAAATTTGAATGCTACTGATATAATAAAGTTTATTGCCAAACAGTTGAATTTGGAAAGAATATGAAATGAAACACTAAAAAAAAAGCAATTGAGGTGCCCTCTTTTTATGTTGAACTCTTCAATAATATTTAAAGTGTATATGAGATACAATACAAATAAGCACAAGCTAGGGCACTTTTCGCGCAAGAAAATTTGAAAGAATTTCTCGATTTTTGCATTTGCTATTTAAGCAATAATTGTTTAAGAAGTTGCAGTTTTGTAAAATGAAATTCTTCTTCAGCCAAATCCACAAAGAACTTTCATTTTCACGGTTCTCCAATCCATTTGAGAAAAACCTGCTTTTAATAGTCAACACATATCGGATAAAATATATAATTGCCAATTAACGCTTACTGAGCTTCTATACATATAATAGACACGACTAAAACATGTCTTGATCATGTAAAAATATGTAGATTTAGAAATCAGCAGGTAGGTGTGATTCCATAAAAACACCTGGAAAAGCGACGAAGCTTGGATTCACTTAAGAATTTAATGTTGACTCGTTTGACGGGAAGATTAATTTAGTTTAAGTCTTAGGACAAACTTTCTATTTTACGATGAATAATACTCATGCATTTGTTTTACATAATAATATATAATGAACAACGTAAGTATAGAAAATTTTCAGAGAATGTTTTTAACTTTACCAGCAAGCCCTTTATACATAACTCCTTTTTTAGTGTATCTGAAACTTTTATTTTTGTTTCAGGAGTTTTATTATTAGCAACAACGCCACTGCCAGGCGCTAATGACTGTATCGACAAATTGAAAGCACTTGGCAAGCATGTCGGCTTTGTCACAAATAACACCATTACAACATTTGAAGAAGTATGTAAATAAAAATTCGAAAACACATATTTTGTCGCATATTGAAGATCAGAATATATTTTATGGAATGTTTTAATCATTCTAGGTCAAACAGAAGCTAAGGCATTTTGAAGCTGCTGACCGAGAAATCGTCACTCCTGTTCTTGCCACGTTGGCATATCTAAAGAAAATTAAATGTCCGAAGGACATATTTTGCATATGCGGACACGTGCTGCGAGACTCATTAAAAGAGGCGGGATATAACATTGTAGATATTAAAGTAAGTTTATTGAAAATAGTACGTATATATTAGCAGATTGGATTGAAAAATCTACTCTTCAGTTCAAGACCGAGTTTAGAGAATGATTGGATTTAGGTTGAATAATTGATGAATAAAATATTATATATATAATTTTTACAAGTTGCACTTTTTATTACGACAAATTTAAGTATGATACTGGTGTACTGATATGATACCGGTGTACTGATACCGGTGTAGAAACTTCAATACAGGGAAATTATTTATTTGGAGTATTTAATGCGCCCTCAAGATTTGAAGCAAGACACTATCTAAATCAAATTTATATACAAGTAGAATTGTTATTTAACAATTTAGACATACAGCCCTTCACCTAACTAACTGAAATCGCGCTCTGAAAAAGGACCTCACAAAGGTACTTTCACGATTTAGCGGTTTATGTAATCAATTTTCAACTTTAGCATGAATATCGGCTTGTGGTCTTATTTCAAGAGCAATGTTGAGCTGACAAAAATGAAACATTAACCTCACAGCTCCTTTAACTTAAAAAAAAGTTTGGTGTCGCTATGCAGGGGTGACAACCAAAATTATTTAAATATGCGTACATTTAATCATTGCAAAAAGTGATTGTTTTTAAAGGGCACAAGTTATATCAGGCTGAAATCCTGTTAATGATGGTTTACCAATATGTCGCGTCCAGTACTGCAGCTATATCCAATCGTTTCTCAACTCTTTTATATTTCTTGTGTAATTTTTTGAAATTTCTGTGATGGTTTTGTTATAAAATGCATGTATTTTTTGCGATTAAGTGCTCCTGCAAATTTTAGGTATAATCGCGAACAGCTGCTGATTGCCTTTCTTCTTTCATGCTTTTACTATAAGTCCTTAAAACATTTCTCTTTGAATTTTAAATAAATCATAATATCCTACATTTTAGTCTGCTTAAAAATTATCGACTATTAATTTTTTTAAATTTGAGTATCAGTTTCCTGTAGCGATCAAAATGATTTCATCATGTTCATTAATTTCGTGCTTATTCAACATATTTGTTACTCGCTTCTAATCCCGACAACAGAAAAATTCCTTAAATATTTTTGGAAGAATTGGTCAAACAACATTGTTTTTCTCAAACTACAGTTTCACGATCTGACAGTTTCTTCTACGGATGTGTATAATATTATAGTATATAATGTGAACCAGTTTGATCAAAATGAAAACGTCGGTCGTATTTTGAGACAGCTCTGGTCGTATTGCCCATCACCACTGTCTAACTATTAACTTTTTGGGAAAATAAAGAATCTAAGAATATGACAACGGTTATCAAGCAATAAAACAACATACCTGCTATGCTATTCTGCTCAATAAAACGTGTAAATCGAGTATGCTGTCAACGAAAACAGTTTATATGCTATTTAACTAATTATCCTATACCAGATTTGCTCATTGATAAAGTGATCTGTGATCAACAAACATGTGAATTAAAGCCAAATTATTATTGTTCTTTTACACTTACAATTTTGTCATCACGAAAATACGGTACCAATCTAACTGTAACGCAACCAGACACTTTACAGCATTGCCTGTGCAACATGCATAAGTAATATAAAACTTTGAACACAGAATCATTTCAAAAGTGGAGTAATGATAACATTGAAGGGAGTCGTGTAATTTTTCAGTGAATGTTCCCATGTTATAATGCAAACAAAGGCTAATCATCTTTGTATCTGTATAGCTCTAGGCGTTGTTTGTTCTTGATTAACTAACTTTAAAAGATGAAGATTTCTTAGGTAGAATGGCTTCGGGTTATCGCATAGCATTTTTATAATTGGAAATTTAAAACCTCATTCGACAAAGGCTGATGTAACTTAAGAAGATAAAAATGTTTCATGTAGCTGCACACATCCTACTTTGCTAGATATATCATGAACTAATTTGCACAGAAATATTATTTAGTTAATTATTTAATTTAAAAAATATGATTCTTCATTACATTTCGATTGGTCAAGTTTGTTGCTATCCTTATGCGTCTTGGACTAGCATCACAAAGTAGCAACTAACAAATTTAGGGTTTCAAAATAACACCAAAGGGTTTCCTGAGAATTAACATGAACTCGTTGAGTGCTCGATTCGCGTTGATTTCTGTAAAAACATTTATTGTAACTCAGTAACTCTGTAAATTCAGTTCAAATAATATTTATCTCGCTTGCTTTACATTAACATACACATGTATACATTTATATATGTAATATACAAACATGTATTTATTTTTCGTATTATGCAGAGTGGCGATTTGAAAGAAAATATGGAATTTTTTGAGAGACACATGCTTAGAATTTCTGCAAAAGTCGAAAAGTGTGGGAGCAGTAGTTATGGATCTCGATGTAAACTTTCGATTAATACAAGCTGAGGCAGCGATTCTGTTACTGACTCGGAATCCCGCCATGCCCTTCTTGGTTGCGGCTACTGATGAAAGTGGGCCACTTACAAAAGATATAGAATTTATTGGTAACCAGCATATTATTAAATTAATAATTAACTAGTCCAGATCACCCAATGGTCTTGATTAATAACATCGATATTTGCAGGGAATAAGTTTTATGTCAACGCCATAGAAAGGATAACCAAACGGGATTGCACTATTTTGGCAAAACCGAGCATAGAACTGAAACATTATCTGCAGGAACGATTCGAAATCCCTAATCCGAAAAGAGTGCTGTTTATAGGTGATTCGTGAGTATACTATAAATTCGAAAACAGAAAATTAGTTCGTTTTTAAGAAACATTTACGTTGAAATTTTGTAAGACTGGACAACTGCTCTGGTATAGCTATCTTTAAAACTTATTTGACAATATCAAGGGTGCTTGCAAAACAGCAGATCCTTCGCACCAGCAAATCTCAGTTTCCCAAGATAAATTATAATTGCGCAGAACGCGAACGTGTTATTAACACGGTGGTTTGCATTTACAGGTTGACATCAGATATAACATTTGCAAATAGAGCGGGATTTCAAAGTTTACTGGTTTTAAGCGGCCAAACTAAGCTGGATGATCTAGTTAACTGGAAACACGTTGATGAGAACAGACCAGATTACTACATTGAGAGCTTAGATTGTTTTAGCAAGCTGTTGACATCATTAAATATAATTTAGAACTATACGATCCATGGTTTTTATTATAGCAAGCATGAGAAATACATTGTTTTTTTTAGCAAGGCCCTATGTTTTAATTTACCATAACTGGTTTCCAGAAGCAAACAAAAAAGAAATAAATTCGGGAAATAGCAAAATATAATTTATAATGTAATTCGATATCAATTCAACTACGCCAGCCATAGTAAAGTTACAATAAATTGTTTCAATTGATGAGTTAATTTCTTTCTAAAGGAACTACTAATTTCGATATTGGAAAATCTGTTTTGGAAGAAGTGAAATAAAATTATTTCATCCATATATTAAATTCTTGTCAATATTGTAACAAAATTAAAATTCATATACATAATTCAACAACGACATACATGAGAAGGTCTAAACAATTTTAGGCTCGTATATAACACGAATTCAGACATTTGAATTGCCAATTATTGTTGATGTATATATTAGTAAATTAGGTACTTTGCATGTACGGAATACGTGTGAAGTTATAGCCGAATTATAATAGTCATTGTGTGGAAAGTTAGAAATAATGTATGTCATTTATTAATTCAATTTTAATGTATAATCAATTCAATACTATAATTTCTCATTAATAAATTCGAAGATTAAAGAAAATGGTGTTGCCCATATTGGTACACGGCTAATAGTAAGAGTGCATCATTATTTGATGGAAAATATGTTAATCGCTTTTTGCATAAAATGCTATTTAGGTGAATGATAATTATGGATTATGATAATAGTTACAGAACTATGTTTATAAATTGTCGCATTACTGGTAAGTACAGAATAATCGAATAATTAATCTTAATAAGTTCCATTCTAATAATTGCAGAGGATGTTGGGGAAATTATCGGTAAAAAAGATTAGTGGCGAGAAATGAAGGTTAAATATAAAGTCTAGTGTATGATTGCTTGCTCCACCCTATAGCATGATCGTGGCCAAACTGTGTATTCCGCCACAGAAATTGATTTGCCAAATTCCGTTAGATGTAAAACATATTCAAGTGTCCCGTTCCCCTAAACGATATATTAAGTCACTAGAGAGTTACATACTTTAACTGATCAAAGAGTAATTTAATAAAAACTATGAAAAATATTTTACTGAACGTCTTGTGCTTGATACTTAGTTCAACGCCATTATGAATTTCGACAACTGTGGCAAATTTTGAAAAATTATTCACTAGATGAAAATGATGAAAATGATAATACAATAATCTAAAAGCATGTGGTTACGCTAAATATACAGGCCTAACAATTGCAATGTTTTCCACATGTTATGCACCAGATTTATATAATCCGCACCAGTTTAGCATATTACTTGCGAATTGATATAACAAACAACTGGCACCCTAACATATCCCAAATAAAAATTGATATTAAATAAAAACCCCAAGTACAACAATATGTCGGGAGTGGCGTAAAAACCATAATATGGCACCTTCATAATCTTTATTATAAGGTCATAACCCGCTCATAAATATTTGGCGAAATGGCGCTATAACCAATCCAGGCAGAACATAATTTTAATGGGTTTGTATCCATTAAAATGGAAAATATATCGAGGGGACATAAATAACGGCATGATGGCTTTTCTAGAGTTACGGGCAGCCTAATAAAACGTTAATACCGGATATATTAGGTAACTTAACGTTGGTAATTAAACGTTGTGTTAAATGTATCGATTTTTTTCGGAAATTTGACGCATAGTATTTATTTTACATTATTTAAAAAAACGCAGAGTAGTTTTTAGAAAAATTTATCTGAATGCAATAAATAGTACTTGACAATGTGAGTTGTTTAACAACTGGTACTGGTGTTGTTTCTTTATTAGGCCTTTGTTTGCGTTCTTGGTACCAATTCATCACCAAGACTTATGTCTTATATGTTTTGCACGTGAGTAATTGTGCTATACTGCGATATGGATTTCGTACTTATTTACGGATGTTCTAATTTATGAACGTTAAATGAATCTGTACAAAAAAGTAACACATTGAACTCATTTGCTCCCCCCACGAAAAGATGGGCAAGTGCTCTATGTTATTACCCAACAATTTGGTTAGGTTTCAAACGAGAAACATTTTAAGAAATAAGTTTTGGACCGGTTATACCACGTGAGATAAAGTTAGCGGCTCCAACTAATTGAAAACATGTTAATATTCAGCACACACAACTCAGCAGATAGATAATGCAAATTTTAATCTACAAACTGATATAATCCAGTTTTTTGCTTTATAAAGTTCGACTAAGTCAACACTTAATCATATTTTTGATTTGTATAATCTATATGATATGGTACCAGCTCTCAGTAATCGGCATTAAAGAGAGCTTGAACTAACGACACTTGAATAATAAACCTTCGGTACTGTGGGCTGAAACACATTAACTAAATTAGTTACAGAATTCACATTTTGATAATATCAAAAGACTGATCGAGAAAAACAAAATCGACTTGGCCATTTCAATTACAATTTCCAGTAAAAAGCCAGGAATTTGAAACAATATTAATTTTTCTTTATAATTTATTTAATTCTTTTATATGTTGAAAGCTCTAGAGACCATGTATTGAATCGATCGAGAAGACTTAAAATATTTACGCCTTGTGAACAAACAACACATTATTCCTCGTGATTATAAAGATCGCTTCACTTGTTCACTCGAAACTATTGTGTGTCTCTCAATCTGAAAACTTTAAAAGGATACACATTTTGTAGGTAGCCCTTCTGGAAACATTTTTTTCCTAATTTTGGTCTTTCCCGAAGTAACTATAAGAACGGTTGTAAACACCAGGTATAAAGAAATGGTAATAAATTTTACAATTCTTTAAAATTGTGGGTTTAGGTCACATTCTACAGCATATTGTAATGTAAAAGTGAAAGAAATTAAATAAAATTGTCATGAACAAAAGTATTAAAATTTGTAGGCAAAATCAAAAATAATTTTACGCGAAATTGGGTACTCTGTAGCTATTTATATGATTCCTCAACTCATTTAAAAGAGCCTCACAAATTACCAGAAGCAAATAAGATCTGCAAGCTTCAGCAATTATAAGAATTTTACTTCTATTAAAAACTGCACTATTTGATAGAGTACATATGTATAATTCTCAAAGATCTTTAAATTATTTTCGATTTTTGCTGGGGTTGTCATTAAATTTAAGTTTTAAAAGTTTAAGCATAAAATTCATGGCTTGATTTCAAGGGATTATACTACAACAATCATTGACACAGGAACACACTAGCATTGTTAGGCAATATTTTTAACAAGAGTAATGCTATCGGTATAAAACTTCATTCCACACCTTCATTTTGATTTTAGAAAATATTAATTGTCCATAAGCCCGTAGTTGCCTGGGCTGTCCGCTAGATCATTTCAACTTTAATTTACTTAACCAGGAGTTGAAGCCATATTCCACCCTTATTATCCGCTGCTCCATTGCTATTCATATGAAAGATTGAAAATCCCCGTGTAAATAGCACGTCCACAAATAACGCGCACCCAAAACTCACATTAGTGAAGACTAAATTCCCCGGCTAATAATATATTCCGACGAACATTAATTTAATATGCAGAAGTTTCCGAAGCCAGCTTTGTTCGCATCTAGCTAGGATTTCGAGAGAGCTTGAAGTTGCAAAGCAAAACTTCTGTACAGAGTGTTTTAACTGATTCATGTTTGAAACCCATCATTGAACTTTCGATAGTACAGGACATAAATTTTCGGTTAATTTTTGACTATAGAAAAACGATGATTTAAGAAGATTGTCTTAAATAATTGAGACTTAATGCTGACCATCCTGTCAATGTTTTACAAAACATAATAAGTATACAATGTGCTCCGAAAAGGGACCGACTCTATCCAATCACCACCAGGTTCACTTTGCAAGGTTAGTAAGACTTTACATACGGTTTTTCATATACATAATTAATTTGGTATAAATTGCAATTCGGGGTGGTTTGGTAAAGTTAGGGTTTTAAGGTGAAGGAATTTTTCGTTTTAGCTTCTAAAGCTAATATGTCTCATAGATGGAAAATTGCAGCTTTTCCGATATATTTTTCTTGATGAGAAGAATTTAGTTGGGACTATATCCAGAAATATACATTTTTCCAATTGATAGGGAAGCAATGTTGCCAAAAATTGCAGATTCGTTCTCCTATTGTTCGTTTTTCAATTATGCATTTTTCAATGTTCAAATTATAACTGTAATTTAAATATTTGGTTTTTGAATTGCAATTACCCAGTTTGTTTCAGCCGGAAATAACTCCGGTTGTCGCAATTTGAACTAAAAAATATCTATAAATTTTTGGATCTAACTACAATTGCATTTTTCGTTTAAATGGATTTAATCCCAAATTGAAAACAGTCTCTTACATAAATAATGATAAACAAAATTAAATTGATAGGGCATTTATGTATACATTTTTGTTGGCTTTGCTGCAAATAAAAATTTATTAACTTTTGTATTTATTAATGGCTTACCAATATCGTCAGTTCCTCTGCAGTTTGCACCTAAAAAACTACTTTTTCTTTTCAGTTTTAGACTGGTATTAGTACTACGAGCTCATTGTAGAGACAATTTCACAACCGTTTATCTTACGCTTAAATTAAAGGTAATATTGGGATTCTAACATTTTTCTGTAAGAACAGCAATTATTTTCGGAAAGCCAATTTTTTAAGAGAGACATTCAATGTTTGACAAACTGCTATGTTAATGAGATTAGTGTACAATGCTGCAATGTACAAGTATTACACACTGAAAATATTTAGTACTACCTACCAATTTGGTTTCAAACAGCATCACTCGACTGTTCATCCGCTCTTTATTTTGACCAACAATATACAAACTACCCACCTAACTGACAGAAAGACAGCTTGCCTGTTTATGGACATTAACAAGGCTTTTGATAGTGTCTGACATGGAGGCTTACTATACAAACTATACAAACTACACACACCAACATATCTACCACACACCATAAAGACTTACTAGAAAACAGACAACTACAAGTACGAATTGACAAAACACTGTCATTTTCTTTTTCCCCTGAACAAGGGCTCCCTCAAGGATCCCCGCTCTCACCGTTTCTCTACAATATATACTGCCATGACATATACAATTACAACTTACCAGACAAAAATCAAATCGACAGATCGGCATACATATTACAATACGCAGACGACACGGCACTTATTGTACATGACAAAACTACTGAGAGAGCAGCTCAAAGACTCCAAACACTAACAAACAACACAATGACATGGTTTTATAAATGGAGACTAACACCAAACGCGTCAAAAAACCAACTTCTGCTCACAAACCACAGACTCAACGCTGACTCCCCTACAATAACTGCAGACGGCCACACGACACAACCAAAAAACGACGTAAAATACTTTGGAATCACAATTTACCACAAACTTAAATTCACTAAACACATACGATACATCAGGGCAGAAACAATAAAGAGAACAAAACACTTCCGATCACTAACCTACAAAGACAGAGGAATTAGCACAAACACCGCCACCAAAATATATAAAGCTATTTGTAGACCCTTGCTAGACTTTGGACATATACTCATGACCAACGGAACAGAAAGGACAAAACGTTATACACAAACAACAGAACAAATTGCACTAAGACTAATAACACGAATAAGACACCCCCAAAACCCACTACACAACCCCCCCACCCTACTACTATACGAACGCACAAACATGACAAAGATCTCGGAAAGACTCATACAGCTACAGACAAAATGGACAAACAACCCCTACAACTGGACCATACTGAATCCCCTTTGTCTTACAAGACCAACCAGACAATCCCGCTTCCGTTTCCCTACATCAACGCTACTCGAACACTTACAAACGCAACTGACTAGTGGACAATAAAATAATTTTTTCTTGCCACTGAAATTTTATTTAATAATATTGTTAACCTAGAATAAGAGAATTTTCATATTTGTTTTTTATTTAGATTAAGACTACATGTATTAAACAAGGGCAGAAAGACCGATAGGTCGATAGCCTTTTTTAGAAATAAAGATGTTTACTACTACTACTATTTAGTATTTTCAAAGCCGGCAATTTTTGGAGAGTTGTTAAAATCCCCCTTAGAAAAATAAAAAGGACATATTGTACAAATAAAAATAGCTTATTCTGTCGATTATTTCCTGCCAATTTGGACTAAATCATCTTAGAGTCACTACGAGTACACTTTTGCTTTAGAGTACTGAAAGTGGTTATTTTAAAACGAGAAATACCAAATAGTGGAAAGGAGAAAAATTTATCCTGGTTGGATCGCTCTGGGTAAACAGCAATCTGAATAGTTAAATAGACTAGAAACTCATATCAAAAGCCCATTTTTATAGAGGTTTGCTCCTCTTGCATTTTTGAATCAGACAATTTAAACCAAATCCACATGAACTAAGTTCGAAAATTTTGTTTATCGGAATAGATTTCGTACATTGCGGCTACAATTCATTTTGCTTTACTATTTGTATTCTCATAACTCGCAGTCAATATGTGTACAACATAATACTATAGTATTCGTTCTATTTTTATTAAGTTAACTTAAAGTGAATTCGTATTTGCAAGAGACCTCTAAGTATCTCTCCACTCTTCGGATTTTGAAACTATATAATATTTGATAACGCACCCCGCCATCTAGAGGCATTTTCCTCGAGTTTCCGCATAAAACTGTAGTTTCCCGAGCTGTTATCGATTACATTCCAGACATTGTCTCTATCCGCCTAGATGTCAGCACTCGCAATTATCTAGCTCATTGATTACCTTTAAACACGTTATTTGTGAGATCTTGGGATTACCACGGTCCTGCTATCCAGAGGGAGTTCCGCAATCTAGCTACATCAATATTGCCTATTCAACGATTAAAATTGCTTTCAGGTAATGCTATTAAATACTACTTCAGAAGCTAAAGTTTTCACAATTTCTAGACTGAAATAATGAACGCAATTCTATAAGAGCTGGTTGATAATAGTTACATACTGTCACGGGAGCAACTATTATAAAATTCTATAAAAATTTATTAATTCTGTAAACTAACAAGGAGTTGGAAGGAGGAAGAATCCTGATATCTTAAAGAATACCTGATTAATGTGTTTGGGATAGAGATTAATGGCTAAAAGAATTTTAAACCTTCATTAACATAGAACTGAAGAATTTATTTGAATCTTCGTAGTTATCCAGTACTCCAAAACGCTGTAATTTTTTGATTATTTAAATAATTCCTCATCATTAGAATAAACTAATTTAAAATCAATATCAATATAAAATCAAATATAAACCTCATAAATTGTTATGCCGCTTGGAACTAGAGTGGAGTAATGAGGTTTGTAGTAGTTGTGTTTGAAATGGTAAATACATAGACATGGTCTAACGAATTTTTCAACAACCTATCAAGTTGATGATTTGATTGCAACTCCGATTCTCAATCTAATTCAGCCGTGGTTGATAGGACTGTCAGGAAGTTAGGTAAGTTCATTTAAGTAATACAGGTGTAGCGTCAGGATTTTTCTTGAGCGGGATTTCTTGGTTTATTCCATACTGTTATTATGAACTGAAGAAAATATAATAATACAGATGGTCGCAGCTCTGTCAAATCTCGAAGTCAATTAGCTTGAGTAACTTGAACCATATTGCCGTTTCATACTTTATATACGAGTAAGTGTGCTTACAGGTTTTACTCACATAGTGAAATTCGAGAAAAATTTTATATTTGTATTTTATTTTGCGTCCATGGGTTTTTGTCCACAAGCAAATTTCGACAGGGCGAAAATGTTTTGAAACTCACCCTGTTAGAAAGTATGCATATGCTAAAGCTATACTGCGATCTAATACTTAATTGTTCTGAAGCATGGAAAATTTGCAAAGCATTTTTCATTGAGTCATTTCCCTAACATTTACCTCTATAAAATTCGGATTGCTGGCCACTTAAATAGAAGAAAGTACAAATTTATACAGGTTGAAAGCTAATTAAATTTATGGTTGGTATAGATGTTGCTTTCACTCGCAGTTCTATTTCCAGAGCATGGCAAACTTGGTAATTGGAAAGCTAATTTTCGACTCTGGCTGGATGAAGCTCCGCTGTATTTTTAGGAAATAAATTGACAGAACAAATCGATATCCAGGCCTACTTCCATTACAAATTTCACATGGAAAAGCAATTAATAGTTCAAATTCAATCGAATTCTACTGACAAGTAATCGTGAGCGAAATTTCTAACAGATCATATATTCCAGATCGTCAATTTGCAATTTGTCCGGGGGATTTTTTCAAATTTAACGTGAACTGTTGAATTTGCGGCGCTGCTATTGTTGTTTCCATGTTTCTACTTTTGCACAACTTTCTTGAAACTAGCTAATGTTTCTGGTAGTTGTAGCGAACGACTAATTAATGGCAAAATAAGTAGAAACCAATTATCAACAAATTTTTTAATCATGCAATTATTCCTTTGGCTTATTTACTAGCAAATTTATATAAAAATTTAATTCATATATCTGAAATTCCAAAAAAGTGTGAACAATTATTTACATCTTATTTAAAGAATTCACATTCCAGTAATGGAAGAGAAATCTTGAATTATATCTAAAAATAAATACTATGGACATATACTCATGACCAACGGAACAGAAAGGACAAAACGTAATATACAAACAACAGAACAAATTGCACTAAGACTAATAACACGAATAAGACACCCCTAAAACCCACTACACAACCCCTCCACCCAACTACTATACGAACGCACAAACATGACAAAGATTTCGGAAAGACTCATAAATCTACAGACAAAATAGACAAACAACCCCTACAACTGGACCATACTGAATCCCCTTTGTCTCACAAGACCAACCAGACAATCCCGCTTCCGTTTCCCTACATCAACGCTACTCGAACACTTACAAACGCCCAAACTAACCCAAACTAACTACTGGACAATAAAATAATTTTTTCTTGTCATTAGAATTGGAAAGTTTATTTAATCAGATTAGTAGTAGTAAACATCTTTACTTCTAAAAAAGGTTATCGACCTATCGGTCTTTCTGCCCTTGTTTAATACATGCAGTCTTAATCTAAATGAAATACAAATATGAAAATTCTCTTATTCTAGGTTAACAATACTATTAAATAAATAAGATTTCAGTGGCAAGAAGAAATTATTTTATTGTCCACTAGTCCGTAGCGTTTGTAAGTGTTCGAGTAGCGTTAATGTAGGGAAACGGAAGCGGGATTGTCTGGTTGGTCTTGTAAGACAAAGGGGATTCAGTATGGTCCAGTTGTAGGGGTTGTTGGTCCATTTTGTCTGTAGCTGTATGAGTCTTTCCGAGATCTTTGTCATGTTTGTGCGTTCGTATAGTAGTTGGGTGGGGGTTGTGTAGGGGTTTTGGGGGTGTCTTATTCGTGTTATTAGTCTTAGTGCAATTTGTTCTGTTGTTTGTGTATAACAGTTTTGTCCTTTTCTGTTCCGTTGGTCATGAGTATATGTCCAAAGTCTAGCAAGGGTCTACAAATCGCTTTATATATTTTGGGTGGCGGTGTGTTTGTGCTAATTCCTCTGTCTTTGTAGGTTAGTGATCGGAAGTGTTTGTTCTCTTTATTGTTTCTGCCCTGAATGTTTCGTATGTGTTTAGTGTAGGAATTTAAGTTTGTGCGTCAATTGTGATTCCAAGGTATTTTACGTAGTTTTTTTGGTTGTGTCGTTTGGCCGTCGCAGTTATTGTAGGGGAGTCAGCGTTTTGAGTCTGTGGTTTGTGAGCAGAAAGTTGGTTTTTTTGACGCGTTTGGTGTTAGTCTCCATTTATAAAACCATGTCATTGTGTTGTTTGTTAGTGTTTGAGTCTTTGCGCTGTAACAAGATTATTAATCTAGAATAAGAGAATTTCCATCTTTGTTTTTTACTTAGATTAAGACTACATATATATAAAACATATAATATAAAACAAGAGCAGAAAGACCGATAGGTCGATAGCCTTTTTTAGAAATAAAGATGTTTACTACTACTCTAAAAATAAGTCCCCACGGAAGTGAATGAACAGGTTTTTTGTTGTCAATTGTATTCACCTTTGCAAAATGTCGTTGTATTGCAGGTCATGCTCTTCGTGCAACATTATATCTCAGGTCTATCTAGCTTTGAAAGGTACTTTAAATGGAATGGATTAAATTAAAGTAATGAGGGAAAAAAATTACTGACTTGATTGAGATAGAGAGCTGTAATTCAGTTACAATAGTGGATAATGTAATTGCGGAAATTAATGAGTTTTATAGAATAATCAATGCCTCGACTTGGCAAAGGCCTTCGATACCGTACCTCGTAAACGTCCATTGGAAGTATTACACAAAAAAGTAACGGTGAAACCATGGACACGATATGGAATTGTGGTGTCGGGAATTGTGGTTATGGAATTGTGGAGTCTGTACAAAAACTATCTGAAACACCTTAAACGTCGTTTCAAAATTATATTCTAAAAAAATTATATAAAAAATCAAACGCTTTAAAGAATTATGTTGTAATAGCACTATTATAAATCTTCATTTTGTCAATTGTTTGTAACCAGAGGTTTACAATCTTATTGCACTGGAAATCAGAAGTACTAAATAGAGAAGGAATTTTAGGAAAGATTGTAGAATATGTATATTTAACAATATAGAGAAATTTAGAGAACTATTTAAATAAAAAACCAAATAGACACTATAAAATAACTTACACGGATTGATTATAGTTTATAAATTAAACTGTTAATTTCTGATTGCATCGTATTTGGTTTATCTTGTATATAGCATGTTCAGATGTTGTCATCAAGTATTTTAAATATTCTAATATGTGCAATTTTTTATATTTTTTTATTTTCATACCGAGCATGGCTTTACTAATGTGCTCAACACCCAAGCTAATATGAAAACGACTTGATGAATAAAACATTTGTATAGCGAATTATGACTTTGAATATCAAATCGCTTTTTCAATTTACTAAAACGTGCTAAAACATCAGATATTAACCCACAATGAAGAAAGTAATACCGCAATACCATCCTAAAATACATAAATACAATTCATATTAATTATAGCATCTATTCAACATTAATTTCCAAAAAGTCTAAGTGAGATTTTGCAAAATAACCACTAAACTAGATCAAAACGTGGTTTATGTTTTTATCAATTGTTAGTCATAATAAACTAAATTACATGCTTTCGAATGTACATGATATTTATGAATTCAAATCTTATATTATATAATTTTTAAGATCACATTTGGGAAACCGCGAGTGAATGCCGGGTCGACTGACCATGTTTTATAACAAAGTATAATATTATTACCACAAAAGTGACATTTTAAATTTCTAAATTACTTCGTTAACAGAAAATGATTCGGCATCTGTTTTTCTTCACGATTCCTTTCTAATAAAGTAAGACAAAAGCATTGGGGGTGTATACAAAAGGTATTGTTCACAAATATTTCAACCAAGTGATCGATGTTTTTTGTGGAGAGATAAAGCAGAAAAATTAAATAACAAATCTTTTCAAAGTCTATTCAAATCAAAAGTTAAGCATCATTTTCCCGAGGTGTTATGATATCTCATTTCACGTACAGTTTGATATCTTATTTCACGTACTCAGCGTAAGGAAGTATCTAATTACTCTTACGTTATAAATATTGTTCTGTAGTTTCACTGATGGCATGTAACACCTCAGCACTTAAATAATATAAATTCGAACAAATCTGTAATAAACAGTCAGTTGTATCTTGAAGCTGAATCCATATCAATCGAAAGTAAAATAAATTTGTTTTAAAAACTCCCTTTCCAAGGTAGCGATTCTAACTCACTGATGGTATGTAACACCTCAGCACTTAAATAATATAAATTCGAACAAATCTGTAATAAACAGGCAGTTGTATCTTGAAGCTGAATCCATATCAATCGAAAGTAAAATAAATTGTTATAAAAACTCCCTTTCCAAGGTAGCGATTCTAACTGGCACAGTCGGTAAGATTTGTCAACGAAAAGTCGTAAGAAATTCTTCAAAACGATCGTCGTGTGAGTATCAAAAAGGATCATCGTGTAAGCATCGTGGAAGAACTTTCAAAACGGTCATCCCGCATCGTGCGTGATAAATTCGGTTCGTTTCAACGATTTGTGACAAACCCGAAGATTTCATTGATTGGCAGCGACAGGGCAACTCAAGGCCAGAACGTGAGGAACAAGCATCGTCCGATCAACTTTGGTGCGAGAAGAAGGGAACAAGCATCGTCCCACCTCTCATAGATTAGCCAGGGAAGAGACAAGCATCGCCCTTCCTATTGGACCCTAGCAACTAAGGAAGAAACAAGAATCAAAGAAATGAAAACAAAATTGGTACTTCTATCACTGTAAGTCCACTTTTCCACTTTCCATTTTTTTGAACAATTCGAATATTGCGAATTTTTCCGCTTTTGTTTGCACAAGCAGCAAAACATTCTTTCGCTCAACATAATTTTAAGTTTTAATTTAAGAAGAAAAAAAAATTAGAAAAAAAAAAATAATAAGACAATGGCACACCCTAATTTTGCTTTAATCAAATATCAAGCAGATAACATTCCCCCATTAGACGACATAATAATTTTCTCTACCTCTTTACAAGAACATATCGAGAGACTAAAATCTGTTTTTGAAAGGTTAAGACAGTCAAATTTCAAAGTCCAACTTGACAAAAGTGAATTCTTACACCATGAAGTTGCTTACTTAGGTCACAAAATAACAAATAAAGGAGTTAGTCCTAATCCAGATAAAATTAATGCAGTAAAACACTTTCCAATACCCGAAACACAGAAAGAAATAAAATCATTTTTAGGTTTAGCTGGTTACTACCGCAAATTTATTAAAGACTTTGCAAAATCACCAAACCGTTAACAATTTGTCTCAAGAAAGGAGCTAAAGTCACACATTCACCCGAATTTCTAAAATCATTCAATCATTTGAACAATCTTTTAATTAATGCCCCAATAATAATTTCAGAAATTTTCCAAGACCGCAAATGCAAAACTCCAGTAATTTGCGAGATCTCAAATGAGTAGTAATATTTTCAACCGCAACCCGAATCAAGACGAACAGATTGACTACCCCGTTAACCAATTGATATCAACTCTCAACAAATAACAAATCTAGAAAACTTAATAAAAGTTAAAAGTTCATAAAGGAATTTGAAGTAATTTTAATTTTAGAACTTCCATTAGTCGAGGCGGAAACATACCAATATTACAAATTGTTTCCTTCTCAAATTCCCAAAAACAATTCCTTTCTAGTCAACAAACCCTTCAAACCATACCTGGCCCTAAGTGAGAAAAAGTGCTCATTTGACAATGAAAAATGTCTAGAAATACAAACTAATGAATTTCTTTGCAAACGAACAGTCAGCCAGATGATAGAAAATCATCCGCCTTGCACTGTCCAACTGATCAAATTCCAATCAAATGTCACAACTTGGCATCCATTCGAAGTTAAACTTGAAGAAATCCAATCGACCAAAGTAGCCGATGGGAAATGGTTAATCACAGCACCTGAACAAGTGATTGGCAAATCAAACTGCCAAGGCCGTCAAGACGCCATTCATTAATATTTGAAAATTTTGAGTTAAAGCAACTACAATTTCAAGAAATCAACCTACCCAATCTGACCTGGACCTCTACCAGAGCATGTCAAGCAGTATTCAATCCACCTACCCTTAAATTGAATACCATGAACCAGAAATCAGCAGAAGACATCCAAGCTCAGTTAAAGAGCCAAGCAGTCCAACTCCAAGGGATGCAGACACCCCTATATGTTAACCGTACTAGCATATGGACCATACTATTATACATCGTCCTATTTGCATTTATCTGCTATATAATATATAAATTGATTTGTAAGAAACTTAAGAACAAGTCGAAAAAAAAAGAGAAATTATCGAAACTTCAATTTTCAAATGAAATTACATTACTTTGAGGATATAATTTCATCTAAGGCCGGAGGTGTTATGATATCTCATTTCACGTACAGTTTGATATCTTATTTCACGTACTCAGCGTAAGGAAGTATCTAATTACTCTTACGTTATAAATATTGTTCTGTAGTTTCACTGATGGTATGTAACACCTCAGCACTTAAATAATATAAATTCGAACAAATCTGTAATAAACAGTCAGTTGTATCTTGAAGCTGAATCCATATCAATCGAAAGTAAAATAAATTTGTTTTAAAAACTCCCTTTCCAAGGTAGCGATTCTAACTCACTGATGGTATGTAACACCTCAGCACTTAAATAATATAAATTCGAACAAATCTGTAATAAACAGTCAGTTGTATCTTGAAGCTGAATCCATATCAATCGAAAGTAAAATAAATTTGTTATAAAAACTCCCTTTCCAAGGTAGCGATTCTAACTGAGGGCCGATTTTAGAAGAGCGCGAGCTATTGCGCTGATATTCCAGCCAATTTAGCAATTTGATGTCGAGTAATCGGAATATTGTGAAAGTAAGTAGGCAGATGCCAAACTGCTCGCAGATAGTCTAATGCAAACTTTAATAATATTATTTATTTTGGTCAAGCCGAAGCTGATAAAGTGCTAGTGATGCTAGGAAGGCATATTATGTTGATTGTTTAATTGTGAATCGATACTAAGATAACAGGTTTATATATCCCTGCTCCTCCTTGAGAGTTTATGTATTGAACCTTTGTGTATTTCGCTGTTCCCCAATAAGGTATTATTATATTATAAAATTACGTGTTATCATTGCCATTGGAAAATGTATCAATACCACCAGTAATTTTCATCACTAGAATGATTCTTTTCCTCACTAGTTGCTAGAGAGTAAATAATTGTTGTGGTTGAATGTTATTGCGAATCCTTTAGCATTTATATCCCAAAATAATTTGGACTGAAAAAGCCATTCTCCTAAGACGAGTAAAAGGAAAACTGAAACGAACGCATCTTAAAATATTTTGTGAGAGGATTTCCGAGGAAATACGATTTTTGCAATAGAATCTTTTCACGGCGATATTTTCATTTCAATATATTTCATAGGCCGCGGCTGTTGCCAATTCAAAATCACTGCCGGCTATTTTTCGTCAAAGGTATGAAAAAAGAATCAGCATTTTTAGAAGGCTAATAGCGTTCGAACTTTCGACATTCCATTATTTTGATTTCCATTAGAGAAGGACATAAAATTTATGTAGAGACTGAACTCGTTTTTAACGAGATACCCAATAATAGGCGCCAACAATAAACTAGTCGAATCTTTTGCAAGAGTCTCTGCACACTTAAGGTATTAAATCTCACCCAAAATAGCTTCCACGCAGCAAATAGTCGAATTATACGAGTAATGTAGGTGAATGATGAGATAAAAGTGCTTTAATATGAATCGAAAGATCAGGTAACATTAAAGTAACATGCGTTGACTATTGCTCAGATCTTTGAATTAAAATCAAGACAACAAACTGTTCAAGGGTTATAAGATACCTTCCAGTTGTAACAATCTCAAATTATAAACATGATTTTTCTTTAGTTTTTAATAAAGAGAAATTTTCAACTGACAAAATTGCATCATTCATCTGAATAGGTCACTGGTGCAAACTTGGAGGAGTACAGAAAAATGTCGAGTTTATTTCTTGAAGATGCTCTTTCATCTTTGCTATTCAGCAATGTTTTAAATTAGTTAATGGATATTTAGCAAATTACTAGCAGATCCAAACATTGCACATAAAACATTGTAAAACTTGTTTGACTAAGGCGAAATAAGCAATGTCAATTAAACAAATTTATTTTTAAAAATTAAGATTCCATAAATATTTTATGGAAAATCACATAGCCATGCACATATTACAGTCATGCAGCCAGATAGATATTTGCTGACAAACATGTCAATCTAAAACGTATTTGATTGATGATACTTTTCCAAACCTAAAATGTAAAATAATATCTAGAATGCATCGCTTGCTTTCCCCCGGGGAGACTCTCAACCGGTCTTTCTTCAACATAATTATGTTGTTCCTTGTTATTTTCTAGTAGTAGTAGTAAACATCTTAATCTTAAAAGTCTTAATCTAAATAAAAAAATAAAGATAAAAATTTTCTTATTCTGGGTTAACAATTTAATTCAATAAACTTTCTAATTCTAATGACAAGTAAAAATTGTTTTATTGTCCAGTAGTCAGTTGCGTTTGTAAGTGTTCGAGTAGCGTTGATGTAGGGAAACGGAAGCGGGGTTGTCTGGTTGGTCTTGTAAGACAAAGGGGATTCAGTATGGTCCAGTTGTAGGGATTGTTTGTTCATTTTGTCTGTAAATGTATGAGTCTTTCCGAAATCTTTGTCATTTTTGTGCGTTCGTATAATAGTTGGGTGGAGGGGTTGTGTAGTAGGTTTTGGGGGTGTCTTATTCGTGTTATTAGTCTTAGTGCAATTTGTTCTCTTGTTTGTATATAACGTTTTGTCCTTTCTGTTCCGTTGGTCATGAGTATATATATGTCCATACTCCAAGAGGGGTCTGCAGATCACTTTGTATATTTTTATCGCGGTATTCGTGCTAATTCCTCTGTCTTTGTAGGTTAGTGATCGGAAGTGTTTTGTTCGCTTTATTGTTTCTGCCCTGATGTTTCGTATGTGTTTAGTGAATTTAAGTTTGTGGTCAATTGTGATTCCAAGGTATTTTACGTCGTTTTTTGGTTGTGTCGTTTGCCCGCTGCTGTTATTATAGGGGACTCAGCGTTGAGTCTGTGGTTTTTGAGTAGAAGTTGGTTTTTTGAAGGATTTGGTGTTAGTCTCCATTTATAAAACCATGTCATTGTGTTTATTGTTAGTGTTTGAAGTCTTTGAGCTCCTCTCTCAGTAGTTTTTGTATGTACGATAAGTGCCGTGTCGTCTGCGTATTGTAATATGTATGCCGATCTGTCGATTTGATTTTTGTCTGGTAAGTTGTAATTGTATATGTCATGGCAGTATATATTGTAGAGAAACGGTGAGAGCAGGGAACCTTGCGGGAGTCCTTGTTCAGGGGAAAAAGAAAAAGAGAATGTGTTTGTGGAGTTTGTGAACTTTGGGTTGTGAATTAGACGAAAATTAATTATTTTGGAGAAATGAAAGTTGTATAGTAAAGTGAAAATTGCCGCAGCTGAACAGCTGGACAGAGAAAAAACAACAATTCAACCCTTCTTTCAACAAGCACACGTTGGTCGAAACTTTTGCTTTAACAATAAACAGTGGCATTAAATCCAAACATTAGTACTGAGACTGAGCTTATGAAAATGAGGAAGTGTATGGCGTGAATAAGATGCGTTATGTTATGTGCAGTCATGTGACAAATTATGGACACATAAATATTTTAATGGGGTACGAATTAAACTGAATTGTTAAAGTCAATTGAAAAGGACGAAATTTTGATCACACTGAATTATCATCAGCTGTTCATTGAGTGCCAAAATTGAACCAGTTGGCTCTATTTGCCAGAAAATACCATCAGGAGAATAATCTCAGTTTCCAAATCCACATCCACGTGTATAGAAAATGTTATTTGCCCAATGTAATATCTAATAGGAAGTTTGGGAACTTGGGATGAAGGATCTCTATTATCTATTTAGCTCTATCAAGTGCGTTACCAGTTGGGAAACCATAAATGGTGTTCCAAAAAGAACGCCAGATTAGAATTGAACACCATTTGCAGTTTCATGATTTGCCATTTAAAAATGTCCGTTCATTTTTAAGCAGAATAAGGTTTAGTAAAATGGAGCGAGATGAGAAGTTTTATTCAAAAATATAAGCAGTCTGCTCTATTCATCTCGTGAAAACCGAATGGCATGTCCGTCTTGGTCCGTCGAGTGACAATATCACAGCAATGCATGCAAGTGTTGTTTCTATAATCACCAATCGTTTCCATAATCGCACAACCGATTTAAAGCATCATGCGACAAAGTTGAATTGTTTCAAGTGCAAAAGCCGCTAGACCATGGGCAACGAAAAACTTTTGTTTATTGGAGTTTAAAAAAACAACAATTGGATTGTGAATTTTAAATCGCCAAGCTCAGCGTCATCTTGATGGCTTGGTTTATTCACAAAATTGTCGCATTGGGGGCCCTGAAAGTCCACCAGTGATTGATGAGAAACAGATACATCCAACAGGACTCACTGTTCTGTCCACCGTGAATGATCCGCGAATGCTCTTTGTTATCGGGAAATGTTAAGTAATTTTCTCGTGCCAAAATGATCAAATATGAATCCTATCAGCAGCTTCCACAGGACAGTGGAACAAGTTTTACAACCAGGCGAACTGTTGACTTACTACAGGCGTTATTTTCTGGTTGTGTTATTTCTCGTTTTGGATCCATTTGGACTTTTCTTTTTGATCTTTTAAAGTCAACAGTTTATATGGAAAACCCTCAACGATTAAAGGCTTAAAAGATGAAATTCAACTCTGTATCGCTGAAATACTGAAATAAAAATCCGGTGTTCTTATTAAAACACTCTTTATTAAAATTAATAATACTTGTATCAGTATAAATAAGTCGCAAAATTAGTGTTTGGGTTTTAAATAACTAATGTATACGAACATATGCCGATTTTTTCGCCAGCACAAAAATTTATTTTTATGAATAACTCCAAAGCCCAAATTAAATTAAAATAAATTAAATGGGAACCTGAAATAGATTGGAGGATGTTTGAAACTTTCGATAAAAAGGAAATTCTGAGGTAAAATTGCCTGTACGTTTTACATATGCGATATTTTCAGAATTTGTGTACAATTTCAGAAAAAAAAATTGCACTTTTAAGAAGGATCATTATCAAAATTTGACTGTAGTATCTAAATAATGGAGAAAATTGAATATTTCACTGTTTCTGCTGAGCGTAGCTGAACGTTGTTGATTGTCGGAGAATTAGTAGATTAAACGAACTTACCTAAGTGAAGTTCTATCTTAATTTTACGAAGCGCCTCCTCCTCTAGGAAAATTACAATGTAGTACACCATTTTTGTTACGAGATGGCCACAATCTTCAAAGCTGAAAGACACCTGTCATTGCCCCTCCATAGGCTGGTCCCTTTGACAGCCCTTCATTATATTGAAAGCTAGTTGTTGCAACTTAACAAGGGGGATAAACTGTTCTACTGCAACCAGGTAACAGTTCAAAAAAGGGTTCCTTTTATGTAAGGGATAGGGTGGGACCCTAGAGGAGGAGGCGCTTCGTAAAATTAAGATAGAACTTCACTTAGGTAAGTTCGTTTAATCTACTAATTTTACTTGCGCCTCCTCCTCTAGGAAATTACAATGTAGATGTTTAAAGCAAGTTGCAACATTGAATTATTTGTTGCTCTTACACTCTTCCTTAGAGCGACAACGCTATCTAGCAATATTAATGCATCTGTTGTAAATTTTTGCCAAGACACTAGAAGGTTGGCTTCAGCCCGCTGTATTTCCTACTTTTCCTGTGGGCAGCCGAGGTAGCAGCATGCTAGTGGAGTGGACAGAACAAAACTTTTGTGTCTAGACCACTCCTTAGAGAACAGTCATACTCCAGCGACTCAGCGTCTGGATTGTCACGGCGTTATAAGGTTGTTCCTTTTCGAAAAGTTACTAGTAGCTTAGTAATCTGTGCACGGATGTCTTTCGTGCAACTGATGTAAGTTGTTAACGCACTTGCTGTACATATCTCAGGTTTGGCAACAGAATGGTATAATAAAAGTGGCTTGGTATCCGCCGAGGGCGGGGGTCTTCATTCCTGCAGGTATTTTACTTTGGATTCCTGCCTTCTTGGTTATATTGATATTGGTCAATTCTATAAAGACAAAGTATCGGAACCCGATGAACTGGTACTTAAGCCCTCAGGCTTTGTCTTAAGGTTCGAGCCTTTTTAAGGAGATGCTAGTACTTGGGGAGAAATTGGCTAAAGAAATCAGAGCTATGTTGAGTCCCCTGTGAGCCTGAATTGTGGGATATGTGGCTTTAGTCTGAGCACGCCTTTAAAGAATCTCTCAATGCGAAAGTCCGAACCTATTATAGGTGAGCTTATGAGAGATGTAGCGGAGACATATGTGTTTAAAGAACCACATGAAAGCCCTCTTTTGGTATTGCAGAGCAAGAACTACCAGAGAACTTTTCAACAGAGTCGGTGTACCAGCTTATTTTTCCTTTTTTCTCCCCATTAAAACCCCAGCTTGTATTACTTATGTGAAGAATCTGCCAATGACGATAACATGACTTCTATGGCTTGGCTGGTCAGCCAGTTTTCTCATTAATCCCAACCTCATGATATCCCTATACCAGGACATGAAAATGAGATATTCCTCTGCTTGCAAATAGGTCAATTTTTGGATATGACTGTAATCTGCAGATTCTTGGGATGCGTATTCTAGTAATTCGTATTCTATTTCGAGTTCTAGTCGCCTAGATTCTAGTCGCGCGGGTTCTAGTCGTTCTAGGTCAGCTTCTTTGTTCTCACTCGATTTGAAATAAGACGCAAAAATCCAACATCGTCCCTCTTCACAGAACTACCAAATTTCTTGAGCAAGCTTTTTAATTTGTATACGCCCATCCATATGGGGGTAGCCGAACATATGGGAACTAAGATTTCCAATAGACCCGCAAAAAACCCTGATTTTGCATTTGTTTGGTCTTCAAATTTTAGGGTTAAGCTTTTTACTTTACCTTGCTTTTCTACAGGTAAACTGACAGTCCTGTTCACCCTGTCATATATGTATTATATATATGTATTATATACTCAAGATATTTGTAAGCTTGTTTTGGTATAAAAATGCTTTCAGATGTTGGTATTGATAACAAAGACCTAGCTTGCGAGGCAGCAAGTCCCGGTTCTGATGAATTTCTAATGAATTCACCATAAGTAGCCCTATAGTTAAAAAATCAAAAAATGATTAATTTAACGAGTCTTCTTAAAATGCATGGTGCTGTATTTAACCCGAATGGCATGCAGTTATACTTGTATAACGTGTCCAGAAATTGAAATCTTAAATATTTTCTGTCTTGCAATGTTATGGGTATCAGCTGATAAGCGCCTTTCAGGTCAATCGCTGCAATATAGCAGTTAGCTATTATGGTTTTCATGACAGTCTTATGTCTTATGCCTACTAGAGCCGCCCGGCTCTTTAACGGTCAATACGTGAAATAAATTGACGTGTTGTACTCGAACACATGGAAATTGCACCGCTTCGGATATTTTAGAAATATCGTTGCTAATTATTGTCTTTTCATCTTCATACCAGATCTAGAGACTCAGTAGATGTTTTCTCTTTCTACTGGTTTGGTTTTAAACGGAATGTGGGAGCCCTGAATTCACCCTTTTCAACGAGCCCTGAAGTCTTCTAATAGGGCCTTGTTTTGTTTTGCCCCCCCCCCCCCCCCAAGGGGAGGTGATTGCTTAGCCAATAGCATAATGTATAGTAGCATCCTTGCAGCTCTGTATATCAGCTATTTTCTTGTGTTTTGTCATTGACAAAAATATATCCGGATTGACTCTCGGGAAGCAACCAACCGGTGGTTTATGAGCTACTGGCCGGTATTTGGCTAACAGTGGCTTGACAAGATCCGGATCCTTGCCGCCTGGCTTGGATCTTGGTTACTGTCGGGTGAATGTTATCAGAAGATGAATCGCTGGTAATTTCCGAGCTCCATACTTCTAAGCTGTCATAATCTAGCTCATTATCTTTGTCTGATAGTTGAATGTGACTCCTTATGAGAGAACAACAAAATAATATTACAGTTAGTGTCACTGGTTTGACATTAATATGTTCTTGTTTAAAGAAGACTGCTTTACCGACTGCAATGGTCCTTTTGATAGCGACACCTGTTTTACCGACCATGGAGAGCTGGTTTACAGTCCTCCATGTTCCCAACACTGCCATTGGAACAATTCAACCCAGATTTCGGGTAAGGCGGTCTGCTTGTAATTGGGCAGTACCTACAAACCATAAGCTCATAAGTCTGACGAATGGCAAATAAAGAGAACACTTGTTTTGCATTCAGGAGTTAAGCAGGGTCTTTAACTCGTAAGGACTTACAGCCTAGCTTACACTTATACAGACTTACAAACTGCATGGCCTTAAGCTCGTAAGGACTTTCACTATTGTCTTAAACTTGCAAGGGACTTAAACCTTGACTTAACCTTACACGGATTTACAAAACCGCATGGTCTTAAACTCGAAAATACTTTCACCATCGCCTTAAACTCGTAAGGTCGTAAGAACTTACCGCCTTGCCTTAAACTCGTAAGGGCTTGCAGCACGGCCTTAAACTCGTAAGGACTGTCACCATTGCCTTAAACTCGTAAGGACTTATAGCCTTACCTTAAACTCGTAAGGACTTACAGACAGCATGGCCTTAAACCCGTAAGGACTTACAGCATGCCCTTAAACTCGTAAGGGCTTGCAGCATGGCCTTAAACTTGTAAGGACTTTCACCATTGCCTTAAACTCGTAAGGACTTACGTACAGCCTTGCCTTAAACTCGTAAGGACTTACAGACAGCATGGCCTTAAACTCGTAAGGCCTTACAGCATGCCCTTAGACCCGTAAGGGCTTGCAGCATGGCCTTAAACTCGTAAGGACTTTCACCATTGCCTTAAAACTCGTAAGGACTTATAGCCTTGTCTTGAACTCGTAAGGACTTACAGACAGCATGGCCTTAAACTCGTAAGGACTTACAGCATGCATGGCCTAAACTCGTAAGGCTCCAAGGAATATGCTCAATTCGTTCTGTGATCCTAGCTCAGGGGGTGTTACTGGTATCCAACCAGGGGCGAACCCAGGATATTTATCTGGGGGCGGGCAAAAAAAAATATATTCATATTATTATTATTTTCATCAGAACAGTGTAAGCGTTCAAGCAAACCACTTCTGAAGATGCAAGCCGCACGTGCTTGCGAAACGTCAAGAAGAAATTCTACCGAACGACGTCCTAAAAACCCCTTGTTTGAAGGAATGACCTCGAAAGTCTATCTC
This sequence comes from Dendroctonus valens, assembly GCA_024550625.1. NCBI lineage: Eukaryota > Metazoa > Arthropoda > Insecta > Coleoptera > Curculionidae > Dendroctonus > Dendroctonus valens. The sequence continues at coordinate 531,607 of JAJTJO010000316.1, read as the reverse complement.
TTTTGAAAAATGTATATATCTATATATACATGTTACGTCGTTTAATCGTCGGATCGTAGGTAACATTCAGGTTCTTCTGGATTGAATTAATATGATTTTCAAACATGTTTCTTCTCCAAGTGCCACACGCTTGCCAATACTCGGGCGATTATTGCTTTTCACGAGGTGACCCGCGTAAAAAAGCACAAGAAAAAATTTTATGTCTAGGCCAGGGATCGAACCACGGATCTCAGGGTGAGCAAAACGAATGCATTCACCACCACGCCAATTCAGGTGAATACGGGGTGACTGCGTAAAAAGCACAGGAAAAATTTTCATGCCTAGGCCAGGGATCGAACCATGGATTTCAGGGTGAGCAAACGAATGCATTCACCACCAGGCCAATTGAGGTGAATACGAGGTTTAGAGTCGTCACTATGACATACAGCCCGATAGTCCACCCCTGGAGTCGTCATTGTATGAAACTAATGATTTCGCTTACCTTCTGAAGGAACTATTAATCGCTTGTTCGAGATTAGGTCTGGAGTCTTGCTCCCTATATATCATACCATGATTTTTAGTACTGGAAGTTCTGGCAGTACTGCTGGTACTTTGGGCTCCTACGTGCAAGATGAACAAACGCCGGCATCTTTTCCGTCATTGCCCTTCAGTTTGGGCCCGTCGCCTGCTAAGCACTTTAATTTCTTCGAAAACTGACCTGAGCCACTTGCTAGGGCTTCTCGAACGCGACCGACTTTCGGTATGTTTCCTTTTTTCCCATAATTATTACGAACGGTTAAATAGTTTGGGAAGATTTCACAAACGTGGTAATCTCTGCGCACAAAAAACAGTAATGAAGGGCTGTCAAAGGGACCAGCCTATGGAGGGGGCAATGACAGGTGTCTTTCAGCTTTGAAGATTGTGGCCATCTCGTACAAAAATGGTGTACTACATTGTAATTTTCCTAGAGGAGGAGGCGCAAGTAAAATTAAGAATTTGTAATCTTCTCTACTTGTACTTCAACTTGACTTGTATCAGACTCTATTGAAAAATGTTTAGTATCCTGCGCACTTCGATCAAAAAACTTTAATTCTGTTGATTTTTGTTTTGGAAATAGCAAAAAGAAGCAGAAAATAAACTTAACTATCAATTAAATAACGGGAAAATTTTTGTGGTTCTTCTACAATTAAAAAAAATAATTTCTTACTATAAAAGCATCTTCCAACTTTAAGTGGAAGTCATAATGGAGCAATTCAAATAAAAGTTTATGGAAATAACAATTAGTCCTCAAAAAGTTCACATAAAAATATATGGTCCACCTAGCTTCAGTTATTACTCTGGCATTGGTTTTATTTAGAAAAAATATCGTCAAAGTGGCAGAATCAAACTCGCCTACTTTCACTTGATGAAATAAATATTATTCATAAATTAAAATAAAGAAAGAAAACATTATTTTTCCGTCGTAAACATGATGTCGTAAAAACCCACACGAAAATTGTTCTTTCCGCACATTAATTGCTCGCTCGAACTTTAGCGGGCGTCATTGGAACAAAGTAGTTGCGTGTGGGGAAGTATCTCTTTGCACTCTAGGTAGAACAATAACTATACAACTTCGCCCATCTTAGCTAATATATGGGCAAGGACATTCTAATCATTAAAGTGTCTCGAACTGTATAACGTCTGTTTAATCTATTTAAAGGAAACCAACAAATGTATTTTCTGAGATATTGGCACGTACGGCTATGTCATACCTATTGAATTAGGGGTCATACATACTTTTTCAAAATATTCCTGAGCAGCCTGTAGCTGGTTTTACAAACCGTAATAGTTTAGGCTGGAAAATTTGCTTGGATTTATTGATTAACATGTTCTGTTAATTGATCTTCATTAGAGAATTTTTCAATAATTAGTTAAGAATTTATTTCAAAATTTTATTATTTTCAATATTAAATTATATTATTTATATCTTACATTTAGAAAAAATTATTTTCAGTATGTTCATACTCGTAGTACGCTCCACCAAATAATCAGCGAAATTGTGTTCTAGTGTAGCATTCGTTTTTAACATTATTGCGTGTTAAGAATTAAAGCGATTCTTCGATTACAGCGTTTCTAGATGCCTCAGCAAAAGAAGGATCGACGTATGACCAGCAAAATGCTTTTTAGAATGAAAACTTGACTTAAAAGTAAATAGTCTGTCCCAAGCGATTTGGCAGTGACGTCATTATTTGGCGTCAATAATGTCGCTTCTGAGTTATTAAAGCACCGATTAGTCGCTGAGTAAAGTCCGGAAACATTTGGAAATTTATACTGCATTTAAAAACAATTTTAAAGATCAATTTTTCTGTTACTTTTCGGGAAACAATTAATATAGCAAAAATCAACAAATAGCTTTTAAAATTGCAAGGACATCAACAGTTATTTGTGCTTTGATTGCGTAGTAAAGAAATTTAAAAATTTCATATTGAATCCATAAATGTATAAAACACTCTCAACAGGCACTAAATTCAACACAAAAAAATGCAAATCCTTTTTCCCGAAGATCTAAAAATTAAATATCTTTTTGTAAGAATTTTATTCTGAGTTATTATGAAAATGACGAAGTCAGAAACCATAAATTCTAAACGAAATAATGTTCATTTTAAGACTAGCTAAAATCAACTTACGAACTTCTAGTATTGAGCACATTATAATCAACTTTACAATCATATTTGATTTCGGATCGTTATTTTGGACTGTAAAAGTGTTTTTGTTGTAAAAAGTTTTGTGAAAGCTGCACAAACAGCCTTAATTAAATGTAGAAAGGCTTTTTGGAAGCTTGAGAAAAAAGTTTTACAAACAAACATTTGCTCTGTAGTGTTTGAAAATATATTTTAGGTGAATCTGATGTGCTGTAACTAAAACTAAAAAATTACAGATGGACGCTCAACCTTTAGCAGGATTGTTAAAAGCTGGAGAGGAACTAACATTTGCTTGACTCCTTAGTACTGCTCTAATACCCGGTGGCAAAAACGTTTTAAAATACCAGCCGGCAATATCTCAAAAATGTGTCATAAAAAGCAACTGCAGGAGATACACAAATCGTAACAGGCATTCATTGGCACATACAAAATTAAAATGAAATGGCGCTTTTTGTCACAGTGCTGGAAGACGTAAACGATATATATCGCATTTATACATATTTGAAATTACAACTCTAGCTACAGAAAAATCCGAGGATAAATCCATTAGTCCTATCGGAAGCAACGCCTTGCGTTTATCGCTCGATTTTAATGAGGTTTTACGGCTGTGCTTTTAGCAATAAAAAATACTCTGCCTTAACGCGAAAACCCAAATAAACTCGTACACCAAACCGAAAACTCATTTAAGTTTAATGGGTTCTTTGCGCAATTACTTAGAGTAGATTAGATTTGGAACGGCCAAACATAAAAATAGCCTGCGTTCGGAAATCCAGATAGGAAGAACTGATAATAAAATTAAGGAAAGTGTGTAGCGAATACGCGTTAATTTTTCTAATTAAAGCTTGAACCAGAGCGTAAATATTTAATGGATGTATATGTTTGGCGAAATGATTCAATTGAATATCAGTCAACTATGTACTAGCAAAAATAGTTGCTAGCCTTTTAGAGGCTCATTGATGCAAATCCAACCAGCTTAATGCAGCTTTACAACGGTGAGCTTCAAATACACCGTATTTTATGGAAATACTCACTACCGTTGGGCGAAAAAGTAAAAGTAAAACAAAGTTTTATCAGCATAAAGATAAGTTCTACAGAAACTATGGCAAATAAATAAATCTAATGATAAATTCGCATGTTAAATTACAAAGCGTAACGTAACGGTATACTGAGCTCTTCAAATCAACAACATTTTATACTAGGGCTAAAAATTGTTTCTTTTCTGAATTAGCCATTTTTAATGGACGCATCAGTGTTGTTTTCAACATGAAACAATAATATAGAAATGCCAACGGTTTAGAAGTAATTATTCGGCTGAGCCACTAACTCAAACTTCAATATTGTCGTCATCTACAAGAGATACATTGCATCGAAATAGCCACATTACAACACATAAATATATGAGCTCAGTTGAAGAACTGATACCTAGAACGTTACTTTTCAGATTATGTTGAAATGTGAAATTGGATACCGATATAAATGTATCCGGATCACTTTTAATGTTTTTAATTATAATTCCATTTCTATTGCGAATAAACATTGCGTCAGAACCTGGTTACCGTATTAAATAATCATATTAATTCAGATCTAAAATTCTGAACAAGTTAAATTATTTTATTCTAATTATATTTTTTTAACTGTTGGGAAACAACGAACAGCAAATTATAAGGGCGAAAAGTTTAATGGCAAACTTTCGTTCGCTACAAAACTTGCTGTTGTGTTCAATATATTATTCAGATGGGATTATTGTATCTGATCCAGAGCGAAATAACTCTCGGAGAAGTTCGAACAATAATGAAACGGGTATTTATTATCTGTCATATTAAAGGTGGTTAGTACCTAATTATCTTTAGAATGTTTGGAAAATAAATGAACATTAGCTATACTATTTGCCACAGTTTATTTTAAATCAATATTAATTTATTAATAATTCAGTACAAAAGAGTTCCCCTTGCATCCTGCTGATTTTCGCCCTTTTTTCGTTAAGACTGACGAAAGATAATTACTTTAGGTAAGCAAACTGGTAGCTACACGCAAAATCTATCAAAATCTATATGACTCAAATAGGTTTCTACTGACAAAAGTTGTTAATTTTTAACTCGCATCAAACGCTTTTGCTATTTATAAAGACAATTTTATTAATTATTTAGAATCAAATGTAGAATTGCGAGCTTAACGTTAGTTGGTCCAGGACCCTATATATGTCATGAAAATTCTCAAAGGCGACAGAAAAATATTATTGGTCGAAATGAATCGGTCCTTGATGACGAGGGACATTAATGAGAAAATTTCAGAATTTAATATTTTTTCAATCAACGGGTGCAACAATGTGAATGTTCTGAATTTGCTACCAACAAAATTGCTAATTCAGTTCCTCGGCATACAAAATCGGAATTGGAGCAATTTCGTTAAAGCATATTTGTCACGCTCATCAAATGTAAACTAAGTCAAAGAACATTAACCTGCGTGTACCATTGTTGTTTTTGATTTTTATTAAAAAACTACAATATTCTATAAGAAAAGTATGTCCGACTTGAACCACAACTAACGGGGCGGTTAGATTAGATAATACAAATTCCGTCTAAGTTCGCCTTCAAAGAAATTATTTGATGGTTCTAATCAGGAGAATTTTTTCATAACATTTTGCAAATGACCTGCATCCTCAGATGTGTTTTGTTACACTTATATCTTATGTTAGACTGACACTATTTTTCAGACGTAGCCCGTAATTTTGCATGGATTGTAATGAATTAGGCGGGTGTGTCACTGTCGTGTTCTGTTGAAAGTGAATTGGATTCCTACTTCTGTATTAAGAAGATGTGCATATTCGCCTATTTCCGGACCCAACTGCCCACATTTCAAATCACTCTGTACTTTTCCTTAAGCTTTTAAAATACTTAAAATTACGAAATCCTCTACTTTGAAAGGAAGTATTATTAGACCTCATTTTTGGAAAACGTTAATATTTGTGTAAGCAAAATTTCTCCCGCCAAGAATTTCGAATAAAAATCATTACATCAAATATTACTTTTAGTACAACCAACGTTTAAAAATTTCAACCCTTTTCAATTAATCGCACATAGGTAAATTTGGGTGGATTTTATTCAACTGTTTCAAAATGCAATTCGATAGAACACGGGCAAATTTGATTTGAAATGGAACTCTTCATACAGACTCCGTGCCAATAAATAAAACGAAACTACAGCAATTTGTATCTCAAATTATTGTACCGCAGTTACAGGAAATTGTATTATACAATGATATAGTTGATATTGATGTTGGCATGGCAAATTGGTAATGTAATACGGAAACCGCAAAATAAAAAGCATTAAAACAAAATCTTAGTAGTAATAAACATCTTTATTTCTAAGAAAGGCTATCGACCTATTGGTCTTTCTGCCCTTGTTTAGTACATGCAGTCTTAGTTTAAACAAAGAAATAAAGGTAAAAATTATTTTATTCTAGGTTAATAAGGTAATAATTTTAATTCTGGCAACCAGAGATCTTAGATTTATTGTCCAGTAGTCAGCTACTATTGTAAGCGTTCGAGTAGCGTTGATGTAGGGAAACGGAAGCGGGATTGTCTGGTTGGTCTTGTAAGACAAAGGGGATTCAGTATGGTCCAGTTGTAAGCATTGTTTGTCCATTTTGTCTGTAGTTGTATGAGTCTTTCCGAAATCTTTGTCATGTTTGTGCGTTCGTATAGTAGTTGGGTGGAGGGGTTGTGTAGTGGGTTTCGGGGGTGTCTTATTCGTGTTATTAGTCTTAGTGCAATTTGTTCTGTTGTTTGTATATAACGTTTTGTCCTTTCTGTTCCGTTGGTCATGAGTATATATCCATGGTCCAAGAGGGGTCTGGAGATCGCTTTGTATATTTTTGTCGCGGTATTTGTACTAATTCCTTTGTCTTTGTATGTTAGTGAGCGAAAGTGTTTCGTTCTTTTTATCGTTTCTGTTCTGATGTTTCGTATGTGTTTAGTAAATTTAAGTTTCTGGTCAATTGTGATTCCAAGGTATTTTACGTCGTTTTTTGGTTGCGTCGTTTGGCCGCCTGCAGTTACTGTAGGGGAATCAGCGGTGAGTTTGTGGTTTGTGAGCAGAAGTTGGTTTTTTGAAGGGTTTGGTGTTAGTCTCCATTTATAAAACTATGTCATTGTGTTGCTTGTTAGTATTTGTACTCTTTGAGCTGCTCTCTCAGTAGTTTTGTCATGTACAATAAGTGCCGTGTCGTCTGCGTGTTATAATATGTATGCCGATCTGTAGATTTGATTTTTGTCTGGTAAGTTGTAATTGTATATGTCATGGTAGTATATATTGTAGGGAAACGGTGAGAGCGGGGAACCTTGCGGGAGTCCTTGTTCAGGGAAAAAACAAAAAGAGAATGTGTTGTCAATTCGTACTTGTAGTAGTCTGTTTTCAAGTAAGTTTTTTATGATGTGGAGTAGCTATGTTGGTGTGTGGAGTTTGTGAAGTTTGTAGAGTAAGCCCATATGCCAGATAGCCCTGTTAATGTCCATGAATAGACACGCCGACTTTCTGTCAGTTAGGTGAGTTGTTTGTACATTGTTGGCCAAAATAAAGAGTGATGTTGTTTGAAACCAAATTGGTAGGTAGGTATATATTTTCCGATCAGTTTTTCAAGTCGCTGATTTATTATGTACTCAAAAACTTTGCTAAGTACTGGGAGTAATGTAATTGGTCTGTAATTGCTCGGTTGTGTATTGTCCAGTCCATTTTTAAGTATGGGGATTATTAAGCCGTTTTTCCATGTTTTTGGAATTTTGTTATTTGTGATGCAGTTGCTCAATTCAGTTAGGATCAGTTTGTGTGTATCTTGAGTTAGGCTTTTCAAGAGTTTTGCCTTTATTTGATCTTTTCCCGGTGCTGTGTTTTTGATATGCGCTAGGGCTTCATCGTATTCTGTGTCTGTGATCAGTTTCAAAATCTTATAATATCCGCTAAAGCAATTACTACCCAAATCCAAAGTTATTTGGTGTGACAATGTACATACACTTACTTGGCTAAATTGTTGTTGAACGCTAAAATTAGCAGTTGTAAGCTAAGTGTATTCTATTAATGCGATTAATTTTAATTTGAAATACTCCAATCAAGTGACATTCAATTTTCTGTAACGTAACTCCGTCGCTAAAAGCTGCATTTTAATGCTAAATTTCCATACAAACTAATTTAATAATAAATTATGGAAATCTGTTATTAAACAGTATTATCTGAGCTCGACACTGTTGTGGTCACAGTATCATTGGACTTTATTGTCTAGCTTAGCCAAACTTCGTAATAACTTTTCTAAGCTGCAAAACGGAAAGTTTGTGAAGCAATTAGGGTAAAATTTAATTTGTACAAGAAATTTAAAAATTTTTACTGCACGCCATTCTACGAAAGATTTGCGTTTAATCTCGAAACAGCAAGAAACTTTTAAAGTTAATTAAAGTTTTGTCTTTGCACTTTGTTTATGTTTCCTGAGGCCTTAGTTACAAATATTTTTCTAGAGTTACTGCTTAAGACGTTGGTTAGCTCAAGTAAATATTTTACTGAGTAAACTGTGGATAGGATTTATTCAGATGTCTACATCGCCTGATTAGGCGATGTAGAAATTGATAGTTACCTATGGGAAAAAGAAATTAATGACACAGGTTTGTCTACTGACAACATCTACAAGATTTAACAAACGATCATCGAATATGCAATTTATATATAATACATAAAACGTTTTTGTACGTTGGTGTTTAACTCTGTTTTCCTCTTGATTTTAAATCTACCTTATTTTCAATTGTTTGGAATATTTTTGACCAAACTTTTGAGAAAATGTGTAGATTTAAGTGTACCGTTTTCTCAATTTTTTGAAGTATTTAGATAACTGACAAACTTCATGAAATGGCTCGTAAAGTTCTTTTACAAGGATCCCCGCTCTCACCGTTTCTCTACAATATATACTGCCATGACATATACAATTACAACTTACCAGACAAAAATCAAATCGACAGATCGGCATACATATTACAATACGCAGACGACACGGCACTTATTGTACATGACAAAACTACTGAGAGAGCAGCTCAAAGACTCCAAACACTAACAAACAACACAATGACATGGTTTTATAAATGGAGACTAACACCAAACGCGTCAAAAAACCAACTTCTGCTCACAAACCACAGACTCAACGCTGACTCCCCTACAATAACTGCAGACGGCCAAACGACACAACCAAAAAACGACGTAAAATACCTTGGAATCACAATTGACCACAAACTTAGATTCACTAAACACATACGAAACATCAGGGCAGAAACAATAAAGAGAACAAAACACTTCCGATCACTAACCTACAAAGACAGAGGAATCAGCACAAACACCGCCACCAAAATATATAAAGCTATTTGTAGACCCTTGCTAGACTTTGGACATATACTCATGACCAACGGAACAGAAAGGACAAAACGTTATACACAAACAACAGAACAAATTGCACTAAGACTAATAACACGAATAAGACACCCCCAAAACCCACTACACAACCCCCCCACCCAACTACTATACGAAAGCACAAACATGACAAAGATCTCGGAAAGACTCATACAGCTACAGACAAAATGGACAAACAACCCCTACAACTGGACCATACTGAATCCCCTTTGTCTTACAAGACCAACCAGACAATCCCGCTTCCGTTTCCCTACATTAACGCTACTCGAACACTTACAAACGCAACTGACTAGTGGACAATAAAATAATCTCTTCTTGCCACTGAAATTTTATTTAATAATATCGTTAACCTAGAATAAGAGAATTTTCATATTTGGTTTTTATTTAGATTAAGACTACATGTATTAAACAAGGGCAGAAAGACCGATAGGTCGATAGCCTTTTTTTAGAAATAAAGATGTTTACTACTACTGCCATTGCAAATTGCAAAATTTTTTTTCCAGCGTCTAAAGCAACGAAACTACACTGAAAATCAAAATCCGTAAAATATCTTTGACATAATTAACGTTTATGTAGCACAACAGTTCGGGAAAAAAAGTTCAATTAATTACACTAAAACAATAAAAAATAGGTCTGTAAGACTTTACCAATTTGCCCAATTACCTACGATTGATCCAAAACGTAAGCTGCAAAACGTGGCTTTGCAAAAGAAAATTATCTAAAAAATCACCGTTAAATTATGACTGGTATGGATATGTATTTATGCCGTCATCTCCCAAAAATTATCCCACAAAATTTCAGTTAAAATTCCCGAGAGGTAAAAATATCGAATCCAAGTGCTGCATCATTGGCCACATTTTATATGTAAAATTCTATGACATTAGTTGCCACAGATAATAAAATATTAAAATATAAAAAACAGTGAAACATATGTAGTGTGAACTAAGTAGTGTATTATAACTGATGGCAAAGACAACTTTATCATGCTAAATATGCAATTTATAATAGATTCATGTCACACATGAAACAAACGTATAGTTCAAAAGAGAGCTCAACTCTATCCATTAAAATGCAATTCCGTTTCTAAAATTTTGGCATGAACACAAAAACACTTTTTCATTTTCCGCTTGGGTGATAATATATTATTTTGTGTCTTGAAAGCTGATCAATCTTTGTTCTGCATTAAAATTACAAAATATTTACAAAACTAGCTATGCTACTAATTTGATGGCTGAATTCGCATTTAAAAAGTGGCCTTTAACTGGCTATTCCTCCTGACCCCTTCATTGCCCATTTATGTTGATATCAAATATCTATTTCGTAATATATTTTTGCTCCTCTAAATACCATGAAAGGTAGCTTAATTATTGCAAATTGGATTAAAATAATACGGTGTCAGGTATGCCCACTACCAACGTTTGCCAGATCAATTTCTGTTTCATTAGGGTATTTGAATCTGGAAGTTAAGAGTATTGCCACAAAGTAATGTTTTGCGGTCTCACTAATATCGCATCCCATTTAATATCGTTTTTGACCTATTCGTAATCATTATTTGAATATCATGTAAATGAATGCTTGCAAACTACATTCTTCAATACATTGATGTGTCTTTATATGGAACACACATCTATGTTAAGCGCATTGTAAATAAAATGATAATAAATTGTTAAAGTGTTGTTAATATTGGGCAAATCCCGTCGGTAAAATAGACATAATTATATAAGCAGAATTATTTGCTATTGAACCCTCGAACCGTTAAGCACTTGAATAAATGAAAGCCGGCGTATTGATGACGCAAAATAAATGCCCTGTCGTACAAGAGCGTAACATTTGTTTCTCAAATTCATCCGGAATTAATCAAATTTCCGTTCACGTCCGTAACGCTAACTATTTGCTTTTAGCTTTCTTACACTGCAAAGAGAAATATGATTTACGGCAAAAGCAAATTTTCATTTTAGTTTTGGCAGGCAATTTCTTATTTAGCAACCCAGAAATTTATGATTTTAAAACTTCCGCTGATTCTTCTGGCGCTTTCAAGTTTTCATGTCTTCTGCAAACATAATTTTAATTCTCACTGGGTAAATGAACCAACCTGGGAACCACAGGCTAAAATTAATTCAGCTAGTTGCTTTGTATTCTAACTTGGAATTCTAATTAGTTAAATGGGTATATAATAAGATGGTATTAATTTCATTACGAGTATAATTAATCTTCGATATTACCACTAAACTAGCACACACTGTGGTGGAGTATTGTTGGCAGTTCTGTCAATATTGAGTCACTAAATACAAATGAACAATGTTGACAATTTGTTAAATAAATGCACTGTACGAAGAACTAGTCAAGATAATAAGTTTTGAATCTGCAACAAGTTTTGCATGTCCTCAAGCTAAACTATAACAGTTATCTGACTATCAATGTTACTGACAATATTATAAATTAGAAGAAATATTGAATTTGAATTAATTTAATTAAATGTGGTCGTCAGCAATCGCGTCCTGCGTGCCTCGTATATTTCTTGCACTCATTCTGACCGCAGATACTCATTTCAGTGTAAGTACTAAGATAATAATATTGGAATTCGTATTTTAACTAATTAAAAAGATAAAACAGGAAAATAATTTCCGTGTGAAGCAACTAGCAGAAATGCGATATATTTCAAATAGAGTTGAAATGAAATCAACCGCAAAGATTTTTAATTTTGATGGTTGACTGCCTGTAAATATTAAAAGATTGCCCAACAAGAGTAAAGTCTCAAAGTTGACCGGAAATACTTTCTCGGTAACACGAATATTAAAAGATTGCTCAACAAGAGTAAAGTCTCAAAGTTGACCGGAAATACTTTCTCGGTAACACGACAGGGCTTCAATTTGTTTATGCTGCAAAGGCAGCTCTCCTCTGATGTAGTCAGGAAAGTACTTTTTAATTAATTGGGTCTTCTAGTAGCATCAATAAATTCAATGAATTGGTCAAATTAGAGCGCACTTTGATAAGGGAGGCATAAATGCTGTCATCGCTTACTTACCAAAAATAAATTACCCAGGATTAATATTCCAATCAAATAAATTGGCATCGTTGCAAATGGTGGAAGCAAATTGATCGGCTTTACCGTACTCTTTCGAGAATCAAAACTTAACAGAATTCAGTCGCTCAATTTTAATATAAAGCATGTTGCAATTATCCTATAAAATATTAAATATCAAATAAAAATCTCATTGGTAAATCGAGCTCTGTTAAAAGTCTTCAATAAATTGATGTCAAATTAATTAAAATTAGCGGTCCTTTATAAATACGGTTTCATGCAATTATTCCACGTAGTAAAATAGATAAAGTTAACCTGCTAAAGTAACTCGAAAGAACAGAAAGCAGGAAAATGCTAAACAGCATTTTAAGACTAAGACCCAAACAATGAGACTCAGATACAGACCGGATAATATGCAAATAAATATACACATAAAGACTAAGAAGAAGAAGATAATAGGAGTAATAGTAGTATGAAATTCAGTAAATGCTACCTGACAGAAAAGCCAAGGCAGCACAAAACACCTCTTAATCATTTTCAAAAGACCTCAAACTATGAAAGCTTTCACGGCCGGTCAAAATATCGATTAAATCGTGTGGGGGTTATAAGCCTTCCCACTGGTTCGTTAACATTTGCGGTAACCATTATCGAGAGCAACGAAAGAATGGTCAAAGTTGTCTGCCGTGTCTCCTTCTGATTACTAACAAATACACCGTCAGTACCAGTTAAAGAACAATTCAGCGGGTGGAGACACAACGACAACTTCGACCGTTACCTCATAGAACCATCACTGCTTCTTCAATTGGTGCTACTGCTGTATTTACACAAGAACAGCTAAACAGATCCTTAGTTCAACCAAGGACAAAAGAAATCCTCGAACATCATTTGGGGTCTACATGGTTTCATGCTGTCGCGGTTCAGACTACATTGGTACAAACAAAAGAAGTGTCAACACCAAGTTTATGGATCACAAGAGAATGTGAAGATTGGGACAGACGAACAAATCTGCTTCGGAGGTGCAGCACTCACGGAAGACTTCCAAATTGCCGTCCAAGAAGCAGATGTTTTGGACCACATGTTATTTCCTTCCAAGAGTTACGAGGAAAGCGGTGGGATATTGAAACATTTTGATAACTTTAGAAGAAAGGAAGACTTTAGCTTCGGCTAAACCAGAACTGGAGGCGGGCATTGTGTTGCGCATCGGTGACGGTTACCGTCGGCCCTAATTCATTCAACTTTTTTTTCAAATTTAGTTATTGATAGATAATTATATTTCGCTCCTATTAAGAATCATATTGTGTCTGGAATTTTAAATTCAGTTAACAAATTTAAAATAAATGAGGGTTTTATTTGTGTAACAAGCTTTTACAATCAGCTCAAGATGTCTTGCTCAAAATTAGATATCTTAACCACAGCGGATAAGTTTAAATAACTTTTCTACTTCTGTTTCTGCTATTAATTGTATAAGTTTAACGAAACGAAAAAAACTGTTCTGAAACCAGAACATGTTGAATGTAATAAATTGAGATTGAAACTTGATGTAAAAAACTAACCAAAACTAATATAACATAATTACTTAAAAAAGCAACAGAGACCAAATAATAAAACGAAAAACACCAAAAATTGTCTCTTAGAACAGTAATAAAACTAAAATATGCCATTTAATTAGAGAACAATTAAAGTACAGTCAGGAAAAAGAATATACAAAACGAAGATAGATGCTTGGGAACAAAAGCAGAATGGAACGAGTGGCAGCATCAGCAACACGGGTTGCCAACTTCTCAGCGCACAAGATCACCACAATGACATGGTTTTATAAATGAGACAACACAAAGCGTCAAAAACTAACCTACAAACACAGATCAACACGGATACCTAACTTACGCAGAGTCCAAAACACGAAAAAAAGTAAAATACGAAACACATTGAAAATTTATCACAAACACACAAAACAGGGCACAACAATAAAGAAGAACAACTCCGTAACCACAGGCAGAATTAGCAAACAGAAAAAAGCTATTGTAACCTTATGCCAAAATGATACTAATACCAACGGAGCGAAAGGACAAACGTAATTACACACAACAGAACAAATAAAGACTTAAACAATAAGCACCCCAAAAAGCCACTAAACAACCCCCCCACCAACTACTATACGGAAGCACAACATGATCAAGATTTCGGAAACACGCATACATCTACAGACAAAATGGACAAACAACCCCTACAACTGGACCATACTGAATCCCCTTTGTCTCACAAGACCAACCAGACAATCCCGCTTCCGTTTCCCTACATCAACGCTACTCGAACACTTACAAACGCAACTGACTAGTGGACAATAAAATAATTATTTTCTCCTGTCATTAGAATTGGAAAGTTTATTTAATAATATTGTTAACCTAGAATAAAAGAATTTTCATATTTGTTTTTTGTTTGGATTGAGACTGCAGGTATTAAACAAGGGCAGAAAGACCGATAGGACGATAACCTTTTTTAGAAATAAAGATGTTTACTACTACTAAAATGATAATATGAAGGTTGATAAATAAATGTTCGCAGGTATACACTCTCAAAAAACATTGATAATAAAACCAATGATTTAAATGTTTGCTGGTTCGATTTATTTGCACATTCAATTGGTTTAAGAAAGTCTTTAAGTCACTCTTACACTTGATTCAAAAAAACTGTATGTATAGCTTTGTATGCTATTATTCTTGCTGCGGTCTTCGAATCCACCAAACTCCAATAATATTTCTTGTAAAGAACGGTCTTCGGCTTTGAGGTCGTAAAGCTACTTTTACGGGCATGAAGTTACGTGACATTAACCTAAATCAGACATGCCGTACGAGTTTCAGGCTGGATTTGCGGGACTTGAAGGACATAAATAAATTTTACAGCTACACTTGTACCATATCTTGAAATTCATAACAATGAACGTAGCCAGCTAGGTTATCTACCAATATAATATATAAAAAGGATATTAGAAATTTATTTCAAATTTCACAACGGGCATATTTGAGTTATACGACGGTCCCGATTTAGTATGTAAAATTATGTTGGCTGCATGCCAATACATCAAGAAATGTTCAACTTTTAACCGTAAATTACAAGAGAGCCTTGGCCAATTTGATGCAAATAAATCTAATCCATTGAATCTTGGAAACTTCACAAGGTTTGAGCTTCTGTCGAAGGAATTTGATTGAAAACCTTGGCCTAAGTCCTCGGAGACGACATTATAAGGAAAAGATAGATGATGGAGAAAAGACAATTTTGTCCTGTGTTAATTTGGAATAGCCATCAGTTTTGAAAAAGCACTGTTACCATATATCTTTTTTATATTTATTTCTAGACAGTTACTGGATCAATTGCTAAAAACTTCTTACTATAATTAGATGAGGTGTTTTGTTACGAAAAACGGGATATTTTTCCTACGTTAAATTCCATAAACAAATCCCGCTGTTAAATGCACAAAACCCGGTAATCTTGACTAACCAGCATACAAACCATTATTATTGCCGATGGTGATGTGGATCAGTGACAAAACCAATCTAGACAAGTTTAGAATCACTTCAATTCCATTTTGTCGTGATTGAATTGAACAAATCACCGTTAACATAGATGTGGATCTTTGAAATTGGATTCCGTATAGATTTTACTCTAATATTTTAGACGACAAAGATAAATTGCTTGATGCCTTTGGAAGGTTCGCATTGTTAAACTCGAAAAGAGCTTTCAGCAACGAAACTGTGGAATTCATTTATCACAGGAGAATTGCATTTCGCAACTTTATGGATTTCTTATAGCAATTAACAAGTTATTTTATCGGTGAATTGCTTTTCTCGAACTTTGTTAATCTAGTGGAATATCAAAAACCTTTTTTCAACTACCATATTTTCTTAAGTACAAGAATTAACGAAGAAATTTGTTCGTTTAATACCAGCATACCGTTTGATAACACAATGACCTGATTATGAAAATTTGCAAATAAGTAATTACAAATATACAAGTAAATTAAATAATTTTGCGGAAAAGGGATATGAAGTAGGATTATCTATTTAACTTGTTCAATATCAATCTAGACCAACAATGGACTTTATTTTCTCACGAAATATGACGCTGCAACTTCAGAGCTCTATGGTTGAATTGTAATTCAAAACAAATACATGCAGTATCGTCAAGAAAGAACGCCATTTTAACCTTAATAAATAGCAAAACGATGAGACCGAAGTTTTCAGACTCAGAGAAACAGACGTTTTAGAACAAATACAGCACTGCTCTCCAAGAGAGAGTTATAATGGATGGAATTGGGATTTTCAAGCACCCAAAAATCTTCATTCGAGAGGATGAAGTTAGGACGCTAATCCGTAATTAGAGGCGGGCATTTTCCTGTGCGCTTTTGTTGCCCCAGTCTCCCGGTATATAAATCGGGAAAGAGACACGAAATGCATATTCCACCGTTATCACATTGCGTTGGAAAATATTCACCGCAGATTTAAACAAAATGGCAGGAACAAATTATAATAATACACGATTTATAAGCCAGGAAAGCTTTTCAACTGATATTTTGACCGACCGTAAAAGCTTTCATAGTATGATTATTAACACAATTATAAAGAAATTTACTAACGCAGTATCTTAATGTTAAAAAGCTTCTTTCCAAAATCGTAATAACATGTTCTCATTGATTTCACAATATTCAATCGCCACAAAAATATTATACAAGCATTCTAATTCACTTGTATATTTCTCTTTGGTAACGACAAGCACATATAACAGCTCCATACAAGCTCAAACTGCTGAAGTTTGCGCTTTTGGCTCTGCCAAATCCATTTACAATTATAATCATGGAAAGCTTAACATTGTTCGCCGGTTGCGAAACGCTAATTGACGTTTATCTAATATTAAGCCACAAGTTATATCATTTTATGCTATTTTGCTTTTAGTTGAAGCCTAATGACTAAATCGGGAAATGCAAACTGACGGCATCATTGCATATTTACAGCGCAAATTGTTTTAGTCAGTGGAAGGTCATTTTAACGTGGAAAAGCAACATAAGGTGGTAAATATTTTGCTAATTTACATTACTTTTAATTATCCTGAACTGAGATGAAAAAACAAAAGATATTGATTTATGGGACTATAGTTCGGATAAGTAAATATCCTCCGATTCTGATACCATATACAGGCAGCTCTAAGCCCACTCACTATATTTGGGTATTTTGCTTCGCCATTTAGGGTCCTTGGAAAAAAAAGGTTGTCCCCGTTCTTCACTGTAATTTCTCATCAAACACGCCATATATTTGTAAAACTAATATTTACTACTGAGAGAGCAGCTCGAAGACTCCAAACAACACAATGACATGGTTTTATAAATGGAGACTAACATCAAACGCGTTAAAAAACCAACTTCTGCCCACAAACCACAGACTCAACGCTGACTCCCCTACAATAACTGCAGACGACCAAACAACACAACCAAAAAACGATGTAAAATACCTTGGAATCACAATTAACCACAAACTTAAATTCTAATTATTAAATTCTAATAAAAGACTAATAACACGAATAAGACACCCCCAAAACCCACTACACAACCCCTCCACCCAACTACTATACGAACGAACAAACATGACAAAGATTTCGGAAAGACTCATACATCTACAGACAAACAACCCCTACAACTGGATCATATTGAATCCCCTTTGTCTTACAAGACCAACCAGACAATCCCGCTTCCGTTTCCCTACATCAACGCTACTCGAACACTTACAAACGCAACTGACTAGTGGACAATAAAATAATTTTTTCTTGTGATTAGAATTGGAAAGTTTATTTAATAACATTATTAACCTAGAATAAGAGAATTTTTATCTTTGTTATTTATTTAGATTAAGACTACATGTATTAAGCAAGGGCAGAAATACCGATTGGTCGATAGCCTTTTTTAGAAATAAAGATGTTTACTACTACTACTCTAAGCTAATCTTGTAATTTTTTTGCAAAATTTTCCAAAATTACAATTTGTTTGTTCAAAAACTTTGCTTGTTACTTTTTCAATCCTTGACGTTGAATAGTTTTTGTGAGTTTGCCTTATTAGAAGCAATATTATTTTTCAAGAACTGTAGGTTTTAAAGTTGTTTTCGTGTTTGCTTGTTTCACTCGTTTTCCTCACTCGAGTTTGTGTGATCCGTATTCCATTTCTAATCCGTCTACTATTCATTTGTTGATTTGCATATGTTTTTGTTCTGCTTCTGATTCTTGGATTTTCATAGTTTAGATATATTTGCTTTCAAGTTATTTGTGCATTTTAGATCAAGTCGCATGGTTAATTTTTAGACTTTGCGTGTCCCAGGAACTAATAAAGTGAACAGCATTTTGTTCAAAGAGTACATAAAACCAGACATTTGCTTTTTCATCTTCCTTCCTTTGTCGGATATCGATCCCATTTTATGTGCGTGTAGTCAAAATTGTGGAATCACATTTCAAGAGTTCAATTTTTTTCCATTATCAGTTATTTTGTCGACAAATTATGTATTTTCAGTTTCGCCATTAATTTCATTTTCCGATTTTGTCGCACATTGGTGAATATTCTCATTTTCCAAATATTGAAATTCTCTAGGTATATGTCTCGTCGTGGTGTCTTTTAAATCCTCTGTGTTTGCTTTTTTTAGAAATGTTTGCTGCATATTGCATGTGAAAAAAAAATTGCCAGTATTACCATATTCGACATCCTATATGGTGGTTATTTAGGTCTTCACGACTGCTGCCCTGTGTAATGTTTAAAATTTTGTCGCAGTATTTTTTTACAATTCATACGTAGTTTTCAGAAATTAAATCCCAGAAATTTAGATTTTTTAATAGATAGTTTCACGACTAGCATTGAGAAAATTCACACTTAAATGTTCTATAAAATTAGACAGAGAAGCAATCCCAATGTTAACTTAAATATATATACTCTACAACAAAGAAACGTTTTATTGTCACTTTATCATTTCCCTTATTATGTCCATAGTTAATGATTTAATCATAAATTCACTAATAATGCAGTTCTACTTTACATACCTCTGGAAACCGATCAACAGAAATTGGATTTTCGAAGCGTCGGTGATTGGATGGTGACACTTGAAAATTTAATTTTACTGTTCGTGTACGGCATACAGCAAATAGCTGAAGTTGCAGCTTTCAGATATATCGAATCTATTTCTAATTGTAAATGCGCAATGTAGTTATCAGTTGCTGGACTGTATTAGGTCTGATTGGCATTTAACTGACTGAGAGGAGCCCATGGAGAAGAAATTTTATTTGAAGCGAGTTTTGAACTGCACAAGTAATTCCGTTTCAGAATTTTGAGATTAATTTAATATATCTGCAAGCAAGCACAAAAAAATTTAATAGCAAAAAATTCCAGTTAGTAAATTTGCAACAAATCATGTCTATGTCTTGCTTAAATTTTATTTACGCCAGATTTCTACGAAAAACAAATTTATGTTCATATTAGGTGGAAAGATTTTCGGTTTCCGGAAAGATTTTTCACTATGGATATGTGTATTTCACCATGAATAACTGGGGTATTAGAACGTCAAGATTTATTTAGGTTGCACATATATTCTCGTTTTATCTTTTCCAAGTAGGGCTCTGTATAAGTAATCCGCTTTTACCGGTGGGGAAATTTTTGCTCCTGGATATTTTGCTTTCAGTACCAAAGCGTGTGATTTATAGAAACGAAGTGTTTGTCGTATTCTTGTCGGGTATATCATTTAACTGATAAATGTAGTATTCCAGATTTTTATTTTTTATTCAAAGCTGTTCACTTATTGAGAAAAATATATTTTTTTGGTAGGACAGTTTCAAAGTTGCAAATAATTGCTATCGCGTTCACTTCTTAAATAGCTTAAAACCCTTGTTTTTGTATGGGCTGTTTCAAACATTTCAGCCATTAATATCCTTTTGTTGTCGAAACATATCTCTCGATAATTTAATATTATACATGCATTAAATCTATCGACAAAATATTGCGTTAAAAAAATTTGCTCACATAAAATTTTCTGAACCATCTAGGTAGATGTAGAAACTTTCAAGTTCAGAATATATGATATTTTTTATAGCAACTCATTGAAACATTTATTTTCGATACATAAGCAATCTTTATTTCAGAAATAGACTATCAACCCACGGTCTTCCTGCCCTTGCTCAGTACATATAAGTGTTGTGTCTTAATCTAAATGAACAAACAAAGATAAAAATTCTCTTATTCTAGGTTAACAAACACAGAGTATTAAAATGATTTTAATGTCCAGTCAGTTGCGTTGTAAGTGTTCAAGTAGCGTTGATGTAGGGAAATGAAAGCGGGATTGTCTGGATGGTATTGTTAGACAAAGGGGGTTCAGTATGGTCCAGTTGTGAGGGTTGTTTGTCCATTTTGTCTGTACATACATACATACATACATCTATGAGTCTTTCCGAAATCTTTGTCATGTTTGTGCGTTCGTATAGTAGTTGGGTGGAAGAGCTGTGTAGTGGGTCTTATTAGTGTTATTAGTCTTAGTGCAATTTGTTCTGCTGTTGGTATGTGTTGATTTGTTTCGTCAGAAACTTTTGATCTCAGTATGTGTACGTAGACAAGTAGAGGTCTGCAGAGTGCTTTGTATATGTTCGTTGATCTTTTGGTCCTGATTCCTTTGTCCTTGTATGTAAGACCTCTGAAGTGTTTTGTCCTTTTGATTATTTCTGTCTTGACGTTTTGGACATGTTTTATAAATTTGAGTTTTTGGTCTAGTATTGTACCTAAGTATTTTACGTCTTGTTTGGGTGTTATTCTGAGCTTCTGTTATTACTGTGGGGGAGTTAATTTGCCATTAAGCGCTAAGGACAGTATATTGAGAACAGCATAACAGTTACTCTAGAAATCGCGGTTTAATTTCAAGCATAATACCTAATATTGTGGGAGTAAATCTTGAAGTTAATAGGAACAACGACTGTTTTCGTACATGTGGTAAGTCTGAGTACTCTTGAGCAATTGATACAATTTGGTAGACCAGCTGTGAAATGTCCTTGCTATTAAAATTTGATTTGATATATTTCCTAACTTTTCTTAGAAATATATTTCATAATTTGATAAATATAAAATAATAAAATAAATGATAAATAATGAAAATATTTTCATATTTTCATTTATTGTTTCTGATTCTTATTCCAGCATCAATCTTTATCTTTTAAACGCTAATTTAAGCTGTAGACTTTTTTCGTTAATTACAATTTGAGCACCAACTCAAATAATTTTAGTTAACAGTATATGAACAAAAAATATCTAATATTCATTCACAAAATGTATGAACTCCGTGACTGAACCGAAATGAAAAATCAAGTTAACGAAAATATCCGTCTTTGGTGCTACAATTCCAACCAAATTGCTATTAGATTTGATGTTTTCATCAACTTGTACGTGATAACTTTTTCACCCCTACTCGAGAGCTCGTAAATAACCTTATTACATCCAGATAAAACCGCCACAAAGTTCGGCAGGCATAACTCCAACTTTTAGAATATAAAATATGACACTGAAACTAATAACGTAAAACTTCAAGAAGCATGGAAATTCCATATATCTTGGCCCGCCTCTAAATATTAAGTTTGAAAACTTTAGAATTTTCTTGTACTGTGGTTGCTGTCGCATAACTTTGAACATGAAATCGTGAATGTCCGAAATTTCGCCAGATATTGCCTTTTAAAGTGGACTGTCGCAATACATATTTTCAAATAATTCTACTTTCCGGCTGAATTTTTATTATTAAATTCAGTCTATCCAACCTCACCGGTAAGAATGCAAGATAAATGAAAGTTTAAAAAACAATGTTGATCATTTTTTACTGATAATTTTTCAAAAATAAAAATTGCAAAGCCACATTGGCATACTACAACACGGCTTAATAACATGCTAATAGAAACGTGTTTGATATGCACTTTCATATACCGACCAAAACTAACAGTAGATATAAATTAGAAAGTGTAGCCCATAAGTTTGCAAATAAAATTCCACAAATGTGTGAAGCATGCAAAAAGATAAAATACAATCTTAATTAAAGCCCCACGTTTTCGACGAAATTTATTGGTATATACCCACGCCGTATTCTTTATAAAGCACTCGCCACCCAACATTTCACAGTTTTAATTCGGAGTAGAGAAAATTATCATACAAAGCCCCGTTCTGTTTTGAAACAAAAGACTCAGCTTGCTGTTGAACTCAAACTTCAGAATGGTTTATACGGATAAAACTTTTATATTAAATTTCTGAAAAATACGGCATCGCGGTGACGCTATTAAAGATAGTAACATTGTTTCATTAGTTCGGGTGGAAGAATGTCACAGATTAACTATAACTATATTTAACATTTTATTTGTTGCGCTCAGGAATTTGATATATTTTAGCAAAGTTTGGTCTCAATCTGAAAGATATTACAAAAGATTGACTGACTTTCGTGCTTCAGTTTGTTAAAATCACAGTCATTGATCTAATTAGTTTCAAAGAGAGAACTCGTTAAGAAGTTGCAAACGCGTTGAGCGTATTTTATGTAACACTCCTCTATAGGTGACAAATATACACGAAGACAAGAGCTATAAATTGCCCGTAAATAAAATATACGAACACTAGCGCGTTGAAGGCAGACTTCCCATTAAGTAAGCCACCGGAATGCGAGTAAAGTAAAAGTTGAATTTAACCAAAAAACTTTGCTTTTTCGCAGACATGTCAACAGATTGCCATTTAATATATTCAGGATGTCCCAATCAGACAAATGTTTCAAAATAATAGAAGGTATAATAAGGGTGGTGCAACTCATGGCGCAAGCATTCATACGAATATTTGCATTATATTTGCAAATAAAACATATTTATATTAAGGTAGTAGAATCACATGCAAGAAATTAGTTTCGGGTATTACATAATGGTGGAATTTACCAAATCTGGCAACGAGAAATATGCTACAAACATATCCTGTATTAGTAAGTAGTTAAGTATGAAAGTGGGGGTAGCAATAGCAGATCAGCAGTAGATCGCTGATACAGATATAGATACAAATATTGCGTGGTGTGAGACAGGGATGCATACTGTCGCCTATAATTTTCAATCTGTACTCGACAGGCATCTTCAAAGAAGCCCTGCAGGATACTGAGACGAGAATCCTGGTAAATGGAGAACGATTGAATAACATAAGGTATGCGGATGATACCGTTATTTTTGCGGACAACCTAGCTTCCTTGCAACTCCTAATGGACAGTGTTAAACTTGGGTGCATGGAAATCGGCCCACTGTAAACTTTTGACTATAACTATATTTAAAAAAAAACTATTCATCAGATCAAAAAAAGAATTATGCTGTTTGAAAGACAATTTAATATGCTTTAATGTGAGTTTCGTATATTTTCCTGACTGTACTTTAATTATAATAATGTGAGTATAAACTTATCAAGAAGGCTTGTCGTTTATATGCGTAGCAAACGGTAAACAAATGAAACGTGTTTATGTGGTGATTGTAATGAAAATAAAAAAATTATCAAATATTAAAATTATTGCGTTTACAACTGAAATTTGGATATTAATTCGTTTTTCATAATCTCAATAGTGTTTAAGTGTGTTCGTTTAATGCATACTAAACCACAAAAAGCCGGCCAAGTTATTGCTTTAATCGAAAATCGACTTAGTCAGCGAGCTGTTTGAGAGTGAGTTTTGAGACTCGATCCTTTCATAGGCGACCTGGAACAGGCAGAAGGCGATTTACAACCGCTCGTGATGACCGCTTTATTGTGTCAATAACATTAAGAAATCGTCACCTTAATGCCGTTCAAGTGCAACGACAGCTCCGTGAGGTGCGAGGAGTGGCTATTAGTCAGTGGACAGTAAGACGAAGACTGCAGGAAAATAACCTGACCCCTAAAACACCTGCGATTGGTCCAAAACTTACTCCAGCTCATTCGCAAGCACGACTGCGTTTTGCACGGGATCATCTGAATTGGACGTTGGAACAATGGGGATCGTTCTGTTCTCAGATGAGACCAGAATATACCTCCATGGTAGCGACCGAAGATGGAAAGTGTATTGGCCGAGTGCTTATGGAGGTCGTTCCTGTATGATCTGGGGTGCAATTTCTATAGGAGCACGAACCGACTCTTAGTTCATTCGTAGGGGCGACCGTGTTCACGAAGAAAAGATTTAACGGCTGTTAGATATACTGACGAGATTTTAGCAATTCATGTGGTACCTTACGTCGACTACATTGGCGACGAATTTACCTTTATGCATGACAATTCCAGGCCGCACACCGCAAGAATCGTGCAAGTTTTCATTGCAAAGTCGGTTTTCGGGTTATGGAGTGGCCAGCATGCAGTCCTGACCTAAATCCGATCGAACACTTATGGGATGAGCTAAAACGAAGAATTCGAGCTAGACTTCATACCCCAAACTCGATCCCAGAGCTTATTGTTGCAGTAGAAGAAGAGTGGTTTAACATCAATATTAATCATCATTAACCCTCAAGAAACAATAGAAAACTTGATTAGAATTATGCCTAATCGTATGGGAGAAGTTATTAGGGAAAGAGGAGTTCATGTCCATTATTAAAAAATTAAGTGTCAAGAAATTGTTAATAACCCTATTTATGTTAATAATAAAAAAGCTTAATGTGTTTAATTTGCATAATGCATTAATTTCACTATGTTAAACAGAGGATACTCAATATAATATATATAAAATATATAGTTAAAGTCAAAAGTTTACTGCGGGCCGATTTCTATGCACGCAAGTGCACATTATATAGTCGACAATATCGTTTGGAAATAAACACCAACAAAACAATGTTCATGATAATCAGTAAAAACCAAAACACCCGCGGTACTTTATTGGTAGACGGAGCTCCTTTAGAGAAAGTCAACAAATACACATACTTGGGCACGAACGTAAACCATAACTGGGACTATTCTGTGGAAATCAGAACGCGTATTGAAAAAGCCAGAACAGCATTTATCAGGATGAAAAAATTCTTTACCAGCCACGACTTACGGCTGGCAACGAAAATTCACCTATTGCGATGACATGTGTTTTCGACCCTTTTTTATGGGGTCGAATCGTGGACGCTTACGGAGGCCTCCTCCAAAAAAGTCGATGCATTTGAAATGTGGCTGTACCGAAGAATCTAACGAATACCTTGGACAGAGAGAATGACCAATATGGAGGTGTTGAGAAGGATGGGAAAGGAAAAAGAAGCTCTGAATACAGAACTCAAGACTCGAAGTTACATACAAGACTCGAAAGTTACAATATATGGGACATATAATGCGCAATGAGAGCAGATATGTCCTTTTGCAGAAGATCCTACAAGGGAAGGTATATGGAGCTAGAGGAGTGGGCAGAAGGGAAGAAGAAAATCGTGGTTGAAAAATTTAAGAACGTTGTTCAACCAATCAACCACTCAGCTATGCCGCGCCGCTGTTAACAAAGTTCGAATTGCCAACATGATAGCCAACATCCGGAACGGGTAGGCACTCTAAGAAGAAGTGGATCGCTGGCGATTCCTAGCGGCATTATGCTCGGTTTGGAGACAAATAGGTTCTTTAAATCGTATTCTTTTCAGAATTTTATTTTAATCATCTTTATGAATGAAACGAATTTTATAACATTATACTTTACCTTGGTAAACACTTTTATTTTTGAGCTGAAATATTAAAATTCTGGATGCAGAATATTCTTATGTAATGTTTGTGATGTGCGACACAAAGATTGAATGAAAAATTTATGTTTTTCTTGGTATACCTTAGAATTTGTTGATAAATGTAAATATATAATTACACAAGATTTTGATCGTCTCACAGATTGACTTAATGGATTAATAATAAGACAACAACAATATTATAGAGACCCCATTGCATATTTATAAGATAACATTACCTGTTATCTGTGATTTGTAAATATTAAATATTCTTTGCAGCATATATACAGTACTTGGACTTTTTGATGCTAAATGTATTACCGATTCACATGCAATATAATGTATAATTATTTAAAAGAAATCCAGAAGCTGGTAGGGGCAGGCTTGTATTATCAGCAAGATTTAGCAGTGTTTAGGTTTTCATTTGAAGAGCGTTGCAAAAACCGTATTTTACAAGTAATTTGTAAACTGGAATATACTTAGATATATTTCTATGAAAGAGTTAGTTTCTACTAAGGAAATCCCAAGATGTTGTTTCGAGATGTAAATATCGTTTATTATTAACAGTTGGTGTCTCAGTTAACCGTGTTACGAGTTTATTTACTATGAGGTAACGTCATTTATCAATATTGTTCTTGCAAACAAATTTTACCAACTAAATTATGAGTAAAATATTACTTCTACACATTACTCTTATTAGCTTAATTGACAAATGTTATCTAGTAAATTAAGAATTTTTAAATGAGAGCATGACAAGAAACAAAACTAAATTCACGAGAACTTGCATAGATGTAAAGCTTTGTATGTAAAGGAAAATCATCAGATTTTAACAAAGCAAATAGCAAATGGAAAGTTCCAACCTTGTTAGCAATTACCTAAATCAGGGTTGAAGCATAGAGAAAAAGCGTGTATGAGACGAGTTTTAGGGTTTTCCCCTAAATAGATTGTGTCAATTTGCTCTAGAAGATTCCGAAACCAGGATACGGTGGATTTTTATTCAGATTGGCTACAAAAGAACGCAATATAAGTAAATAGAATTCAACCGATTCTCTTTGCAACTTGACAATTATCGAGACATCAATTTTCCATTGTAAATCGAAGATCATAAACTAAGCATTTATTTGCCATATTGCGTTTCGAAAATAATTTCCTCTCCACCAGATAATGTTAATTGTTATAAGAGGTCGCCTATATCTTAAATAAATAATA
The DNA here is from genome assembly GCA_024550625.1 of Dendroctonus valens. Lineage (NCBI taxonomy): Eukaryota > Metazoa > Arthropoda > Insecta > Coleoptera > Curculionidae > Dendroctonus > Dendroctonus valens. Next base: position 504,578 of record JAJTJO010000316.1, on the reverse strand, counting down.
TCCGTCGTTGTTAAATGGAACAAAGATAATATATACTTGGAACACTCTAATTAAATTTCCGGAAAATATTGCTGGCGCTCGATGCCTATGAAATATAAAGCATACAATTTTCATTATCCCCTTCAGCAGCTTTATCAAAAGTAATGAATGGACCCTTGAAAAAGCCAGAGTTCAACATCTCATTTTATCTTCCCTTGAACGCATTCATAAAGCTAATTTCGCTCTCAGATTATTGAAAGTATTCTATAAACCACGGTCATAAATTTGAACATTTGGTTGGAATTCACATTTCTTTCCCAGATATGAAACGAACTTCTGCAAATAACTAATTTAAGATATCACGTCAAATTACTGTCATAAGCAAACAGCAACTTTACTTTATAAATGCAGGTGTAGATTTAAAAATTAAATAGTGTTATGATTACACTTTTTAACCATGCCAATTTTTAATTTAAAACATATTATGTTATGAATCAGCTAAGCGTATTAGGCCATAGAGGATCTATGTAATATGTAAAAAATCTATGTATGTAAAATGTTCTCAGTACTTCAGGATGAGGTATGCGAAGTTTACTGTATTGTTGGAAATAGTAGAGCCAGAAATGGAATTGAGCCAGAAATGGAAAATTGGAATTGAACAACATATTTTTGTCAAGCATTTGAATTAATGACGACAGTAGTATACATTGTCTTAAATAAAATGAAAAACTTTTATAGATGGACTGATGAAGGTATGATTTTATTAGCAACTTAAAACCGGTTTAAAATTAGCGAAACGTCTGTGGACATAGCAGGCGCGTGGATCTGATTGACATCAGAATGATGCATATACGTACGCATCAAACTGCAATCGGTGTGTTGCAAAGTGCTGCAACTATCCATTTACAGCTAGACCAAGAAAATATTAGAATATAGACATGGTTTTATAAATGGAGACTAACACCAAACGCGTCAAAAAACCAACTTCTGCTCACAAACCACAGACTCAATGCTGACTCCCCTACAATAACTGCAGACGGCCAAACGACACAACCAAAAAACGACGTAAAATACCTTGGAATCACAATTGACCACAAACTTAAATTCACTAAACACATACGAAACATCAGGGCAGAAACAATAAAGAGAACAAAACACTTCCGATCACTAACCTACAAAGACAGAGGAATTAGCACAAACACCGCCACCAAAATATATAAAGCGATTTGTAGACCCTTGCTAGACTTTGGACATATACTCATGACCAACGGAACAGAAAGGAAAAACGTTATACACAAACAACAGAACAAATTGCATTAAGACTAATAACACGAATAAGACACCCCCAAAACCCACTGCACAACCCCCCCACCCAACTACTATACGAACGCACAAAAATGACAAAGATCTCGGAAAGACTCATACATCTACAGACAAAATGGACAAACAACCCCTACAATTGGACCATACTGAATCCCCTTTGTCTTACAAGACCAACCAGGCAATCCCGCTTCCGTTTCCCTACATCAACGCTACTCGAACACTTACAAACGCAACTGACTAGTGGACAATAAAATAATTTTTTCTTGTCATTGGAATTTTATTTAATAATATTGTCAACCTAGAATAAGAGAATTTTCATATTTGTTTTTTATTTAGATTAAGACTACATGTATTAAACAAGGGCAGATGACCGATAGGTCGATAGCCTTTTTTAGAAATAAAGATGTTTACTACTACTATTAGAATATATACCACTTGGATAATTTTCTAGTGGTGGTGGAGAAGCTTCTAGATGCCGGGCACCGGCAACAACAAACGAATACATATAACCACGTACCACAATAAAAAAAAGAGTAAGTAAATTTACATGCGAATAAGAGTTACATGTCTGCGGCCGACACAGACAATGGAACAAATTGCATACAGTCACGATGAACAACAGTGGCCCATGAAAAACATTCAAAATAAAAGAAAATGTGTTCCAACACTTTTTAGTTTTGAAGTAAATTATGGCAGCATCAAAACAAAACTCTGCGTTACAAGTAGGCAATAGCGCTCATCAATCAGGTCTTTAAAGTCAGAATAGTTCAATTGAAACATTTACATTTCAACACAGCGTGGCATTTGGAAAGCAGGTATACTGTAAACGCAAAAGTTAGTTCTTAGAAACAAAAGTCCTTGTAAGGACTCACAAAAGAATTTCGCCGATACCTTTTGTATATCGAGCAATAATTTATTTCTAACGTCCCGACACCTCGCAAAACAATAGTAAAAGTTGTTTTATTTAAGCAAGAAGCACGATTAGTACGAAAACTTGTTTCATACCCCACTTGGAAGTTTGATTAAGTTTCGGGATTGTAAGCGCGGTTCGGAAAACTAATTCTCCAGAGTGGGATAAAATTTAACTTATCACTTAAAAGTTTGCCGGCCAGGTTTAACACGTGTTTCTCATGACTAAGTCTTCGTACTTTGCTTAATATCGGATTTTTTAGCAGCTGTTTTTGATAATTCGCGAAATAATTTTGATATGATTCTGATCGAGCAGCTAGTACTGAAAATATTTATATTTCGACATTGGTTACCTTTAACTAAGTCTTGGTCGCGAAACGTTCCACATAACATAGAGAATTATTTTGCAAGTTCATTTAAATTCCATTTCCATCTAAAGGATTAATTACAATGTCTCAGAAAAATGCATTCAACATGTCATTAACAATAAAATCTACGTAACCTCAACATATTCTCCTAAATAAATATATAGTAGTAGTAAACATCTTTATTTCTAAAAAAGGCTATCGACCTATCGGTCTTTCTGCCCTTGTTTAATACATGCAGTCTTAATCTAAATAAAAAACAAATATGAAAATTCTCCTATTCTAGGTTAACAATAGTAGTAGTAAACATCTTTATTTCTAAAAAAGGCTTTCGATCTATCGGTATTTCTGCCCTTGTTTAATACATGCAGTCTTAATCTAAATAAAAAACAAATATGTAAATTCTCCCATTCTAGGTTAACAATACTATTAAATAAATAAGATTTCAGTGGCAAGAAGAAATTATTTTATTGTCCCCTAGTCCGTTGCGTTTGTAAGTGTTCGAGTAGCGTTAATGTAGGGAAACGGAAGCGGGATTGTCTGGTTGGTCTTGTAAGACAAAGGGGATTCAGTATGGTCCAGTTGTAGGGGTTGTTTGTCCATTTTGTCTGTAGCTGTATGAGTCTTTCCGAGATCTTTGTCATGTTTGTGCGTTCGTATAGTAGTTGGGTGGGGGGGTTGTGTAGTGGGTTTTGGGGGTGTCTTATTCGTGTTATTAGTCTTAGTGCAATTTGTTCTGTTGTTTGTGTATAACGTTTTGTCCTTTCTGTTCCGTTGGTCATGAGTACATGTCCAAAGTCTAGCAAGGGTCTACAAATAGCTTTATATATTTTGGTGGCGGTGTTTGTGCTAATTTCTCTGTCTTTGTAGGTTAGTGATCGGAAGTGTTTTGTTCTCTTTATTGTTTCTGCCCTGATGTTTCGTATGTGTTTAGTGAATTTAAGTTTGTGGTCGATTGTGATTCTAAGGTATTTTACGTCGTTTTTTGGTTGTGTCGTTTGGCCGTCTGCAGTTATTGTAGGGAGTCAGCGTTGAGTCTGTGGTTTGTGAGCAGAAGTTGGTTTTTTGACGCGTTTGGTGTTAGTCTCCATTTATAAAACCATGTCATTGTGTTGTTTGTTAGTGTTTGGAGTCTTTGCGCTGCTCTCTCAGTAGTTTTGTCATGTACAATAAGTGCCGTGTCGTCTGCGTATTGTAATATGTATGCCGATCTGTCGATTTGATTTTTGTCTGGTAAGTTGTAATTGTATATGTCATGGCAGTATATGTTGTAGAGAAACGGTGAGAGCGGGGATCCTTGAGGGAGCCCTTGTTCAGGGGAAAAAGGAAATGACAGTGTTTTGTCAATTCGTACTTGTAGTTGTCTGTTTTCTAGTAAGTTCTTTATGGTGTGTAGTAGATATGTTGGTGTGTGTAGTTTGTATAGTTTGTATAGTAAGCCCCTATGCCAGACACTGTCAAAAGCCTTGTTAATGTCAGTCTTTCTGTCAGTTAGGTGGGTAGTTTGTATATTGTTGGCCAAAATAAAGAGCGGATGAACAGTCGAGTGATGCTGTTTGAAACCAAATTGGTAGGTAGGTATATATCCTCCAATCACTCTTTCAAGCCGCTGCTTCATTATGCCTTCAAAAATCTTGCCCAGTATTGGAAGCAGTGTAATTGGTCTGTAGTTGCTCGGTTGTGTATTGTCCAGTCCATTTTTTAAATATATATTTTAGCTTGAAAAATAATAAAATTTGTGGTTGGACATAAAGCCTCTTGGACGTGACTTTATAGTAGATATACAAAACTAAAGGATCGTTTGCATAAGCAAGTGTTTCGGTTAACGGCAAACTTAATTAACATGGTACTTAATAGTTTGATTGAGTTTCCGGCAGCTGGCGTCGACCTGGGAAACTAATTCTGTAGGAGCGAGATAAAACTTACTTGTCGTGTAGAAGTTTGTTGGTCAGGTTAACCGTTCGTTATAAGTTATAGGAATATATGCTACCCAGAAAAGAGGGCCACTTTATTTGTTAAAATGCCCTCAGAAATGAGGTTGCTGGTTTTTCGTATTGATCTTAAATTCGACTTGAACTAGCCATATTTATGAGCCCAAAATGCTTTGTTCAGAATTCCTGATGTTCCTGGAAAATATGGAAAGTTTTCCGTATTTAAAGTTCAAACGTTGCGTTAATGAAGTAAAGTCAATATCACCGGAAGTAAATTTAAGCACTTATGTTATAATGCAATACAGTTTTCTCTTTGTTAGAGTAAAGTAAATTACTAAGAAAACCAGAAATCTTAAAAAACGCTGGCCGCTTATTTCGGGAGGATTGGTAACAAATAGGCGAAAATTTGCGGGTTAAAAGTATAGAAAACTGGTATTATCAACCAGACCAGCGTTTAGCGAGTCAATCCCTGCTTCAGTCCATCATTAGTCTTTTGTAATGAACGCTGGCGTAGCGGGAAGTTTTCTTACAATGATGTCAACGTGCCGCACGAGTCACAAACAATACTCTCACACTCAGTCACACGTACTCTCAAGAGTCAGTGTTCATTTAACGCTGCTTTTAGCATTTTCTTCTAATTAACTGTTATAATATTTTCACCTTCACCAACTAGTAAAGCTGATTTTCCGGTTCGAAACCATACTCGCCACAACACCCTAGATCGGCCAAAATGATTTCCTAATACCTATAGGGTTCACTAATGGTTAATATTAAAGTTTAATTGGAATATTCAACTTTGAAATACGCACCAAAATTTTATTTGCTTCTTATTTTCTGATAATCAGCAAGTGAGCTCGAGTACAAAATTTTGTATTATACAAAGAGGCAAAAGGCAACTGCGTCGATTAAGACATCAGCACATATCAGTTTTTTTTATGCATGTCGACATATCTTTTGGCGTGCAGCCAAACAGTTTAAACAAAGAACATGTCTAGAAGTTAACCTATTTAATAGCTCGAATGTGTAGCATAATCATTCCAACGCTCTGATTTTGATTGATTTGATTTTAAAATAGTTGCCAGCTTCGACTAAAACTGAAATATAAGGAATACATAAATAATAGTTACGCAAATAACTGATAGAACGGAGTTCGAGAACGGAGAAATATTCTCGCTTAGATTGCATATTTTTTATAGCCATATTTCATTTGGGAGTGAGGGTTGCAAATGTCTCTTACAACATAGTTCACTTGTATATAAAGTTAATTTCCAAGTGCATCCTGCTCTTGCAATTTCCGAATTAAATGTAGGTTAATATTATTTTTTTCAGTAAATCAACCCTTGTCATCGTTTTAAAGCCACAGCAGTGTTTCTTTATTTCCACTCCGTATCTTACTGAGGTTTATATAAAATGTATTCCTCACTTGTGTTCATTGTGTCACAATGAAACTCCTCTGACGATTAAACGTCGCAAAAAATACAGTAGCTTTTTCATTGTGAGTTGAACTAAATAATCTATACTTGTCCCACTAATTTTAAATTGAACAAAATGTTTTATATTCCGAAAGAAGATCTTATGTTAAATTAGTTTATCCCCCGAGAGGCCGCATATAGGACGAGGTTACAAGGTATTTGAGGTATAAAAAACAAATAAAACTGAAACTGCCTCGAAATAAATTTCGCCATCTCGAAACAACGCCATTACGTCAATTCCCGAGGGCTTTTTGTGACTGGAATGAAGAATTGTACCATCGTATGATGCAAAATTTATTAACTAACAAGGGTTCTTTTTAACGGGCTTTCTAAATAAACACATTTGCTGCTTTAGTTCTTAGTTGGGAAAATCGAAAAATTAAACACCGAGTTTATTAGCAAGCCTAAAGTAGCACCAGGTAGTATAACACACAAGACAGGCAGAACAATTTGAATATTAGAAGCAACTTCTGTGTTAAGTAAAAGTGAAGTTCGATTTATATCCCACTACTTGTTATCTATCCTTCCCACATTTTTGTGCCTGATTTTGCTTGAAAACTGAAGATCATATTGAAAAGTTTACACTTACCAAATGGGGAAATTTTTTTAACCCCTCTAGAACACTTTTCCCATAAAATAATTAAAAGTTTATCCGATCAGCTCCGCTGTTATTCCACACGGGTATTTCTATCGGCTTTTTGTTGCCGCAGAATGTCTTACGTTAAATTAGTTTAGCTCTCCGGAGACGACATATCGGAAGACATGATCTGGTAACAAAAGTGCAAAAAGCAAACATGGCCATACAAATATATTTCGTTTCGAAACGGATTAAACTAATCCGATTTTAGAATGAACATCCGCAGTTCGAACAGTGAAAATAAAGTAACCTTTTGTTTGGATCGCTTAGTTCCGCAGTTCTTCAGTTGAAAATAACACTAGAAATTATTAAAACGACCATAACTAACGGGCCTCCACCTTATACATCAACGTATCAAATTAAAACTCACTAATAGATTGATGATTAGTAAAGTCTGTGACTCTATGTAAAAAATCAGTTGCTATTCCATGCGAGAAGCATGACAAAGATATCAGAAAAACTGATGCTGTTACAGACAAAATTGAAAAACAGCTCCCGCAACTGGACGATTTCAAAATCCCGTTGTCTTAGAAGACAGAGTAGACAATCCCTCCTTTCCCAGCAACACTTCGACTAGAACATTTACAAACACGACTTAAGTTTAACCCTAAGCAGGAAAATAAAAGTTAGATAGTAGGTTAGATTAGATTAGAATAAGCCTAGACAAATCTATAACTTTTATTTTACTTTTATGTATAAACTTTGTAACCTATTATACTTATCACACATATGGAATGCAAGGGCACAAAGACCGATTCAGTTGATGGCTTTTTTCGAAAGAAATAAAGATTATTGTTATTATTATTATCAGTATGTCGCCAATTAAATTAAACTGAGCTACATCAGTTAAAACTGTCTGTATTGATCAACATAATTTGATACAGAGTAGTTAGCACCAGCAGCAGTGTTGTTAGTGTGAATCACCAAAAGTTATACAATCATGGATGTTTTCGCACAAACATTATATTGTGCCAAACAAAGAACCAAGAGCAAAAACATCGTACGTATAATAGCAGATCAAACTAAACATTATCAGGAAGGCCTTCGCCACAGAATTAACCAGATCCACAGTCACACACACATCAATCAATTTAGAAGTCATAGAACTAACCAACAACAGGTTTCCTCGGATGAAACATAGAAGCATTGAATATTGATCCCACAAAACTAAGCCAAATCTTTGACCTCAAATTCTTCTTAGACATTAACAACTAAACCCAACAAAAAAACTCTCTAAACAGCTAACCAAGTTTTCTTCAGATCATGAAAATGGCTTCACTGAGTAAAACATCTTATGCACGGGTGTAACGAAATCACCTAGCATCAATTTCCAATTTCTCTGTACGAAGCAGCGACTTAAAGTAAAAATAAAAATAATTGAAAATCATTTAATAAAACTGTAAAATAATAAAATCACAAATGCTATCGGTGGCGTATAGTATAGAAATTGTTCGAAATTCAATCCATCCACTTCATTACATCTTCGACATCGTCAAACTAATGAATTTATTGCAGCTTATGCTTGATTGGGATTTTCCCACATGATATTGCAGGCTTGATGAATTCGTACAACTAAACCATCTTTGGTTGAAACTAAAGTAGAATGAACCTTGTCTTGTACTCGTCCCCAAACTTAAAAGTCCAGTAGATTAAGATCCGGCGATCTGGGTGGCTAGACCATTGGTCAATTCCACTGACCAGATTTTAATTTATTTAGTTCCATCGTAGCCGGCCAATCGAACGTCGCAGATAGTTAATATTTAGCCATTCTCTATTAGAGCTATTCCAAAATGGGGACGTGCTCCATCCCGTTGTATCGAATTTTTATATCTTAAGGTCATTGCTAAGAATTTTAACGAATTTCTCGACAATTTCCATGTGTCGAAACAAGAATTTCATGGTAATTCGTTACCCTCACCCACTACACAACCCCCCCACCCAACTACTATACGAACGCACAAACATGACAAAGATCTCGGAAAGACTCATACAGCTACAGACAAAATGGACAAACAACCCCTACAACTGGACCATACTGAATCCCCTTTGTCTTACAAGACCAACCAGACAATCCCGCTTCCGTTTCCCTACATTAACGCTACTCGAACACTTACAAACGCAACGGACTAGTGGACAATAAAATAATTTCTTCTTGCCACTGAAATCTTATTTATTTAATAGTATTGTTAACCTAGAATAAGAGAATTTTCATATTTGTTTTTTATTTAGATTAAGACTGCATGTATTAAACAAGGGCAGAAAGACCGATAGGTCGATAGCCTTTTTTAGAAATAAAGATGTTTACTACTACTCGTTACCCCACGTCTAGTGAGTGAGGATTCATCTGTTCACAAAATGTTGGAAAAAAGTCAGGATGTTCTTCTTTCGAGTTATACCGCATGGGTTTTTCAGCAGCCCCAGGATGAAAACTTTGAACGTGCTGTAGGTGATATGTATGCCTGTGGTCGTTTCGTAGTGCGTTTTGTAGTATCGAGCTGAACCTAATATTATTATCAAAAGGGCGAAAAATCCGATTCTGATTCCGTTATTTTGACGGTTTCTTTTCTGTTTCTTTTTTGCTGGCACATAAGCTAAAGTTACGAAAACTTCGATGTACTCCAATGAAGACACGAGTATCTGGAATTTTTCTATTTGGATAACGTCTTTGATATTCACGTAGTGCCGCTCCGCATTTCCGTCACAAAATTCTTACGGTTTTTCAATATCTGCATATTCGTGTTTACCAAAAAGTGTCACTATTTTAAGAAAGAATAACACTAACAACCATAATTAATGCAAGCTGAATGTGATACATTAAACTATTTACATTTTTTACGATAAATTTATTACCGTCACGCCCTAGTTTTTAATTGCTTTTAGGGGTCACTTTTTCCCAATATGAAATTAAAGCAGACGCAATTTCGTTGGCCCAGCTAATTTTCATATTAATTGGTTTAGGTACAAAAAACATTATGAGATGAATGTACTACATTTCGAGCAATTCCTATATTTTTCGATCATAAGGACACCCTGTATTCCTTCAACTAAGCGTTTCTCGAATATAGTTTATAATACAAACTCATAGTGTTTTTCCACACTTTATCGTTCCCAGAGTTTCCGCTTTGAAAACTGGACCACCTGTATAAATTGTATAGCAGATTCTTTATTTAACCGTTCTGTTTTTGATGGTAAATATGTTTTCTATTTGCACATGTGGAAATTAAATCAATCCTCTTAGTATTATTTTCAGCTTAGAATAACACACACACATACTTTATATCTACAAAGAAACATACAGGTACCCTGCTTTTGGACATAAATGAGGTATTTGAAAACTTTACGTGATAGAAATACAGAAAAGCCATGTACAAGAATGTTATTATGAACAGACAACTAGAGTGATGCATACATAATTCCTATTCCTTTGCCTTTGCACTTGAACAAGCTCCTCGACAGGGATTGCAAGTTGTAGCCAAAATAAATGACCTGTGGAAGTATTCAGAGTAAGATAGTATCTGAGAAAATAGGCAACTACGAACTTAGTAAGAAATCCGACAAAGCGATTTTTTTATTACCGTAAACTAATTTTAACAAGGTGTAGCATGGATAGATGCTAAATACACTTGGAAAAATATTTGGAGAAACTATGCGTTTTATTACCTATATCAACTAAATTAAATTTCACTTAAATTGCCGCATTTAAATTAATATCTATCTGTCTCTTAATATCCACGAGGAAAAGAATTCAAACATTCAATTTTCTAGCCATCCTGGAAGTTTCTAAATTATATTGAATATCGAAGTGTATTTCGTTTACGAAAAGATACGGTCTATAGAAATATTGTATGCGATATCTACTAGTATTCGAGTGCATGTCACAGAAAAATTCAATTTCCAATGAAGCTTGGAATTCTGTAATGGCAATTACATTACTTCGATCAAGGACATATATTGCCAGCTTTCAGAGTTAGTAGTTCTCCAGCGAAATGGCCATTACATTTTTATGGCAATTTTTGAGGAAAAGTAATCACATTTATAGCTGTATTACAGGTTATCTAGTTCGAATAATGGAGGAAAATCTGCGAAGCGCAAAAGGATTCCGAGTCGAGACACCGTAGCGAGCGGTTGTGTGTTTACAAGCGCGCCAATCCATTGGGGTAAAAGTGCGAAAGTTGCCAAAAGTGACCAGCAAAGCGAAGTAAACCGCCCGGTTTTGCTACCTGAAAGGCATCAGGCCCGGTTAAACTGTGGACTGTGCAACGTTGCCACTGTGAACTTTTCACAAACGGACAATATATATATACATATATATACATACGAGTGGAATTTCAAACGAAAGGATGGACCCTGGGAGCTCGCAAGAATCCGAATCGGATTATGCCTCCCAGGATGGTGGGTTCAAAATGCCACGAACGAAAAACGGGGCAGAAAACCGAAGACGACCCAGCCAACCCAGCCAACCCAGCCAACCCCCACAACGACAACACCTGAGGCCAACGAATAGCGTTGACTATCAGTCTACAAACAACAAAAAACCAAACAACCAAGAGCAAGACATCAACAAGATTTCCCACGTATTCGCACACATTCACAGCGAACGCATTGCCGACCATCACCAGAGTCCAATTTGCAATCAGGTGGGAGGAACTCAACCCCAACAACAGGATGTGATTATCAGGCAAGATAATTACTTCCTAATCAAAACCAACCAGGAGGACAAAACATCAACAATTTTACAACAACTAAAACAAGAAAACACTGTAACAAGTTACAAATTACAAAAAAAACGATAACCTCCCACTAATCCGACAACAAAAGTCAGGTCACCACCATATTACACCATCATATTCTGTCGTCGCCACTGGGGTCGACCTGGACATTGAGGACAGCATGTTTCTGGAACGCCTGGAGCAGCAGGGCTTCAGAATAAGGTTCTGCAGGAGAATTATCTCGCGAGAGCGCAACGCACCCACACTCATGATGAGGCTTATAACCGGCGACATATCCACATACGAAAGGTTGATGAGCGACCGTGCGGTTCATTTTTTGGGCCGCATTTTCAAAATCACCGAAAGTAAACCACCAGCACCCGTGCCTGCGCCGTGTGGCAAATGCAACATATTCAGCCACAAAACTGAAGATTGCAAACAATCGCCAAGATGCAACAAGTGCCAGGGACCCCATCCAACTTCCAGGTGCGAGTCGCCACTGCCAACCAAGTGCGCAGCATGCAACTCAGAGGACCACGCAGCATGGAGCATGAAGTGCCCAAAACGACCGACAGCCCCAATCGTCGGAATACCAAACGTGAAGGTAAAATGCGTTAACAAACGTACGTCCGAGATTGCGGAGACAACGACAGTGGCAAGTAGAATACACACACCCATCACAACACATGACCACATCATAAACAAATACAAACATCAACTTAACAAGACAAACAATACCAACAGAGACGAACTACTAAAAAAACTACGAAAACAATTTATAGAAGATTTTGACATCGACACCTCAGTGGTTTTCTTCGGGAACCATGTCTACATATTAATGTTTGACATGCTCCTGCCCGAGAGACGCTCTCCAACGGAACCCTGCGAACAGGTGAGACAGACGGTGACAAAAGTACAAGATTCAATATGAAAGTACTTTACGCAAACATCAACGGACTTAACAGCAAAAAAACACTTATTTACAATTACATAGAACAAAACGACACAGACTGCTGCATATTTGTAGAGACGAAAACCAAACTGGGACAAACACCAACGTACAGAAATTGGCAGTATATCTATAGGCATGGAAATACCATCAATCATGCCAGGGGCGGGGTCGCAGCTCTCCTAAAACCAACATATAAACTTGGAAGAGCAAATCCTCCCTCCCTCAACAACCCTTTGAACGACTGTCTACACTTTACGCTACCCTACTTAAACGACCTGATACACATATTTCTGACATACATACACCCACACTCCAACCTAGAACAAAACATACTGACTAAAGCGAGCATCTATAAATATGCAATAATTGTAGGCGACTTTAATATGAACAAAAGCAAAACGAAACAGCTTAAAAGATTTCTACAAATTCCGACTTTATAAAACAGCACACCCCACCAACTTTTCTGATGCCCGCAAACCCAGACTCAACACCAGACGTTCTACTGCACACAAGAAACCTGACAAACACCATCAACAACATAAACTTAACCAACGAGCTTGGATCCGACCACCTGGCTATTACGTTTAACATAGACTTACAACATACGCAACCTACCTCCAATACACCCATAGAGAAAAACTTAAACCTAACAAAGACTGACATAGACAAAGTGAAACAACATATACATGACTACATTCAATCACAAGCACACCCCATTTCAATAGAAACCATACAACAACAACTTTCACTAGCCATAGGAAAATTTAGCCCGGAAATAAAAAATGCTTTCTACCGACATACACTACCCAAATACATACTGAGACTAATAAAACATAAGAGAGAACTGTACAGACTATATACAAACACTCAAAATAACGACCTAAAAAAGACAATGAACCAACTTAACAGAAACATTAAAACTCTGATTGGACAATACCGACAAGACAAATGGCTAGAAACATGTAAAGAAATACAGAAGGACAAAGGCAAAACATACTGGCGAAAAATTAAGAAACTGGCGCAATACAGGAAGACTGGCACTACTGACACAATTGACGAAAACGGAATAGAACGCTACACAGACAAAGAGAAAGCGGACGCATTCGCCAGACACTATCAAAGGACCTTCAGCATATCGACAAACCCTAACTTCGACAATGACAACTGGAAACTTGATCAACGACTGGTACTTGAACTATTTTAACAACTCACCAAACTATGCCTGCACACTGATCACAGACATAGAGTACGATGAAGCCCTAGCGCACATCAAGAACACTGCACCGGGGAAGGACAAAATTAAGGCAAAAGTCCTGAAAAGCCTAACTCAAGAAACACACAAACTGATCCTAACTGAATTGAACAACTGCATCACAAATGGCAGAATCCCAGAAACATGGAAAAGCGGCTTAATAATCCCTATACCCAAAAATGGACTGGACAATACACAACCGAGCAACTACAGACCATTACACTACTTCCAGTACTAGGCAAGATTTTCGAATGCATAATGAAGCAGCGGCTTGACAAAGTGATTGGAAAGTATATACCTACCTACCAATTTGGTTTTCAAACAGCATCACTCGACCGTTCATCCGCTCTTTATTTTGGCCAACAATATACAAACTACCCACCTAACTGACAGAAAGACATCTTGCCTGTTTATGGACATTAACAAGGCTTTTGACAGTGTCTGGCATAGAGGCTTACTATACAAACTATACAAACTACACACACCAACATATCTACTACACACCATAAAGAACTTACTAGAAAACAGACAACTACAAGTACGAATTGACAAAACACTGTCATTTCCTTTTTCCCCTGAACAAGGGCTCCCTCAAGGATCCCCGCTCTCACCGTTTCTCTACAATATATACTGCCATGACATATACAATTACAACTTACCAGACAAAAAATCAATCGACAGATCGGCATACATATTACAATACGCAGACGACACGGGCACTTATTGTACATGACAAAACTACTGAGAGAGCAGCTCAAAGACTCCCAAACACTAACAAACACACAATGACATGGTTTTATAAATGGAGAACTAACACCAAACGCGTCAAAAAACCAACTTCTGCTCACAAACCACAGACTCAATGCTGACTCCCCTACAATAACTGCAGACGGTGCCAAACGACACAACCAAAAAACGACGTAAATACCTTGGAATCACAATTGACACAAACTTAAATTCACTAAACACATACGAAACATCAGGGCAGAAACAACAAAGAGAACAAACACTTCCGATCAAACCTACAAAGACAGAGGAATTAGCACAAACACCGCTACCAAATATATAAAGCTATTTGTAGACCCTTACTAGACTATGGACATATACTCATGACCAACGTAACAGAAAGGACAAAACGTTATATACAAACAACAGAACAAATTGCACTAAGACTAATAACACGAATAAGACACCCCCAAAACCCACTACACAACCCCCCCCACCCAACTACTATACGAACGCACAAACATGACAAAGATCTCGGAAAGACTCATACAGCTACAGACAAAATGGACAAACAACCCCTACAACTGGACCATACTGAATCCCCTTTGTCTTACAGACCAACCAGACAATCCCGCTTTCGTTTCCCTACACTAACGCCACTCGAACACTTACAAACGCTACGGACTAGTGGACAATAAAATAATTCCTTCTTGCCACTGAAATCTTATTTATTTATAGTATTGCTAACCTAGAATAAGAGAATCTCATATTTGTTTTCATTTAGACTAAGACTATATGTATTAAACAAGGGCAGAAAGACCGATAGGTCGATAGCCTTTTTTAGAAATAAAGATATTTACTACTACTACTCTGCGAAGCGCATCGAAAAGCCGAGTTTGAAAAGGAATTGAACTTGCAAAAGGCAAATTACGGTCTTACCTTTCAACACTGCTGTTTATAAATGTTGTGGCTGCCAATTTCGACGTATTTTACTCAATAAATGTACCAATTAACAGTTGTTTTATATTTCATTTCCAATAGGCTATTTATCATACCAACAACCCTAATCTATCACTTATCCCGTGACAAGTCAACCAGTTGAAAGTCGAACATCAATTTAATGTGCACCCATCATACAAATAGCTTCAACAGGTTTCGCTCGTATTGCTGCTGATCTCACAGCAATTATTTGACGGATAATCATGATAAATTAGACTTTTTCATTTTCCTTCTCTATTGATAGCTTAGTCTAGTTTGAAAAAATTCGAAACAAGTCTACATTTACAATTTGAAATCGAGTCCGTAAATTCACGTCTTTCACGTTCAATTTGAAACACTTGAATTGAAAATTGTTAGCTTTAATTTTTTGCTGTAATTGATTGAAAACCAATTTTATTCTATAACCCAAATTTGGGAAAATATTTTTTTTCTGGTTCCTTATTTATATGGCCCCGTAATACATTGCGAGTTTTCTCAACATTTTCTGTCGTTATTATTTCTATTGATTAATCAAGATTTTACTTTTGATAACGGCTGAACTAATGATATTCCTTCACTGGTGATTTTTTCTATCAGCTTTAGCTCGGCTCGTTCTGCTCGAATTATCTCCAGGGTCTTCCCTCTGTACAGTAATACAACTATTAATTTTTTTAATTATTAAATTTAATTTTTTAAATTTTAATACTCCAGTACAAAACAAAGTGATCCAATCAACCGTTAAGATTGGTTGAATACTGCGAGCAACTCACCATTGTAATAGCCACCCAATATGACGCCGAAGCACATGAAAAATAATTGAAAAGACTAAATAAGAATACGACAACAGACGCTAAGAGAGTTAAATGATTTAAAAATTGTAGGTAAACATGTATAATTACTAGATAGTGCAGAACAGAAAAATCCGACATCAATAATGTAAGTAATTTAGAAATATGTAGCCCAGTTAAAAATTAATAATAAGCATTATATAATATAATTAAATGAATTTCAAATAAATCCCATGAAAAACTACAACAATTATAATTACAATCAAAGCAAGGTAGTGAAAAGCAGACATTAAAGAGAAGCAAAACGATGTAAGCTTAACGTCCCATACTAATTACTCGGCATAAAATAATCTGATACCCAAAGCAAGGAAGTCATTTATTATTATTAAGTAAAATCAAACCAAACATGGATAGAATTTCAAACAAAAATGTACAATTTTTGATAGAAATTTTGTATTTATAACTAGCAATCTAGAAACCTCCCATCGTATGTAGATGTTTTTCAAGACACACTGGGCGATATAAATTAGCTGATAAGAAATGAGCTGTAAAATATTTAAAGTTTACTTTCATATTCTTTGTAAGCTGTTATAAAGCACAGATTACTAGGGGTAAATTAAAATATTGAGAAAAAAATTGTTTAAGTTACAATAATAAGTTTTGAAATGCAAACAATTGCTATTATAAACAAGAAGAGGATTTAAAACAATATAGCATATAAGTTGGTAAGCAAAACGTGTTGCTCACGAAACCAGACTAGTAAATATAAAATATTGATGGTAAACCGAAGTAACTCAAGAAGACAGTTTTTAGTTTTTTTATGGCAAAATGGTTCTGCAATAAAGTTTGAATGAATGAAGGAAAACTTTCCGTGCTCTTCTACATTCTCATTCTAAAATGTTCCCCAACTTAGTGAACAAAGGAAAATATCAACCCAGCAGGGCTTTCGTTTCTAAATTTGACTGCACTTTTATAAATAGAAATTCGAACTGAAAGGAGTACTTTGGGAATGCATTCGAACTACAAACTGACAATTCTCATTGAATGCAATTTTAAAATAACCGGATTTGGTCAAGCTAATACCATTTATGAAGCGTTCGAGTGCATACAGCTGTTTTGTAAGACTTCAATTTCCTTTGAAATTGTAAATTCTGTGCAAGTACATTGCAAAAGAGGCAACGACAACAAGAAATACATTTCTAAACAATTTTCCGTCGAGTTTCGGAAAGGAGGATTCGTTTGAATATCTATAAATTGGGTACAGAGCGAAAGCATGTTATGCCAAAATGTATGAACAAGTTATCGAATACCAATTTCTATAAAATTTTGTTAAATAATAAATGTCTCATCTACTGTTAGGACATTTGAAAACCTATTTGACTCTCTATATAAAAATGTTTACGGATTTTAAAGTCACATCCAAATGGTTTACAGTTAGAATAAATAAACAAATTAACGCGAATATGATTTAGTTTCAACTATAGAAAGTATAGAGTTATAGATTGAACCTTGGCCATCTCGTTTTAATATCTACTTTGAAATTTAAGGAAAATTATTAAGTTCAAAAGTTTGTAGATATTAACACCTAGTATAGTTTCAGAGAATTTTATTTGATACAGGTGTCCTAAACCAAGTCGCACACCAAACTTAATTTTTTTTTATGGAAGTCCGTATTTTTGATTGTTTATTGATACCATTCGCAAAATTCTACGACTATTCGATATAAATGTTGTGTATTAATATTCAATTATTTTTAAGTTAATAACCATTAATGATTGAGGTTTGGCTACCCGTCTTCAATACCTAATCGTAAGTGAATGTCAGTGAGTGTTTGCCTCTATTGTATTCAATACTGAATTGAAAGAAAAGGGATAAAATGAGGTAGGAGGTAATGTAAGTTAAAATATGAGATTAAAATTTAGATACTTTGTCGGATTCTTTCTGTTAAGTTGTCTTCCCTAAACCTTAGCAATCACGATGCAAGAGGCTTGCTTCTTGCATTCCAAGTGGCCCGTCGATATGCTTTTCAGCTATCTAATGCTAATTTAATTTAATAACTGCATTGCAGATTATCGTACGTGAACTACCATTGGTCAATTACGCTTAGTGTTTGGTGGGATAGTGTTGTATAATTTTGTAACTGATCTGATAATAAATTCTGTCCAGTAGTAGTAGTAAACATCTTTATTTCTAAAAAAGGGCTCTCGACCCATCGGTCTTTCAGCCCTTGTTTAGTACATATAGTCTTAATCTAAATAAAAAAACAAAGATAAAAATTTTCTTATTCTGGGTTAACGATTTAATTCAATAAACTTTCCAAATCTAATGACACGAAAAAATTATTTTATTGTCCAGTAGTCAGTTGCGTTTGTAAGTGTTCGAGTAGCGTTGATGTAGGAAAACGGAAGCGGGATTGTATGGTTGCTCTTCTAAAACAAAGGGGATTCAGTATGGTCCAGTTGTAGGGGTTGTTTGTCCATTTTGTCTGTAAATGTATGAGTCTTTCCGAAATCTTTGTCATGTTTGTGCGTTCGTATAGTAGTTGGGTGGAGGGGTTGTGTAGTGGGTTTTGGAGGGGTCTTATTCATGTTATTAGTTATTCAGAATTTGTTCTGTTGTTTGTATATAACGTCTTGTCCTTTCTGTTCCGTTGGTCTTAGTCTAGCAAGGGTCAAGCAAGTATATGTCCTTAGTCTAGCAAGGGTCTACAAATAGCTTTATATATTTTGGTGGCGGTATTTGTGCTAATTCCTCTGTCTTTCTAGGTTAGTAATCGGAAGTGTTTTGTTCTCTTTATTGTTTCTGCCCTGATGTTTCGTATGTGTTTAGTGAATTTAAGTTTGTGGTCAATTGTGATTCCAAGGTATTTTACGTCGTTTTTTGGTTGTGTCGTTTGGACGTCTGCAGTTATTGTAAGGGAGTCAGCGTTGAGTCTGTGGTTTGTGAGCAGAAGTTGTTTTTTTGAAGGGTTTTGTGTTAGTCTCCATTTATAAAACCATGTCTTTGTGTTGTTTGTTAATGTTTGGAGTCTTTGAGCGGCTCCCTCAGTAGTTTTGTCATGTACGTTAAGTGCCGTGTTGTCTGCGTATTGTAATATGTATGCCGATCTGTCGATTTGATTTTTGTCTGGTAAGTTGTAATTGTATATGTCATGGCAGTATACATTATAGAGAAACGGTGAGAGCGGGGAACCTTGCGGGAGTTCTTGTTCAGGGGAAAAAGAAAAAGAGAATGTGTTGTCAATTCGTACTTGCAGTAGTCATTTTTCGAGTAAGTTTTTATGATGTGAAGTAGATATGGTTGGTGTGTGGAGTTTGTGAAGTTTGTAGAGTAAGCCCATATGCCAGACACTGTCAAAGGCTTTGTTAATGTCCATGAATAGACACGCCGACTTTCTGTCAGTTAGGTGAGTTGTTTGTACATTGTTGGCCAAAATATAGAGCGGATGAAGTGGAGTCGAGTGATGTTTGAAACCAAATTGGTAGGTAGGTATATATTTTCCGATCAGTTTTTCAAGTCGCTGCTTTATTATGTACTCAAAGACCTTGCCAAGTACTGGGTGTAATGTAATCGGTCTGTAATTGCTCGGTTGTGTATTGTCCAGTCCATTTTTCGGTATGGGGGATTATTAAGCCGTTCTTCCATGCTTTTGGGATTTTATTTTTTGTGATGCAGTTGTTCAACTCAGCTAGGATCAACCTGTATGTTTCCTGAGTTAGGCCTTTCAGGAGTTTTGCCTTTATTTTATCTTTTCCCGGTGCTGTGTTTCTGATATGCGCTAGGGTTTCTGATATGCGCTAATTCTAATTTAATTCTATAAATTCTGTCCAAAATCCACGTAATCTCATATTGTGGAGTTGGCTTTACTTTAGACTTTAGAAAAAACTGAAAAAAGTAAAAATTACTAACAGCAGTTTAGTAATGAATAACCCTACTCATTTTGGCTGCTTTGTATATTGGCAAATTCCAATGCAAATTCTACATACATATTTTCTGGTTGAATCCGCAATACGAATTAGTCTTTTTAAATTCAAGCTTCAATTTTTGCTGGCTTAATTTGCGTCAGCTAAATTTACTTCGCGGTATTCATGAACCACAGAGAGGTATAAAATGTTGAACCAAATTTGAAAATAATTGCATGTATCAATTGTCAATCTTTTCAAATTGATAAAAACCTCATACATCGAACATTAACGTTTACCCGAAATGTACAGAATCGAATCAGAAACTTTATTTTAATTAAAACTTATCATTTTCCGAAAACATGTCTGGGGACCTTCCATAATTATTAATTTTCGTATATTTCTTTTTCCTGACTGTACTTTTAAGTCATTCCAATATATTCCTGGGTTTTTCAGTCAATTTATTGTCACTAATTATGGTGTTATGTGATGAGCCCTGCGTTTCGTCCCGGGTCTACCTATTGGACTCGTCAGTAAGGCTTTAGGTAGACCCTGCCTTATACGCCAGACAATCGGTTCTACGTGTTCGGACGTAAATGAACCGAGCCGGTATAGATCTTCTGCGGTGAGATATTGGCAACCCGTGTTGCCGATTAGCATTAGATTGAAAACCACTCGTTCCATTCTGCTTTTTTCTCCCAAGCATCTATATCTTTTTCGTATATTTCTTTTTTAGGTAGACCCGGGACGAAACGCAGGGCTCATCACATAACACCATAATTAGTGACAATAAATTGACTGAAAAACCCAGGAATATATTGGAATGAATTAAAAAGTACAGTCAGGAAAAAGAAATATACGAAAAATTTATAGATGCTTGGGAGAAAAAAAAGCAGAATGGAACGAGTGGTTTCAATCTAATGCTAATCGGCAACACGGGTTGCCAATATCTCACCGCAGAAGATCTATACCGGCTCGGTTCATTTACGTCCGAAACACGTAGAACTGATGTCTGGCGTATAAGGCAGGGTCTACCTAAAGCCTTACTGACGAGTCCAATAGGTAGACCCGGGACGAAACGCAGGGCTCATCACATAACACCATAATTAGTGACAATAAATTGACTGAAAAACCCAGGAATATATTGGAAATGAATTAAAAAGTACAGTCAGGAAAAAGAAATATACGAAAAAGATATAGATGCTTGGGAGAAAAAAAGCAGAATGGAACGAGTGGTTTTCAATCTAATGCTAATCGGCAACACGGGTTGCCAATATCTCACCGCAGAAGATCTATACCGGCTCGGTTCATTTACGTCCGAACACGTAGAACCGATGTCTGGCGTATAAGGCAGGGTCTACCTAAAGCCTTACTGACGAGTCCAATAGGTAGACCCGGGACGAAACGCAGGGCTCATCACATAACACCATAATTAGTGACAATAAATTGACTGAAAAACCCAGGAATATATCGGAATGAGATAATTATTAATTAATGTTGATCAAAATTAACTAGCCCTAATGATGGCTCGGTATTTTTTTGTGTTTCCTAAAAACCATCCAAAATTCAACTGAGTTGAAAGGCGAAGACCTCTAAAATGTGGCTTATGATATTTCAAGACTTTAACCAGTAGAAACATCCATTCAAGAACAAAGATATCGTACGCAATAGTTCTAACGAATAAACAAAACGGATCGAACTCACGTGAGCATTTCCAAGAAAGCATTGGAATTTTAGAACGATATCGCCATTTGAATTAATGTGTTCGGGCGAAAGTCGAGTGTTTTTCAGAGCCTTGATTCTACCAGGGTTCAAATTCTCGAAAAACGAGAACGGCGTTCTCATGAGAGAAGTGGGCGGGGTGCTCTTGGAAAACGAATAAGTGTTTTCTCAAAAGGAATCGAGTGATCCAATTCATGCCTTTTAGAACTTTAGGAGAAAGGCTGAGGATGGAAAAGATCACATCAGCGATGTGATCGTTCCCGTTCTCTTAAATTCGAGAATTGAAGGCGTTGATGAAGTCTGTTGAATCCCACGCAGGGTAGTACGAGTGCAAGTGTGTTACGTGCAAATATTTGCCGTAAACCTGTTAATTTGTTTTCGACCTCGGCATGCGTGTGCAAGTTATTTGCCAAGCATATCTGTTTTGGTTTTTTCATCATAGAGTTAATTTGGCTGTAAAAATCCGAATCTAGCAAATTTGGCGATTCGTATCGCAAGTTTCGATTCTTATCGCAGGTGAAAAAATGTTTGGGTAGATTGCGGGATCACGTGTCCGTTAGGGGCCAATGAAATTGGGTGATTTTTGATTCCTGCTCCAACGGAAGGTTGGGGGGAAGGAAAACTGCTACTGGGTGTGACGGTAGATTTTTGGTGGTTGAAGAATGAATTAGGCCGTGCCGGTCAGATCGGCAGGTCGATTTTGAGTTTGTTCCGCACGGTCGGGCTTTGAGATTTTCATTGTGTTCAGGGCTACCGCATGGTCGGTTTTATTTGAAAGGGTTTTAGAATCAAGAAATTTATTGATGATGCTTGCAAGAGGCCTTGATTGATGGTTTGCAAGAGGTTTGCAAGAGTCGGCGAGTGAAGTTTTGAGACCCAAGAACCAGATAGACGAATCCATGATGGCCGTTATGACCACGTGGAATTGATCCGAGATCCGTTGAGCAATTCAAAACCAGCTCTTTTGGGGAACTTCAGCGGGACCTTTGGATTTTTGACGTGGAGGCTGGTTCTGGTGTTTTCCATTTTGGTAGAAGTTGCATGCTACTTGGAAGGCAGGCCTGGCGCCCAACTTTTGGTGAAGACTTTGTTTTTTATCAGTTTTTTTTATGACAGTTTTTTTATGATAGGAATTAATAACTTTTATAGTTAACTGCTTGTGCTGAAACATCAAGTTCGACTGCATTCAGTTCATTTGTTTTTTTTTTACTTTAATTGCGATTCACAGTCGGACCTGAGTGATTTCCTTATTTATTGGTCCCCTTTACTGTGGATTTTTTTATTTTTATTTATGATCACGACCGGATCCCCATTGGAAGACCTGCGAGGCCACTGACTGAAGTGATCACTCCAGCAGGTCCCCCTCAGGGTCCTTCCCCTTCACCACCCAGGCTTGATTGAAGTTAAGGTATCCATAGATTAAGGGTGCTACCAAGAATATCCGAGTGATACACTCTAAGTAAATTTATATGTTTTTGTTTACCTTTATTACTCTCAGTAAAATTGTTAAATTGATTAAATACATTAGTTGTGCAGTTGAATTTGAGTGTGCATAATTTTGTATTGTCCATTGAGCGTTCCAAAAATTGTTCACTAGCCGCAAAGTACTAGCTCTTGCTCTAACTCACGCCCGAGATAAAATTAATATAGTTGGAAGTAAAATTCATAACAAGTGTCAGGACGCCGATTAGTTGCATGTACCAACTCCTGTGGTTTATTCCCGGAACCATAATCCGTCAGTGCCCTCATACAACTAAAACCCACAAGAATTACAGAGCATAAAAATTCTGCATGCACCAGCAAAATTATAAAAATCTCAAAAAAGGAAAGTTCCAGATCAAGAAAGAGCTAGACGGACAAAAGTTATAAACCAGGAATATCTTTCCAGTATTATCATTTATATCAATCCTCCCACATATATCTCTGAAAACTAATTTGTGTATATAGTATTGGGGAAACTTATCAAGATTTTTGTCCAGTTCAGACAAGGTTTCCATTGAAAAGAAAACATCCCAATAAACAAAGAACCATTGATTTGTTAGAGCGGAAATATTGTCACACATGAATAAAAAAATAACACTAGTCAATTTCGTTGCCATCAACATGAGGTGTTTCATTTTGGCGGTTTAATTAAAATAGGCAATTATTTTGCACCTCAATATTTGGAGAAAATGGCGAGCTGAGTACAAACCTACTTTGGTTCTCTTAGTGCCTCCAAACTTCAAACTTTCTTTGACGATAGCACAAAATAACTGATCGTTTTCATAGTCTGGTTAGTAAAAGCATTTTACAGCGCTTCGTTTCTTAATGTTTTTCGATATTCATTTTCAGTATTTCAGTAACCTATTTATGAATTGGTGAACATTTTCATAGAAAAGCCAAAAAGCCAAACAATTTATTAACTAATCCTATCTACAGACCCCAGACAAAATACTTAGTCCATGTAGTCCTTTTATCTGCACTGCTACTAAACTATTTTTGTCAAAGAGATTTATGAGTAACAAAGGTAAACCGGAAGCGATAACAAACCATAAGGATAGTATTTTCACATACAAAATGCGAAAAAGCCTATTTTTTAAATGCGCACTATAAATTTATAGAGATAATTCCTCGAAACCTTTGAATATAAAATATCTGATTTTCCAAGCTCGAAACTAAAAGCAATAGCTGGTAAATAAAATGAATTGTTTGTTCGAAATATCGAGGTGCCATTCTTACCCCCAAATGTCTTCTGTCACGACGAGAGTTTATATGTCTATCTGTCTGTCTGTCTGTCTGTCTCGTTTCGACATCGACACCCTAAGTTTCCACTTGCCCTTATGAGTGTCAGTATTTAATCGATTGAACATTCGTCAATCATGTTAAACAAGTAAAGCTATAACTATTTTAGACTTCACTATTAACACCATTTTAGACTTCACTGCAAACTTTCCAACTCACGACAGCAGGACGAAATGAATAGCATTTTCCAACTAATTAAATATTGATGAAACTTAGGTGATCAGCTATTAAATTTCGTTCAATTGCTGACAATTTTACACAGACATATTCGGTATAACTTGAATAAAACGGTTGTTCAGATTTTCACATGCACATAAAATGGGCCACTCGGATTTCGGTTCGATCTAAATTACGCTCGAAAATCAACTAAATTTTAAATGTGACGCTTAAACGCAAAATTGAAAAATGTAGTTCTACTCTTAATAAAACAGTGGACCTCTGAACGACTGTATTCATTTTACGATACCCTACCTAAATGACCTGATACACATATTTCTGACCTACATACACCCACACTCCAACTTAGAACAAAACATATTGACCAAAGCAAGCATCTATAAATATGCAATAATTATAACAAAACAAAAAAATATATAAAAACAAAACGGAACAGCTTAAAAGATTTCTACAAAATTCGGACTTTATAAAACAGCACACCCCACCAACTTTTTCTGATGCCCGCAAACCCAGACTCAACACCAGACGTTTTACTGCAAACCCTTCAAAAAACCAACTTCTGCTCACAAACCACAGACTCAACGCTGACTCCCCTACAATAGCTGCAGACAGCCAAATGACACAACCAAAAAACGACGTAAAATACCTTGGAATGACAATTGACCACAAACTTAAATTCACTAAACACATACGAAACATCAGGACAGAGACAATAAAGAGAACAAAACACTTCCGATCACTAACCTACAAAGACAGAGGAATCAGCACAAATACCGCCACCAAAATATATAAAGCCATTTGTATACCCTTGCTAGACTATGGACATATACTCATGACCAACGGAACAGAAAGGACAAAACGTTATATACAAACAACAGAACAAATTGCACTAAGACTAATAACACGAATAAGACACCCCCAAAGCCCACTACACAACCCCTCCACCCAACTCAAGAGCCTACTTACTATACCAACGCACAAACATGACAAAGATTTCGGAAAGACTCATACATGTACAGACAAAATGGACAAACAACCCCTACAACTGGACCATACTGAATCCCCTTTGTCTTACAAGACCAACTAGACTTTACTAGACAAGACCAACTAGACCCGCTTCCGTTTCCCTACATCAACGCTGCTCGAACGCTTACAATAGTAACTGACTAATGGGCAATAAATCCAAGATCTCTGTTTGCCGGAATTAAAATTATTCAATTAGTAACCTAGAATAAGATAGTTTTTACCTTTATTGGTTTGTTTAGATTAAGACTGCATGTATTAAACAAGGACAGAAAGACCGATAGGTCGATAGCCTTTTTTTAGAAATAAAGATGTTTACTACTACTAAAACAGTGGATGTACAAACTACAATACATCTGCCTGTATAAAATAATGAAAAAAATGCCCGATTTTAATTTAATGTCATACATCATACACGGAATACAAACTTTGAATAAGTTTAGAGAATCTATTTAAAATTAGGTATGTATGAATTCCTGTCAGTTACAGCTTTCTTTGTAGACTCTAACTCAGAGGCACTCACACATAGATAGATAGATAGATAAAAATTTATTGAACATTCCCATTAATAAAATTCACAAA
The DNA here is from genome assembly GCA_024550625.1 of Dendroctonus valens. Lineage (NCBI taxonomy): Eukaryota > Metazoa > Arthropoda > Insecta > Coleoptera > Curculionidae > Dendroctonus > Dendroctonus valens. Next base: position 478,370 of record JAJTJO010000316.1, on the reverse strand, counting down.
CAAAGTTAAAAAACATAACTCTCTTGTCTAGCCAGATGTTCGGCCGGTTGCTCTTTGCCCATGATCTAAATAGGCGCGCTAAGTCGTCCATTACCTGGGCAGTGCCCTAACATGGACATTCCCGAGCTAGCCGTACGCACGACAACGCCAGGAGATAGTCTTGAAGTGGCGGTTTTGGTTTTATTCGAGGGGCATTCATTAAGGAAAAAAAGGTCTTCCTTTTGCTTCGATTTGGCACTCACAGAGCAGCTCAGACCAATTTAATGTTGATATTCTGCAAACTTATCCTCTCTTTTGCAACTTCTTCTTCTTTCATGTGCTTTGTCCGGTCTCCCCGACGTTGGCGATCTCCATGGCAAAAGCTGTACGGTCCTCCGCCAAGAAAAAACTTCACCAGGCCTTCTTATGCCGGTACAATCCCGAATATTTCTGAGCCACGACTGTTGCTTTCTTCCAACTCCACGGCGCCCCTCAATCTTGCCCTTTAGTATGAGCTATTTAGCCGATATTTATCACCTCTCAAAATATTTTATAATATTTTACGGTGGTCAAGAGTTGCCTGTCGATGTTTGTTCTTCGTAGTACATTTTCTTATGACCTTCAGAGTCCACGTCTCTACTCCGTACAGCCATACCGACCATACATAGCATTCAACCATGCGTTGTCTCAACTTCAGAATCAGGTTGAAATAATTACCGATGGTAATCTGGATTCAGATAATAACTGAATCCGGGTTCAGATTTGCAATACTGATATCACGTGTTGAAATTATGTAATTGTCTTACAACTAGAACGCCATGTTATTTATCCAAATATTTTTTTGCTTGAACTAAGAAACGACTTAACGGTACGACAATTACCGTTTGCCATTTAAATTGCCCAACAAAGCACAATTAAAGCTTGAAACGCTTCTCTCGTTCCACACAATTTAGTAACTTGCCAAACTTATATCAAGCATTCTACTCTAAATCAACTGTTATTATTTCCGGAACTATTATCGAGGAATTTCAAAAGCGATTACCATTTCTCAACAAATTATTCCGCAACTGCCAAACTTTGCCACTAAAACCTAATAGGAAAGTTCACACAAATCGTTCTAACTTTCATCTGTACACCAGCTGATTTTCAGAAAGGAGGACAAATTTCAGGTTGTTCTGATTTTGAATTCACACAAGACAAAGTCGATTTGGGTTTTCTATTCGGTCATCTATTAAAATAAAATTGAGTTGTTTCATCTGACAGGTTACATTTACATTTGTATACCCAGAAAAGTACTTATGCTAGAAGTATATCATGTTTCCTAACAACATTGGAGAATATTTGCCTGAATTGGAATGTAATTCTCGTGCTTGCGTTTCTGGAAGATATAAGGCGGTCAAATGAAAAATCAAAATATAAATGCGTAATTGTTCAAAAGTTAGGACTCAACAAGAGCAATTAATTATTGACGTAGTAGTAGAAAATAAAAAAGTGAGGACATAAAAATCTGACGAAAACAGATGTTAGGTCCAAAAACTAACGACCACATAATATTTAATGAATATTAATACGAATATATTTGCTTTCATTGTAAAATGCGATGTTGTTATTATTATGATTTTGCTGAAACATACTGGAACAATACTTGGAAAATTTTCCCTTTCTTTAAAATTTCCACATCCACATTAGCTCCAATTGCACAAGGTGCAGTTTCTAAAAAACGAATCAAGTTAAAAAACTGTTTTTTCGATAACGGGTAGTGCTGCGTCTATTCTGATTGAATGAAATTAGCTCAATAAATCTTGGTGAGCAGACAAATACAGCTATGTCTGAAATCATACTGAATCTGAGTCTTATAATTTGACCAATCTTCAATCAAAAAATATCATGTATGTGTGGTCAATCATAGTTTTTTGATAAGCTTAACATCTGTTGACATCGGAAACATCAGAAATAGTGGACATTATGTTTCTCAAAAGCGACTTCTACTAGTATTAATAAAAAACTAATGTTTGTAGAATTCATTTGTTGCGAATGACATTATGTCGGTTCAAAGACAAACCAAGTTTAAAAGAATAATACAATATAATTCTTTGGCACTAAAGATAAAAATTCAAATTGAGTAGTTTGCTAACAATATCTCCAAGGCTTGCAATAATACTAAGTGCTTTCTGAATTTAAAAATGCCTTTCATTTAAATTTCAATTTAACTGGAGGCTGAAATCAAAAACTAGGAAAGTTCTTGAAACATTTTAAGCGAAGTTTAATTCTGGTATGCGACATAGAATTTCACTTACCTACTTTTCCTTTGGTGTAAAGGAGAAGTATTGGCAATTCGTTGATTATTCCACAATATTGCACGTTGTGGTTCACTTAAATTGAATGGTGTAGACAGCAAATAGAAATTAATTTTGTTTTGGTTAAAGATGTTGCCTTCTATTAAAGTTAATTTCTAGTTTTCAAAGTCGTTTTTAATGGAAGTTTGTTATATTTATATTTACTTTTTTTTAAGCATGTTGCCCAGAAACATATCCAGAAAATGTAGTCAAGAAGAAGTAGGAGCACATGTAATAGGTAGGAGTTAAAAACAGTAATATTTCACAGAAATAAATTTTGCCTAAATTCTAATCGCTGGTCAAAAAAAGTCAGTTGTATTTCTTTTAAATCCCGATTAATAATAACACATACTTAACATACTCCCTATAATATTTTGAGCTCAAAGAAATACTTATGTGTTGCAATAATGACTTTCTATTAGAATATGAGAATAAACTGGGACCTGACCTGATGGTGCGTTCCTGAGTTTAAGTTCAAATGTACCGAAATGTTGAATCTTCCATATATCAGACGTCTATTAGAGCATTATCAATTACTTCGCTATTAACCTTTTGCTATGACATATCTCTCTTCTATCTTCTTGATTTTAGTAGAATAACCAATCAACGACTATATTGAATATAATTTTAAATGTAATATATCTGTATTTCAAACCTACAACAGTCTAAATAAAACAATAGCAAACAAAAATAGATAAAATCGTCATCCACTTTTATTTAAAGTTGTAGAATAATGATAACAACAACCCTTTGAACGACTGTCTATATTTTACCATACCCTACTTAAACGACCTGATACACATATTTCTGACATACATACACCCACACTCCAACCTAGAACAAAACATACTGACTAAAGCGAGCATCTATAAATATGCAATAATTATAGGCGACTTTAACTTGAATAGAAACAAAACGAAACAACTTAAAAGATTTTGCAAAATTCGACTTTATAAAACAGCACAACCCATCAACTTTTCTGATGCCCGCAAACCCAGACTCAAGACCAGACGTTCTACTGCACACAAGAAACTTGACAACACCATCAACAACATAACTTAACCAACGAACTTGGATCCGACCACCTGGCTATTACGTTTAACATAGACTTACAACATACGCAACCTACCTCCAATACACCTCCTATAGAGAAAAACTTAAACTTAACAAAGACTGACAGAGACAAAGTGAACAACATATACATGACTACATTCAATCACAAGCACAGCACATTTTCAATAGAAACCATACAACAACAACTTACACTAGCCATACAAAAATTTAGCCCGGAAATAAAAAATGCTTTCTACCGACATACACTGCCCAAATACATACTGAGAGACTGGCACTACTGACCCAATTGACGAAAACGGAATAGACGCTACACAGACAAAGAGAAAGCGGACGCAATTCGCCAGACATTATCAAAGGGCCTTCAGCATATCGACAAACCTTAACTTCGACAATGACCAACTAGAACTTGATCACGACTGTACTTGAACTATTTTAACAGCTCACCAAAACTATACCTACAAACTGATCAAAGACACAGAGTACGATGAAGCCCTAGCGCACATCAAAAACACTGCACCGGGGAAAGATAAAAGTAAGGCAAAACTCTTGAAAAAGCCTAACTCAAGAAACACACAAAACTGATCCTAACTGAATTGAACAACTGCATCACAAATGGCAGAATCCCAGAAACATGGAAAAACGGCTTAATAATCCCTATACCCAAAAATGGACTGGACAATACACAACCGAGCAACTACAGACCAATTACACTACTTCCAGTACTAAGGCAAATTTTTGAATACATAATAAAGCAGCGGCTTGAAAAAGTGATTGGAAAATGTATACCTTCCTACCAATTTGGTTTCAAACAACATCACTCGACTGTTCATCCGCTCTTTATTTTGGTCAACAATATACAAACTACCCACCTAACTGACAGAAAGACAGCTTGCCTGTTTATGGACATTAACAGGGCTTTTAATAGTGTCTGGCATAGAGGCTTACTATACAAACTATACAAACTACACACGAACATATCTACTACACACCATAAAGAACTTACTAGAAAACCGACAACTACGAGTACGAATTGACAAAACACTGTCATTTTCTTTTTCCCCTGAACAAGGGCCCCCTCAAGGATCCCCGCTCTCAACGTTTCTTACAATATATACTGCCATGACATATACAATTACAACTTACCAGACAAAAATCAATCGACAGATCGGCATACATATTATAATACGCAGACGACACGGCACTTATTGTACACGACAAAACTACTGAGAGAGCAGCTCAAAGACTCCAAACACTAACAAGACACACACGACATGGTTTATAATGGAGACTAACACCAAACGCGTCAAAAAACCAACTTCTGCTCACAAACCACAGACTCAACGCGGACTCCCCTACCATAATTGCAGATGGCCAAACGACAGAACCAAAGAATGATATAAAAATACCTAGGAACCACAATTGACCACAAACTTAAATTCACTAAACACGTACGAAACATCAGCGCAGAAACAATAAAGAGATCAAAACACTTCCGATCACTAACCCACAGAGACAGAGGAATTAGCACGAACACCGCCACCAAAATATATAAAGCTATTTGTAGACCCTTGCTAGACTTTGGACATATACTCATGACCAACGGAACAGAAAAGACAAAACGTTATATACAAACAACAGAACAAATTGCACTAAGACTAATAACACGAACAAGACACCCCCAAAACCCACTACACAACCCCCCCACCCAACTACTATACGAACGCACAAACATGACAAAGATTTCGGAAAGACTCATACATCTGCAGACAAAATGGACAAACAACCCCTACAACTGGACCATACTGAATCCCCTTTGTCTTACAAGACCAACCAGACAATCCCGCTTCCGTTTCCCTACATCAACGCTAGTCGAACACTTACAAACGCAACTGACTACTGGACAATGAAATAATTTTTCTTGTCATTAGAATTGGAAAGTTTATTTAATAAGATTGTTAACCTAGAATAAGAGAATTTTCATATTTGTTTTTTATTTAGACTAAGACTACATGTATTAAACAAGGGCAGAAAGACCGATAGGTCGATAGCCTTTTTTTAGAAATAAAGATGTTTACTACTACTACTACTGATAACATTTACTAACTTTAAAGTGCATTAAGTTACAAATTAAAAATGGTGTACATTCGAAAGATTAACATTGTAAAATGTGTTACTTTAACACATAATTTATAAAGCAATCGAAATAAAGTGAAATATACTACTAAAATGTGAACGCAAAATTCCGCTGAAGCTGTAAAATATCTCTCAGTGAATTATCCACAACAACGCTGTAAATTTAGAAGCGGACATAATATGAAGCGATAACTGCGCTATTCTGCAATCCATTAGATTAACAGTTCATTGTGTGGTCTCTAATTTGATTTATTAAAACAACTTTTCCGAGTATAAACCATAGAATCCGTTATAATCGCCACCATTATAAGCAAAAATTTAAGGCAATTATCATGAAGAGGAATACATATTATATTTAAACATACGAAGGGTAAAGTCGGAAGAGATGGACCGGTAGGGGAGATGGTCCAGTGACAATAATTCAAAAATCGCTCGATTTTTCGACAGGTCAATCACGCACCGATAGTCACGTGATTCTGGTACGCATGGGGCGCCATTTATCTCTGTCTAATAAGGCATAAATTATGGATTTACCCAATCTCTTAACCTACACATCTCCAGTAGATGAAAGCCAAATAGCGATGAAATGATAGTCCATCTATGCCTACCATTTTGGATATTTGCACCAATATTTAGTAGGACAGACGGACCAGCATTTACTTTTGCTTACTATTCTAATTTCAGTATTTTAATCAAAATTCCTACTGTGTAGATTCGGACAAATACTAACGGAAAATGCCAATGGACTGAGGATAACCTGAAAAGTGCTGTATTAGCAATGGACAATAACGAAATGGGAATCAACCAAGCCGCTAGAACTTTTGGGATGCCCAAACCCATTCCGTATCCCATACCGGTGGGGGAGATGGACCAAATATTATTTAAATAAATTTCGAATTTGCCAACATCTCCGCCGGTTTAAAAAGAGAAATACTCAGCCAAACTGAAAGCATGCTGCTATTTCAAGTAACTCCGTCAATTTCAGTTGATGAGTGAAAAAGTGATTCAACTCTCCCTGCTTTACCCTATATATAAACAATCTTTATTCCATAAAAATAGGACTATCGACCTAATCGGCCTCTCTGCCCCAAAAATTTTTTATCCGCTGAACTTTTATTCAGTATGCAAGTACAACCCCGTATGTTTTATATTCTATCTATCTAATCAACTAATAGACTCATACAAAATAGCCAGATGCAAAAATTATTTCACTTAATTTTGTGCCGTATTAATAAAATTGAAACTTACCCTGCCCAAAGCAATATAACTAAAACACTATAACATCTATAGCACAGGCTATTAAAGGGCACTTACTTCTAATTTTGCTGGAAACAAGAGGCGATTCTGTTTAATCACACAACGCGAAACGTTTAATACAGTACACGTTCGCCTATTTTACGGTTCCTACCCTAACATTTACGTTTATAGGAAACTAACAACGTTTATCTAAAGGGCAGGTGAGATTTAAAAAAAGAATAAGCCATTCCATATCAAAAATTTTGATATTTTGGAGCTTTTGAGAATCTGAAATTGTCAAGTTGATGCTCACTTAGAAAAATATAAACTTTTAGAAAAAAAATTGTTATCGCCAATTATTCCAATGGATCAAACAAGTGTGTGGGACGGAAAAAAATTACAAAGACTTTTGGGAGTAACGCAAAAAACACTTGTTATGCTTATGTTTTCCGGTAAGTTTGTAATTGAGTTGATAATGTAGCCTACAAACTATAGGCTGATATATTTAGAAACTTTACTCAATTAACCGAGCACTAATTCGCTATCTATCAGAAGCAAATTGGTAGGAGCACTTCAGTGAATTTGACCATTAACTGGAAGGTAAATCCGGAAAATAAACGATCAGAATGTATCCATGTTCATGAGTGGTAACTGCTAAAAGACAGTAATCACTGTTAAGTTTATAGTTTATTTGTTATTATGTACAAATCGCAAATCTTTAAAAAAATGTCTTATGTTACTTTTGAAATTGAATGCTATTGGAAAACCGCACCAAACACATTAAAATAAATTTTAATTCATTCTGTTTCTCATTCATGCAACCGTTCTTTTCATAAGTTCCCTTACAGACCTCAGAAATATTTTTTTAAAGTATTTTGAACCCGGATAGTTTAAGTAATTTAAACAGTTTTTGGAACGTTGTTAACCTAGAATAAGAGAATTTTCATATTTGTTTTTGTCTGGATTGGGACGCTAGGCAATGTATTGAACAATGGGCAGTAAATACCGATAGGTCGATGGCATTGTTTAGAAAATAGGGATGTTTACTACGGCTACCTATTGTTAACCTAGAATAGGGAGAATTTTCAGAGTGGGGGTTTTTATCTAGATTAAGACTGCATGTATTAAACAAGGGCAGAAAGACCGTATTTTATATAGGTCGATAGCCTATTTTTTAAGAAATAGAAGATGTTACTTATTACCTACTACTACTATTGCTTGCTTAGTGATTAGTTAGTAAAAAGGTTTTTATTTACCAGCCACTGAGATTATTTTCATCCAGATGTAAAAGAGATCTTCTAGGTTTCTTCCTTTTACAAATCATTCCATTTCGAGAACCAATGTGATCAATTGCTGTGCGATGTTATAATTTGTTCCAGAAAAATTCCTGGGTTCTTATTCAAAATGTCACAAATACGTTTCGGTGTCTTTCTCCACCATCATCAGTTTGTCTGTATGAACTTTGGTATGATAGCCAGATTCTTGCATCTGGTTATGAAGTTTTTTCTGTTCCTCTCTCTTGCCAATTTTGCTTGCAATCTCCTATATGTCCCCTTCAACCTGTCTTCATCCATCAGATCTATCCCGCTTTTGTTTCCAAGCATCTCAATTACTGTGTATATTTTCATGTCTGTATTTCAATTAAATCCAAAAAAAAATTCCTGGGTTCCAGTCAATTTTATTGATTATTATTCAAAATGTTTTTTGGTGATTCCAAGGTATTTTACGTCGTTTTTTGGTTGTGTCGTTTGCCCGTCTGCTGTTATTATAGGGGAGTCAGCGTTGAGTCTGTGGTTTGTGAGTAGAAGTTGGTTTTTTGAAGGGTTTGGTGTTAGTCTCCATTTATAATTGCCACTACAAAGATCATACGAATACTAAAATACACGATTTAACACTTTTATAAAACATTAAATATTATGAAACAAATAGTCAAAATCATCAAGCTGTCTTATTCACTTTTTTTTATTTCAGAATCGGTTTTTTGAAATATTTTGCGAGTAACCTGGAATTTTGATTTAACCAGCAATGATTCCATTCCTTACAATAAACATGTCAGTTCTGATTCATTGAGAGAATTTTTCGTTTGATGGGCCTCTCATTAAATACCTACCATATTTTGAAATGTCGTAAAATCGTAACAAACCATATTTTTGGAATTGTTAACCCCAACGAGCATTCATTGAACCACGAAACTAAACTGAAATTGTTTTTCTGCTTGTGGTTCGGAATTAATTAGCGACAGTATTACAAGAGAATGTTCTCATTACAGTCGCTTAAAAGCTGGACCGTTTAAAATTTATGAGGTTGATAATTGCGATTCTTTAATGAATGGCGACTTTCCCCTTGCACGGACACAACCCTTAAATTGTAAATGGTACATTTGCAAGACAATGTTTATTTTAAAATGGATATAATATATTTATATACAGTAAATAAATAAAAGAAAACAGTAACTAAAACTATTGTTCTTCGACGATGTTTGTGTAACAATCATTTGCAGCACGACACACTCAACATATTCTAAACAACTTGCTGAAATTTATGTCGGAAAAAATTATCACAACTCAGATGAAATGGACAGCAGATGCAATTATTCTCGTCACATTATCGAAAACAGGGATTTTAGAATTGGGTTCTAAAAATATTGAGCTATTCTCAATGTCACCCATCTAAATCATCTGATTTAGGTATTCTGATTGGAATACCGATTTGGAATCAGAATAATAATAAAAACTTTGTGGACTTTCACATGGACGACAGTTAGAAAAACGTATACTTTTTCTCACAGTCTTGGATCAACTTACGAGAAAACATTCAAGAGTGTTACGACACTAGGTTTTGATCTATATAGTGACTCAATTTCGTCCTGCCGTAGAGAGAAAACTCCTTTTCGCAGTCTACGAGCAGCCAATTAGTAATATATGTATCTGGTAACGGATTTACTATTTTTATATTTTACACAGTAGACACTCCTATGCATTTCACAGTACGTCTATATTTTTATTCACTACCCTTTTTTAAATGATTTGGCAGGATAACGGACAGACAAAATTTATGTTATGAATGTATAAATGACAATTTCAAATATTATTATGCTTGTATTTTTCACTTGATCTATCAATCCTGAGAAGTTAGTTTATAAAAAAGAAACAAAAATACCGTGTGTTCCAAAATGCGCAAATAGTGTAAATACTTATATATTTCGTTTTGAAGATAGGTTTTTTAAAAACGATTTATTCGCAAGTTCTACAAATCAAGTCTTAATGGTACGGCTTATGAATAGAGAATGCCTTTAATAATTATGGTATGTCATAAAGAAGATAAAAGTGCTTATGAAGTCTTCCCGGATTCCATGAGAACGAAAATATGGGTTTCTCCAGAATTGGCTGCTGACTTGGCTGTATCCGTGGGAAGGTGTGTTGGGCTGATGGCGCAACTAAATCCAGGTTTTTATTATTGCATCAATGCAACGCTTAAAATATTTAAAAAAAGGGAACAACCTATCTTCGTTCAGACATGTCTGCACTATCCAAACAGCAAGACCCAACATCCGAAAAATACTTTTCACTAAGTGAAATGTTGGTTCGGTTTAGTTATTGATGTCGAGATATTTATTAGAAAGCAACATATACTGCATTTGTGCCCTCACATCAAAACTCTATAGATTAGAGTGCAAACGACAGTTTACTCCGAACTAACAATCAATTCAGTTAACTTTTTTATGTCATCATGATACAAAATAGTTGAAAAACGTGTTGGATTTCCCTATTTGCCTGAATGCTTATTAATTGACCCCGTAGGGTGTCGAGCACAATTAGCGTTTCACTTCATGCGCTGAGAGTGTTTCCAACCATTGATGGAGAGTTATTTTCAAATAATATATCGTTGTGTATTCAATCGAAGCTTGGTATAAAAAATACTTGGTATTCGAAAACTACCTAACACATAAAACGCATACATTTATACCAGATTATTTTTAATAAGCACATCACATGTTCTCCATCTGAAGACAAAAGACCCAGAAAAAGGCAAAAATGACGGCAGTACGGAAGCTGGACGGTCAAAAAATGAATCAAAATATTCGATGGCGAGTTATCATTATTAAAAGCAGGTGCGTGTGTATATAAAGCAATGCATACAAATCTAGCAACACGAACAAAATACCGTTTAAAAAATTCAATGCAGTACATCAGCCAGTAGAGCGTTAAGATTACAGTACAAGCGTAGCGAATTTAGGATTACACTCATTTTAGAGCACTGTGATAGAGCCCAAACTACATAGGGTAGGCATCAGACAATAGACTATTTTTTTTATTGGAATCAGATTATGTACCTGCAGAATGCCTAATCGATGAGACGTGAACAGTGTGGCTTATTTAAAATATTTGGTTTCGATGTACTTACTCTAGTTTAGACTTAAGATTACCTGAATTGAACTAACGTTGACAGAAAAAAGTCACATGAAGTACTTCAAGTATAAAAGTAGGAATTTCAGACAAAACATTTCTAACATTATCGGTTTTCACATTACTTCACACTTTTTCGGAAACTTTAATTCGCCTTTAATTCAGAATATCCTTATTTCAATTCGATCTACGTATTAACAACTCTGCTAGTCGATTATACTGAGATTATTAATTCTGGATAAATTAATGAAGACAAATATTACTTCCTTATTGAACATAATTCAACAACCAAAACAAGCTTTTTTGTCACTAAATTGTCAAGCAATGTTATATCGTGGAAAATGGAAGGTAAGTATCTGTTCGACCTGGTAAGTATTTCGCTACAGTGTTTGATAGCAATTTTAGGAGGCCTTGTTTGTCAAGTCATTTTTACACATCTTAACATCTTCTGGCCAAATATATTTTAAAAGGAGGGGGGGTGGAATATTCTATTATATTGGGGTGTTAGTAATGCGAAAACGTTGAGTTTCAGGAAAGTGGTCACTCTATGGTCACTTTCTGTAAGCTAACTGGAGAGTTAACTTTTAATACTGGTCCGCAAAAATAATTTTTAAAGTATACGAATTTTGTTTACTGTCTTTTAACAAAACAGTTAGGGCGTGTATTGCAGTAATATAGCGTGTGTGCTAATGATAGAGACCCTTTTTTGACTAGACATGAGTACATAAGTTCTATATGGTTAAGAAAAATTCAAATTTTTAAAACTTTTTGGTTGGGTGTTTCGTCTCAAAAGTGTTTGTCTTTAAAAAGATAGAATTTCCTCGCGGCTTTTATTACGGATTGATAAAGAGTGCTTTTATTTCACAATAATGAACGAATTTTTTATCAAAAGATAACTAAGATCTAGAGACTAGACTAACTATCACCTAGAGGGTATTCTACAACACACTCAAGCTTTAAGAGTAATATTCCAATTAGTAAATAAATTAATATAGATAAGTTATCCTGACGTTTCGATGGTAATTCTGCTATCTTTCTCAAAATATACCCAAAAAGTGTATTTTTGACTTAAATCTATTTATTGGAAAAATAAATATCAAAATTAATGAAGAATTTTAATCAAATTTAATTTAGGTTTGTGTTTACTTGGTTTCCAAATTTGCGCATAGGTTATGTCCAGATTTTAATATAGATTTTAGCATATGTTAAATATATATAATTAGCATATTTTAGCATATGGCTTAAATTATATGAGTAGTAGTATTAGTAGTAGACCATTTTCGCCATTCCCCCTCCATCTATCCCCACCTTACCACTCCTGGTCTTCGCCATCCAGGTGTCCCGTCTCCCTGACAAAGGCAAGGATCCGTCTCCACTCCAAGGAAGACAATTCGATGCGGAAGCGAATGGAGGCGCCTTTTAGTATACAACCAATGATGGCAGACTCCTAATGGGTCGTATGATTATTCCTCCGCCATTCCACATTGTGGACATACGAGGCTATCACCAATTCCTCGTTGGTGTAGGTGTCTGTTCAGACCACAGTGGCCTGTCATGACCCCAACCAGAGTTCTCAGTGCCCAGCGACGCCTTGACATCAACAATTTGAATGTTGCCTTGGCGATACTTGGGGTTCCAATCAACTATTTGACTTGTCTACACCCTTCCCCTTTATGCACATCTCTGTGGTGCCTCGAAGAGCCTAGTCATTTAGAGCGTTTGCTACCTGTCGCTTGTTACTTAACCCTATGTGAGTTTCGCCAGTTATTGGTCTCTTAGAAGATCCGAGCCTTGCCATGCATCGACCCGCTCGTTTCCCCGAACCCCATGTGCGCCGGAATCCACACTAGGTTTACTTGTTTCTGTTCAGGGCATCCCAGCAATCATGGATCAGTCTTCCGCCGATCTGAACACTTGAGAGTGCCTTGAGGGCCGCCTGGCTGTCGGAGTGGATCGCGATCACTCCCTCTAGTCCTTCTGTAACTTCCCTATCTGTGGAAACGTCGATGATTGCATATAATTCCGCGTGAAAAAGGTTTCTTTTGATTTTGTTTTTATTGCCCATTTTGATTAAAAGGTTTGTCAATAAAGGAATTTGAATAATTATTGAAACTTGAAAAGAGGTTTCCTCTTTTACAAATTGCGCAACTTATTATTATATTTACAAATTATTAATGCATCATATAAACTATATAAACGTTTTACAATGCTTTTTTCATTATCGGGTGATTTGAGTTTAATTTTAAATATCGATTTATAAGACTGGGTTTTCTTAAAAACCTAACTTAAACAAAAGCATCATTTTTAATATTACAAAGCGACCTTAGAATATTTCTAACCGTAAAAAAAGTAAATTGAAATGCTCAAAATATGTTAATAACAAGGGCACTTTAATCTAGATCAACAATCCAATTTTTCAACACTATGACAAAAACAACAGCTAATTTTAAAATTAACAGGCTCCAATATGTAAAAAATATTTCCAATTTCAAGTGGTAAGAATTCATAGTTGGTATGCCGCTTCAACTTTCGATCAATTAAATGTAACAGTCAGGTTTAAAGAAGTTAATGAAATGACCGGTCTTTGATCAGATAAACACACTATTGAAAAGTCAATTGCAATGAAAAGTTTACTAATAGGCCATTCACATCAATAGGGTTTCTGAAAGCTCCTGAAAGCACCCTCTAAGGCATTCAGCTCCGATTAAGGGTCCTTTGAAACTCTCAAATTCTTTAATAGTTATGTAAAAAGTTTATTGAAATGCGATGATGAGTACATCTTTGAATAGCAATATTGTGAAAGAGCAAGACTAGTTGAAAGTTTTTTTTAAAAGGACTGCAACTCTAAGTAGAACGACGAATTACGAAAGGTAAAGTAGAGGTGTTGGTTTCTGTGTGATGACAATTGTCAATACTTTTACCGATATATGAAGCTACATAAATTAACTAGACATATCAGTTATTAGGTACTAACCAAACCAATACCCTCACAAACCTCTTATTGTGGCTCCATGTGCGAATAAAAAGATAAAGCGACTCTTTACTGTTCAAATTAATAAAAGTATGAGAGTATGATGTTAAATAGTAGTAGCAGTAGTATAAATCTTTATTTGCTATAGAAACCGGCTATAGACCCATGTCGTCCTTGCTGCCCCGAATTACAACGTTTTATGTGGAAAGTTATAAATTATGACAAAGCACAAAATCAGATATAAATTGTAAAATGACATAACTTGGGAGCGAAGGTAAGAAAAAAATATATAATTTATAACTGGAAATATAACAATCGGGTTGAGGTTGGGAAGACAAAATGCGTTTGCCCGGCCGTCATTTTTCACTCTTTCTATCTTCGAAATAAAGCAATTTAGGGAACACTTTTATATCATGTAGAGACATTATTCTAGGCTCTTCTGTCGATTCGTGAAATTATCAAGATTAAACATCAATTACCCGTTATAAGAGTATCAAATTTAAGAGCTGAATAGTAGTAGTAAACATCTTTATTTCTAAAAAAAAGGCTATCGACCTATCGGTCTTTCTGCCTTTGTTTAATACATGTAGTCTTAATCTGAATAAAAATAAATATGAAAATTCTAATATTCTATGTTAACAATCTTATTAATAAACTTTCCAATTCCAATGACAAGAAAAAATTACTTTATTGTCCAGTAGTCAGTTGCGTTTGTAAGTGTTCGAGGAGCGTTGATGTAGGGAAACGGAAGCGGGATTGTCTGGTTGGTCTTGTAAGACAAACGGGATTCAGTATGGTCCAGTTGTAGGGGTTGTTTGTCCATTTTCTCTGTAGATGTATGAGTCTTTCCGAAATCTTTGTCATGTTTGTGCGTTCGTATAGTAAGTTGGGTGGAGGCGGTGTGTAGTGGGTTTTTGGGGGTGTCTTATTCGTGTTATTAGTCTTAGTGCAATTTGTTCTGTTGTTTGTATATACGTTTTGTCCTTTCTGTTCCTTTGGTCATGAGTATATGTCCATAGTCCTAGCAAGAGTCTACAGATAGCTTTATATACTTTGGTGGCGGTGTTTGTGCTAATTCCTCTTTCTTTGTAAGTTAGTGATCGGAAGTGTTTTGTTCTCTTTATTGTTTCTGCCCTGATGTTTCGTATGTGTTTAGTGAATTTAAGTTTGTGGTCAATTGTGATTCCAAGGTATTTTACGTCGTTTTTTGGTAGTGTCGTTTGGTCGTGTCGTTTGGTCGTCTGCAGTTATCATAGGGAAGTCAGCGTTGAGTCTGTGGTTTGTGAGCAGAAGTTGGTTTTTTGACGCGTTTGGTGTTAGTCTCCATTTATAAAACCATGTCATTGTGTTGTTTGTTAGTGTTTGGAGTCTTTGAGCTGCTCTCTCAGTAGTTTTGTCATGTACAATAAGTGCCGTGTCGTCTGCGTATTGTAATATGTATGCCGATCTGTCGATTTGATTTTTGTCTGGTAAGTTGTAATTGTATATGTCATAGCAGTATATATTGTAGAGAAACGGTGAGAGCGGGGATCCGATAGATAGATTCTAATATCCGCTAAATAAAATTTTCGTCATACAAAGACGCTTTTATTGTGGGAGGACCTGAAAGTCTAGTAAAATTTAGATAGCCCACATGGAAAATACATTTCGCCGGACTTTGGTGACTCCCCGCTGAAGTTTTAGTGTTCGAAGAGCTTATAGACTCGATTTGAAAAAGTAATTATAAAAGCTCCTAATTCATCTTAAACCATACCTATGGACTAGGCGATTACCTGAACGTATGAAAGACCGACATTAAAAATATTTGATGTTATTTTTTAAAATTTGTTATAACAATATTTTTACTAAATAAAAATTATTTACGAAATGCAATAGACTTAAATGTGTTATTTTTTTACATCAAAAAGCAAATTTAAAAAATCTCTTCAGTTATGCAAGATAATGTACACAGTAGGTACAAATTGAAAGCACTTTTTCACGTACTGATTGTACGTACTTACAGTTAAAACACAGCTTGTTTCTGATTGCTTATCCACATTTACATGTCATGAAAGTAACAGGTTGCAAATCGCAGCTAATAAATGTATTTGCGAGGAACGAGAACGAACAGTCCAATGTCTCTTTCAACAGCCTTTAGTGGAAAGTGGTCATATGACAACTGGTTATTAAATTTCAGAACAATGTATCATATATCAGTAGCCGAGAGGGTTTTAATTTCCAAGGGAAGTTAAGGTAGTTAATATGGTATTTAAGTTGTTAAATGGGGCAAGTTTGTTATGTGCAACTAAAAGCTCACATGAATAGCAGACCTAAATCTTAACTCAAATTTTCATGTGTCAGTAAGGCTGTACAATCCTTTGTGGAACGTTAGCAACTATTTGATCCTTAACTTGCAGAATTAGTACATATTACTGCTTTATGGTAGTTGTGTTTATATACTAAATATCGCTATATACTATACTATATTAACTAAATATCGCTAGCTGAGCAAAAAGCTTGTTGTTATGAAAATATTTAATTCTTCAACTATATGTCTATATGTAGGATTAAATATTTACTTTTGCACATTTGCCCTTTTAAAAGTGTGGAAGCTATTATTCTGATAGGCAAATATTAGAGAACACTTTATAACTTATAATCCGCAGGAGCAGGAGAAAAGAAAAGAAAACACGCGGAACTTGAAAAGTTTACAAAACTCTTACGCAAATAATCAAGCGGAGATAACGATCGATTTTTCAGTTTTGTATAAAACGAATTAAGTAAATAGCAAGTAAGAGAGTTCTAGGAATATTCTGTTGAATTTAATAGCTGCAGACTTAACATTTCTGTTCTACCAATTAAACAGAGTGTACCGAAAATTGTGGACATGCTTTCTAATACATATACAGGACAAAAGCATATGACAAGTTCCAATAAAATTAATCGGTTTCAATTAAGTAACTTTAAAGTATAATACTTGATATAATTTGAAAATATCTTAATGTTATAGCTAGTAAGGCGTCTTACTGAAGTTTCAATGAAAAAATGCAAAACGCAGTTGTATTCAGATCGATGTAAAAAAATTCATGTAGACGCTGAACGAACTTAGTTTCAACCTGTTATTTCATTCTGCTAGTTGTTCGCAAAACCATCATTCCCAGCTTACAAGTTCTTATCTACTAATAGCGGGTTAACTGAAATTTAATTGCATAGCAATGTAAAGTTGAAAGACAAAGTGTTGGACGAAAGTCCGTAGAAGCTCAGATTTCTACCAATAACATGTTCAATTCAACAACCAAATTCTTTAGCAAAGCTTCAACTCAGATTGTCATTCATATTTTCAGAGAAATGCCAACCTATCGATATTGTATTATATTTAGGAAACTCCCCCTCAAAAAACATGCACCTTGATTTAAAATCAATAACCATCACAACACATCTGCGATATGTTAATTAGAAAAACTAGTTTCCGATCATGCAAGAAAATACAGCTGAGGACCATTTGTCACTACAGCATACATATTTCTCCTAGACATTAACCGGGAACAAACATAAATTCTGAAGCAAATGCGCTTCATTTGTGGTTTGCACATCTGTTGGGTGCAAATGGACAAACAAAATATGATGTGGTGACCATTGAAAACTAAATTAAACCCAAATTAAACTTTAAATTAGAACGCCAGGCATATTGCATCGATTGGATTGCTGATATGCGAGCTACAAAAACTCATTTTCTATGTGCGAACAGCTGAAAATCTGATAATATGAATATCATTTATATTGTATTGAAAGCGGACTCTGTTTAACTTTTCGAGAATGGAGAGACGCATCATGTTTAATAATCATGTTTGTCTTATCACAAACTGTCAGGTTGCTTCATTGTTAGTTGCTGGAAACAAAATATTATTTTGTTGAAACGGAGAATGTACATATTTTGATAAAAACAAGGATCCCCGCTCTCACCGTTTCTTCTACAATATATACTGCATGACATGTACAATTACAACTTACCAGACAAAAATCAATCGACAGATCGGCATACATATTACAATACGCAGACGACACGGCACTTATTGTACATGACAAAACTACTGAGAGAGCAGCTCAAAGACTCCAACACTAACAAACAACACAATGAAATGGTTTTATAAATGGAGACTAACACCAAACGCGTCAAAAAACCAACTTCTGCTCACAAACCACAGACTCAACGCTGACTCCCCTACAATAACCTGCAGACGGCCAAACGACACAACCAAAAACGACGTAAAATACCTTGGAATCACAATTGACCACAAACTTAAATTCACTAAACACATACGAAACATCAGGGCAGAAACAATAAAGAGAACAAAACACTTCCGATCACTAACCTACAAAGACAGAGGAATTATCACAAACACCGCCACCAAAATATATAAAGCGATTTGAAGACCCTTGCTAGACTTTGGACATATACTCATGACCAACGGAACAGAAAGGACAAAACGTTATACACGAACAACAGAACAAATTGCACTAAGACTAATAACACGAATAAGACACCCCAAAAACCCACTGCACAACCCCCCCACCCAACTACTACACGAACGCGCAAACATGACAAAGATCTCGGAAAGACTCATACATCTACAGACAAACAACCCCTACAATTGGACCATACTGAATCCCCGTTGTCTTACAAGACCAACCAGACAATCCCGCTTCCGTTTCCCTACATCAACGCTACTCGAACACTTACAAAAGCAACTGACTAGTGGACAATAAAATATTTTTTTCTTGTCATTGGAATTTTATTTAATAATATTGTTAACCTAGAATAAGAGAATTTTCATATTTGGTTTTTATTTAGATTAAGACTACATGTATTAAACAAGGGCAGAAAGACCGATAGGTCGATAGCCTTTTTTAGAAATAAAGATGTTTACTACTACTACTGTATAAAACAAAATATGTACATTCGTTGGGTAATTTACTAATACCTATTTAGCTAAACAAAGCAGACACAGTGTGCTTCTGGTTTTTATTTTCCAGACAAACAGTACTGTTTTTGTTCGAGTGAATCAAAAAGTGTCATTTTTCCATCAGAAGCGATGGCTATAAAGAAGCACTTTTCATTCGTATTCATTTGTTTCACTTTTACGCACGGACTTTTACGCACAGTGTCAAATTGAACGTGTCACTGTCATATTTTTAAAAGTATTTTTATTAAAAAATAAGACATGCTGAGTTTTTAATGAATTACGTAGGTTTATCGACGACTATTGATCCTAATTTAAAGTTTACTTGCAATTTGTAAATTATAACTTTGTTCCAAGTTCAGTCTCAAAGTCATTTTAATGGCCTATTTTTCTGTGCACTCCGATGTTGCCACACGCAAAACACGGTCTTTTTAAATAGCGCAAATGTCATGTAAAGTGTAGAATTGATACAAACACCATACAGTAAAACCAGCTGTTTCAAGGTTGGAAGTTGAACCAACATTTGTGGCATCTCTAAGTTCTGGTGGTGTACAGGACATTGAATTTTCGGCACTCATTGATTCACTTGCATATGCTTACAAAAATACGCTTTGAAAAATTACAAACGTCAAAACGTGACATTTGAGAAATGGCATTGACATCAAATTGAAAATATGAACCCGATACCTTTTATTTTTGCTGTTCTTATTTATTACAACTTATTATTCGTGTTGTCTTTCATTCGAACAAAAATATTGTTCGATATGACGGCGAAAATCCGTTTTTCGAACTCCTGACGGATTGACACCCTCGACTTCGTCTCGGGTGTCAAATGCCGTCGTCGTTCGAAAAACGACACTTTTCGTCCTTGTATCGAAAACTACTATTTCTGCCTTCACTATTCTTTACTTCTAGGAAGTAACAGAGTAACTTTTCATGGTCGTGGATGCTGTAAATGTTAGAAGTTACAGTAGCAGAAACAGACACTATTTTTACTATTTTTATAACCAAACATGTACTAAATAACCTTAGTCTTAAACCATTTAGTCCCAAACAATATTATAATCGAAACACATTGTACTATTTCATAGTCGCAAGTTTCACTTTCAGGCAATATATGGGATTCGAGTAAAATGTAAATATTACGCAAAGTAATCTGCATCATTTAGACGCCCGGGAAACAATTCAAAATATAGTCAGATTCCCTCAGTTAAAATAAACAAAATTACTTGAGCTTGCCGTTCGAGATATTCCTTCCCTGTTGGATATAATTCTAATAAAATGTAATTTGCTCTTGGGAGCAAGCAAATATCGTAGAATGTATATTTTCCTATATAACTTTCCTCGGGTTAATAATTTAATTTGCACACAAATGAGAATTTATTTGTATTGGCTTAAGAGCTTTTTTAATATTAAGCGACCTTGTTTATTCTTGTTTACGATTAGATCCCTGAACCCGATTAGAGCAGATTAGAGGGGGCCACGAGCTAGTTTGAATTAAAAATGTACTTTAATGACCTACAACTAATTGTAAATGCTTACAAACTGTAATGTACGTACTGAAGTGGTGAGTTAGAGATCACCTGGCCACGAGACGGTATGCGTCTACATTATCAGTAAGACATACATCATACCGTACATTAACTATATTGGGAAACTAGTGATATATTCAGTAGGCTGAATCAAAGAGTATAAAAAATATAACCAGAACGAATATTGGTACTTACATATTCCGCTTGTTTCGGTTTTAACTTTTACAGTGGAGGCGCAAATTACTGAAAAAAAGAATATAATTATAAATTGCCACTATTCGTTTGGGATTAGGGCTATCGACAAGCATAGCTATATTAAAACCTATATAATAATTAAGTTCTTCCACTTTGTCTAAACTTTATTTTGCAACTGAGAATCGGGAAAATAAAAAATCAGCTTTAACTGTTTTTTAGTAGTAGTAAACATCTTTATTTCTGAAAAGGCTATCGACCGCTACGAGGCTACGATTTTGAATATTCCTTATTATACAGAGGTATTCAAAAGTGGCGTCATTCCTCTGGGGGTGTTGCCTGGGGGTGTTTTGGCAGTACAAGAAAAATAGTAAAAAAAATTAATTCTTATCAAAAACTGAGATATTTGCCAAAACTATTGAGAATTACGGCAACGAAGGCTTTTCACGGTAATCTGCCTAATTAACATAACGGTGAAATACCTGTTTCCTTCTTAATGATTGAAATTGTAGTAACCATGGATAAATACAAAAACGAAGAAAGAGAAAACAATAGAAATATTTTGAGGTTAGGATAACTCTGTCTATTTGCCGACAGTGCTGCCATCCTTTTTGGGGCAGATGAGTGATATACCTAAATCCCCCACACCTGTCAACCAAAACCTCCTGTTGAAGGTTATGTATCAATGATCAATATTAATCAAATAACATACAATTAAGTTGTTAAATCACAAGAGGTTGACGAAGTTCTGCCCGTTTAAACTCCAGACCGTTTGTTCCCCAATCACTTTATTGTGCACTCTTCGCCGCAGTCTGGGATCACCTTTCTGATCAGCTTCTCGTGTTTCGGTTAATTAACTCCTGCTCAATTTGTACCGGTGTTCGGAAGATCAGAGAGTTAATGTGTCCTTGTGTCCTGTGTTTCTTACAACATGGTAGGAATGTGGCCCTTCCTCTGGGGAGTTATAGAGGCAATTATCCGGTGCCTGGGAAAGTATCAGTGGTTGTGCAATGCTCCGAGCACTCCTGGAAGGCTCTGCCGCAATTATCTCCAATACCTGTGCCTGTGTGTCTGGAACCCGAGCACCTCTAGGTCTCCACAATCTGCGTCAATTCCTGGAGCCAATCGTCAAGTGTCTCTGGCCCTTTGCTGGTGTAAGGTCTTACACCTTCTGCTATGTAGTGTGGCATTTTCCCATAACTAATCACATATCTGCAAATTCGATGTTGGTGTACATTTTGTGAAAGGAGCTTCAAAATAAGTCACAGATTGACAAATGCTTGTTATTATTGACAAAGGCTATCTACGTGTAACAATCTATTAATGACAAAAAACATCATTGCCGCTTTGACGTTTCATCAAAAATTGTAGAAGAGGTCTTTTTTAAAATCAAAAATTTTCGTAATTTGAAGCAAAGATCGTAATTTTTCTTTTCGAATGGTTAAAGTAGTCCAAAAGGCTACCAAGCAAACATGGACTATTTTAAAATAATACTTAATAACAAAGTTGAAATTCGATTTTCAACTGTTAATATCTTCTAGAAATTTTCGAAAAAAATGTTTTCAATATTTTTCTCGTACTCTCCAAGTGAGCCCCTATAATCCCTTAAAATGAATGACGCCACTTTTGAATCACCATGTGTATAATGTTCCTCCGACGATGCGACTGCGAAGATGATCGCATGGCTACCGAAACGCACATTTTGTGTACAATAAAATTTTGACAAAGTGGTCCAACTACATTAGCTCCAAAAGTCCTTCTTTAAAACTCACTTGCTATCAAATATCAGATGTTGAGGTATTTTTGTGCATTTGTAGGCTGTTTAGGTAAGCAGTGAGAAATATTTATAACATGGCAAACATCGTTGTTGATCCTTAATGAGGCGGCTTTTAGAGGTTCTTAAAGATGCTTTGTTATGTTGTATTTGTCACAGAGGCCTATAAAAATTTCCCCATGGGCATAGCATCATTTTGTATTAAGAAATATTTTCTATTATAGAAATGGTCATTCAACATCATTTGAACTTGCTTCGTTTCTGATAGTACATGTCATACCTGTATATATTTCCGTCGGTTTCCTTTACAATTCA
Source organism: Dendroctonus valens (assembly GCA_024550625.1). Taxonomy (NCBI): domain Eukaryota; kingdom Metazoa; phylum Arthropoda; class Insecta; order Coleoptera; family Curculionidae; genus Dendroctonus; species Dendroctonus valens. The sequence goes on along the minus strand of JAJTJO010000316.1, from coordinate 455,482 downwards.
ACACATGTGTTTGTTTCATCATTAAATGGTTGTAAATATATGAAAACAACGAAATTGTTTAGTTTTATCCAGTTTCACGAAGAAGAAGAAGTAATTTTTAAAAGTAATTTTAAACATATTAGAGCAGTTTTTGTAGAAAGAGTTGAGACACTTAACAATTTGATCAAACACCAAAATTTTATTTAGGGCTAGAAGAGGTTGATAGTATATCGTAAAGCAACTAGTATTAAACCTACTAGAACACGAAGTCGTTGTAAATAAAATATCCTTCGGAACAGGTCCCAGGCGACTCTCGTATGACTGGTGTGCGCTAATCGGTTTGCTTTCTCGTGCTACAACTAACTCAAATTAAGTGCTAATTCCCATTAAATGTTACCCACTAGCCTCATTAATACTGCCAAAACAACTTCAAAAAACCGTAAGTTATTTTTCTTTACATGTAGGTCACATATTCGAATTGAGTTGTCGTTGAGGCAGCTTTAGTGTTTGTATACAAATACATCGTAGGTGGCTTCTTGCTAACCTTGGTTATTATGCTATTAAAAATAGGTAGAACCCCTTCTCATAGAGGTCATGAAGTAAGTGTGTACACACAGAATAAAATTCAAACAAACCAGCGTGGAACTGGATGTGTATATCATTTATAATACACAATCTACTAATTATACACACTCAATACCAAACTAGTTTCAGGTGCTTCTTGAAGTGCCAGCTAGTTATGTTTATAAACTGACAAATGTTTTGCTTGTAGATCAATACAGCAGCAATTGAGTGACCAAATGCATATCCTCTATATCTCTCATCTGATTAGAATATAATATGCATGAAAAGCCAAGCCAAATTCCGGATGAAAAGGTGTTTCAAAAAACATAAGCAAACCTCCGAATCATAAACCAGTTTCTTTAAAATTCATTACTGGCAGAACATAATTTAATGAGAAATACGTGATAATCGAGAAATAGATATAAAAACGACATAAAGAAAGACAAACAGATTCGTTCACACGTTCAGAAGCGCTCAAAAACATGGGCGATATAAAAAAGTGAACATATCCAAAATGCAACACTTTTTGATCGCGAACAAAGCGTTTGCTGCCATCTGTTAAAACCTGTCAATCAATTTTAAATCCCTGAATCAAGCTCAAGAAAGTTTATAAACTGTCCAATTTGTAGTACCATTCAATCTTCATTGCTCAAAGTCAGTTTAGAAGTAGATTTTATTTGTATAAAATAATGCACGGTAAATTGAATCAAGTACTTTTTCAGTCAAAGCAATAAATTACTTAAGTCAAACTTCACGGGAGTATCTTAGAAAACTTTTGGATAAAACGACCCTCCTCATCGATGTCTAGAGTCAAGTCTCAGTTTTCCTTTGAACTAGTTAATTCGTTTGGAAGAACGCAATTTATATTTATTGCCAGGCGAGTTGTCTTTCTGGTATCCTGATATCCAGTACCCAAGGGAATTTATTTGCTGATATATTGAGAAAGTTTCTACTATTGAGAGGCTTTCAATAACTGTGGACAAATATGATACAAATGGGTCAACTGTTGTTAGTTAATTGATTTGGGAATTGTATTCCAATAATATAAAGAAGAATGTAGAATAATGCAATTAACTTTTAATCTTTAAAGATTACTTAGTTACCAGTTAATGTATAGATTTTCTAAAAATATTCTAGAACACATAAGGTGTTGCTGGATAAGATATGTAGATCCGGATTTCTGGAGGCGTCAGATATCTAAAGCTAAGGTTCCTTAATAAATATGTTTTTGGGAAACTATTTATAAAAACCTGAGCTTTAGGTAGATTTGGATACATTCTACTATTCTCTACAACTGATATTTTGCCTGTGTTCAGTTAACATATTACACTATCCCCTTTCAGAAATGAGGTAAATTTGTAGTTGCTTTTGTTCAATTTAAACACGGATGCTATACATAGCATAACATGCGTGAAATCATTAACCTAAGAGACTTGCATCAGGATAGAATATACTGCAATATATTCGAAACATGCCTATCACTCTGATTGAAAATTGTTCATTTGCAATGCTCATAATTCTGCGTGAGATTATTGAACAACTAATTTACTTGGAATATTAATGTTTCACCCAGATTAATACCATATATTTGGAATAATCGATGCCATGTACGTATACTTCGAGCTTCTAATTTACGGTTTCGGCTGTAATTACAGTTTTACTGGTGACCGCCATAAATTGGGTTTCCATGTTTATATTCAATAAATCTTATTTGGTTGCATAATCAATTTAAAGGCCATGAAATTAATCGATGTGCAATCAGTCATTAGTCACATTTTTTGAGACCATGGGCCTGTGTTGACATTAAATTTTCTTTTTATTAATATTAGGATATTAAGAACACTAAATACATGTACATGTATTATGTACTAACAGGTTAAAAGCATTTATCGTCTAAACACAAGTCGCGTGGCTTAATTTCATTTTTTTATACCTTTAACCCAAAAATATTCACTAGCTATTGAATTCAATATTAAACTCACAAACTGAGACACACCTTCAATTAATTTTCTGAACGACCGTCATTTATTTCCGATAGCTATAAACAGGAAATTGTCTGTATTTCTTGCATTTCACAGGAACTAAATGATGGAGAAATGCGAAAATAAATTAGACGATAAAAAGTCCACATTTCTCACGCCATTCTTGGCAAATTAAATTGGCTTTCGCTATCGAAGACTTGCTGATAATTATCCCAATATTTTCTGAATGAAAAATACTTTTTATATACTTTTTGATTTAGCTTCTTTTCTCTCTTTTGTGCCTTTTCGGTATCTTTCATAAAGCAAAACCTTCTAATTGATAGGTTTCTTACCCAGTATGCTTTTGAATTATGTCCTTTTCTATTGAAAAAATATTAAATGTTTCTATTATTTGACGACGTTTATTTAGTTAAGCACCTTCATCGGACCACTGAGATGTTTTCCGGACAGGACAAAAAGTTATGATTTTGTACGTATTGTCTTTCGTTAGCATAATTATTAATATTTCCATGCATTGAAAAAAGATCACGCTTACGTCAAAACATGTCCATTTATGTGGTAACTGATGACTCCAAAATTTGTGAAAAATTAAAAATACGTTAAGAAATTATTTGGAAAAAACAATATTAATCGAGAATTTTCAGAAACATGGAAGAACGGCTTAATAATCCCTATACCCAAAAATGGACTCGACAATACACAACCGAGCAACTACAGACCAATTACACTACTTCCAGTACTAAGCAAAATTTTCGAATACATAATAAAGCAGCGGCTTGAAAAAGTGATTGGAAAATATATACCTACCTACCAATTTGGTTTCAAACAGCATCACTCGACTGTTCATCCGCTCTTTATTTTGGCCAACAATATACAAACTACCCACCTAACTGACAGAAAGACAGCTTGCCTGTTTATGGACATTAACAAGGCTTTTGACAGTGTCTGGCATAGAGGCTTACTATACAAACTATACAAACTACACACACCAACATATCTACTACACACCATAAAGAACTTACTAGAAAACTGACAACTACAAGTACGAATTGACAAAACACTGTCATTTTCTTTTTCCCATGAACAAGGGCTCCCTCAAGGATCCCCGCTCTCACCGTTTCTCTACAATATATACTGCCATGACATATACAATTACAACTTACCAGACAAAAATCAAATCGACAGATCGGCAAACATATTACAATACACAGACGACACGGCACTTATTGTACATGACAAAACTACTGAGAGAGCAGCTCAAAGACTCCAAACACTAACAAACAACACAATGACATGGTTTTATAAATGGAGACTAACACCAAACGCCTCAAAAAACCAACTTCTGCTCACAAACCACAGACTCAACGCTGACTCCCCTACGATAACTGCAGACGGCCAAACGACACAACCAAAAAACGACGTAAAATACCTTGGAATCACAATTGACCACAAACTTAAATTCACTAAACACATACGAAACATCAGGGCAGAAACCTAGTAAACATCTTTATTTCTAAAAAAGGCTATCGACCTATCGGCATTTCTGCCCTTGTTTAATACATGTAGTCTCTAATCTTAAATAAAAAACAAAGATGAAAATTTTCTTATTCTGGGTTAACAGTTTGATACATAAACTTTCTAATTCTAATGACAAGAAAATTATTTTATTGTCTCCAGTAGTCAGTTGCGTTGTAAGTCTTCGAGTAGCGTGATGTAGGGAACTTGAAGCGAGATTGTCTGGTTTGGTCTTGTAGACAAAGGGGATTCAGTATGGTCCAGTTGTAGGGGTTGTTTGTCCATTTTGTCTACAGATGTATGAGTCTTCCGAAATCTTTGTCATGTTTGTGCGTTCATATAGTAGTTGGGTGGAGGGGTTTGCGTAGTGGGTTTGGGGGTGTCCTTATCGTGTTATTAGTCTTAGTGCCAATTTGGTCTGTTGCTTGTATATAACGTTTTGTCCTTTCTGTCCCGTTGGTCATTGAGTATATGTCCATAGTCTAGCAAGGGTCTACAAATAGCTTTACATATTTTGGTGGCGGTTTTTGTGCTGATTCCTCTGTCTTTGTAGGTTAGTGATCGGAAGTGTTTTGTTCTCTTTATTGGTTCTGTCCTGATGTTTTGTATGTGTTTACCTGTATAATTTTAAGTCGATTCAGTTGCAGTTTCTCTTCAAAACAAACTATAAAACTTTACACCAACACTCAACGAGCATGAAATCAATAAAAAATGTCTAATTTCGAATACTTGCACTATGTGTAAAAGTTTAATTTGGAACCGGAGCAGCCATCAATATTAGCAACCGTAGCTGAGGCGGTTCCACCAAGTTAATTCAAATTTGCTTCTTTTTTCTTATAAACCGTCTCTTTGTTCCGCTTCTCCGCACAAAAGAAATCTCAAACAGAGATCGGGTGATCGTGATAGCCAGAAACCGTTTCTTGAAACCCAAGCGACAGGAAATATTTTCTCCAGATTATTTCGCAGTTGGTGAAAATTATGCGGAAGGGCGCCATAATCCTCAAACGGTTATATATTCCGACGTGTTTCAAAATCTAAATTGTCCAAAAGTACTTCCGCATCGTGCGGAAGAAATTTCATGTATATACAAGTCGCCATTTGGGGTGGTGCCTTGGAAATAAATCCACCCCTATATTAACACATGATTTCGCACATTCTTAAAAATTTAAATATTATTTCCGAGTTTTCCATGAACTAAGTAGAGATGTTTCCTAAGCGGATTTTTTTTATGTAAATCAAACTATCCGAAAATGTAATAAAGTCGACATTTGTTTCTGAATTACATTGTCATACATTAGCCAACAATGTTTTAGTTCGCACCAACATCTGAGCTTTTTCTGAGTTACATTCCGTAAATCTCTGTTACCTTATACGGAATCAACAAAGGCAACAAGTGAAATCAAAAGTTACGTAGAGAAAAAAAGATACTTTTACTGATGGAACTATACATGCGTCACTCTCATAATCTAATGCCAATTCAATGTTCAATGCTTCAAAATTTAAGTTTGTTCTATTGAATTCCCAAAGCAATGGACGAGGGACATCGAGCTTTCATATCAAGCCAATAAATAAAAAGAATATGAAAACAATTTGAGATGGACTTTTCTCTAATTAAAAATAAGCATGTAATTTGTCGAAATGGAAATATGACCTAAGTTTAAGAAAGTTTGGTAATGTTTTATTCGTAATGTTTGGTTATATTAATAATTTGCAAAATGAGCATTAAACAATTTTAAAATGTTGCTTAATAGCATAGTTGAAAATGTATCTTCAAGGGCTAATATCGTCACGAAATAAACTTCAATATTTTTATACCTTACCAGTACCCTTCAATATGCCCCATTAACCCAAATCTTATCCAAAATCACGAACATTGTTAATAACCCTTTATGCCATTTTATCTACAACTGTCATATAATGACTCTGATTTGGCACTCTTTCAAATGACATAATAATCTTTATTACCGCACTAGTGATTTCATTAATATGATTTTAATATCTGGTACCGATCAAAGGCCTCTTGGTATTTCCTCCGTGATTTATCTGGCACAAGATCCCAGGCAACATTAGAAGATTCTTTCTCAATATTAGATGGCAGATCATCGCTTGAACTCATTTAAAAATGTGTAATTTTAAGACAATTTTGACAATGACCGACAGAAGCAATTTAGTGCCAATCGTACCTGTGTATGTTGCTAAAGTAGTACATATTCGCATTACCTCTGTTCTGTATTCAATTTTATAATCAATTCTTTAACTCAAATAATCATAAAAATAATAATCGTTATAGTGGTAGATAAAATATTGTACGTAACGCGTAGGGTATAATATTATTAACGCACTTACACGACTCGGACTACGGCCTCGTCTTGCTAATCTTCACATGCGTGCTTTAATAATAATCATATCCTACTGGTTGCGGAAATAACTATTAATTATGTAATTATTATATACTTTTATCTACAACTGTTATGTAATGACAATTTGTTATGTGTTATGTGTTATGTAATGACACCGCACTAGTGCTTTTATAATTTATTAACGCTCTAGTGTGTTAACTAACATTGATATTAGATAGCTTAAATAGTGATTGACAAGAGCAATTTGGTGTACATCTGTTTTCTGTGTACAACTTTTGAACTAATTATTTTTTATTTAACACATAGGATATTATATTATTAACACACTGATCTATGTATACACATAATTTTCACACGTGTGCGATAATAATATTTTTATCGCATTTGCCACGTAAATAACTATTTAAAGCCCGCATCGCTTGAATTTCAAAGAAAACTAAAGATCCATGGGAGAAGCCAGTGTTTCATGGGTATCCAGGTCCTCCGTTATGTCATTGAAATTATTCAGAATTATTTTGGAAAATCACATTTTACTTGTGCGATGGTTTTTGTCTAAAAAATGTTTATGAATTATTTTAGCATCACTGATTCCGTCGGATTTTGTTGCATATGGAAAATTATAAACAGGTGAATCAATTAACAAATGTTCCATTTAGAATAAATTAATAATAACTTTATGATTTAAACAGAAATATATTATCTGAACGGCTGATATGTATCGAAAACGTAAAATAAGAAAATTAATGTAGGTATATATTATTTATTTGCATTGCAATTCACTCATGCAACATGACTATTAAAATTTTAAATTTCGGCAGGTTATACATCTCCGAAAAACAGTTAATCATATTTGATGATATGATGTTTAAATTATACAGTCTCGTAAATTCGGTCAAAGCTTTACTATTCAAGTTAAAATTTAAAATATCTTATTTTTTGCGCAGTTTGAAAAAGAAATTCTAGCCACATTTATATGCAGTAGCAGAGAGCAATTCATTAAATCTACGCAGGAATTAAGAAGTTGGCTTCTGAATAAAAAGGGGGGAAATTGCACGCGCTTTGCGTCTTAATCGTTAAATTTTCTTCAACTGTTGTATAAGGCACAAATAAACATTGATTTTTCATTTTACTTGGTAATTTATAAAGTTATTAGCACCAAACCTGTGGGGTAGCGTTGGTATCAGTTAGAAAATATTTCAAATCGTTTGAAGAAAGAATTTCAAGTTAAATGTTGCCTCTGACAAAAACAGGGCAATAGTATGTCTGCTTTTTTGGGTCTAGTTGCAATTGTTTTTTAAATCGCCGCCAGTGTTTATTACCAAACAATTAAACTGCCCAATACGAATTAAAGTGGTGCAATAATAATTTTACTATTTACATTATTTGACTAAAAACATGTTAGACCTTGTTATTAAACTTAACCTTAGCTAGTCATTACTTATTAAATTATTACTATTAATACTTTCGTCTGCTTGGCGATTCCTTGAAGGTTTCATAGGTAAAGTTCTGTTTCTGTTTCATTTTCGCTTTGGGACATTATATAATGGAATAGGGGCATTTGGTACATGGAGTGTTTGAAGTAAATGTAAGTAATTTCGCAAAATTACTAACACATGTCAACAACAGCAACAAAATTCACAACAAAGCAGTAACGGAAGCTGAAGTGAAATATGGCTGTCATCCCTCCAAGTCGCTCTCCATCACTTCAAATTACTTGCACTTTAAGATGGATGTGATGGGAAAACTACCAGATTCCGACAAACTAATAAAGTGTTCAGTTGCTCAATATGCTTATACTCAATATATTTATATACAGAAGTGAGATGGCGACCAATTTATCATATTTGTATATGTACAAACTTTATAATTAATTAATTAAATTTACTAATAGAAAAAGTTAGCTGTATCCCAAATATCACATACATGGAATGTCAAACTGAAATCGTAATTCGCATTGTTCCCAAATAAATTCTTTAGGCATTAAACTTTGCTGTTGAGAATTTTTCGATGCAGCAATTTATATAATGGTTATCTTATATCTTATATATCATTATAGGTTGTTTGCATTGCGGTACTCACTACAAAGTCATCGCAATATGAGAGTTAAGCGGTTTCTTTTGAGAGGCGTGTTTTGTGGCTCGTTTCAAACCTTTAACCATTGGATCTCATTCCGTTAGCGAATGAAATTCGCCACTTTGCATATTTTTGAAACTTGAAAAATTTAGCTATAGCCATTAGTTGAGCTACAGATCTTATTTTTAGCGCGATTTACCTGAGGACGTTTTAAAATTTCCTACAATTGTTCGGACATCACAAACGGGCGTGAAATTTTTATTCATTTTTAGTTTCAACATTATCTCATATTTTTATTAACTGCAAAAGAACGTTAATTGCGCGTTTTTGTCTGATTGTTAACTCGTTGACCTTTTTATGCATGATAACATTGTCGGGTAATCACTTTTCTTCAACTTTGCTTGAATCTTTTTCGTGGCGGTTCTATCCAATTCTTGTTCTATTTGGTCTGTGCAATCTGCAATATCTGCTTTGTCTGTATTTATCCTATATGTACAGAATATTGAAAGTTATTCATGTCCCTTTTGAAATCATTGACATTATCGATTGTTGTGCAACATTCGACGCAATAGCTTGAAGTACCGCAAAAAATAAAAATCGAACTTTCTCTTCTCGAATGCTTCCAAAACCTCGAAAGGATTCCAATACGATACCAAACAAACATGGGACCATTTCAGAGTAATATTTAATAACAAAGTTGAATTTCGGTTTTCAACTGTTAATATCTTCTAGAAACTTTTGGAAAAACATTTTTGAATATTTTTCTCGTATTCTCCAAGTGAGCCCCTATAACCCCGTAAAAGAAATGACGCCAATTTTGAATCACTCTGTATGTATAATTCAAGTACAAAAGGCACACGCTTTCAAACATACAAATTTCTGTATTCCATTATTGGCCAAGCCTTATATTTAGTCATTTATCGTCAGTTGAAATAGATTTAATCGGTATAGAAGAGAAGATGACCAAATCCAAAATGTTACAATGTTTAAATTTGCATTGCCTATGAACCGTAAATTGAAAATAATTTGTCAGGAAAAAATATGCAACTCTAAAACGAACTAAACAATCATTATATTCACGTTTATTTTTAAATCTCATGAGATTCATGTTTTTGCTCCATTCAAAACGCAGCATTGATTAACTAGACAGTCGTTAAATCAGAAGTTTCATGCATCACGCATCACAAAACTGCAAAGCCAAATTACATTGATACCTTCGCATCAAAACGCTGCATTAGAAGCATTCAAATGAAATGACGTGTTAAACTATGTCACTGAGACAATACAGCATTAAACGGTCGCCAGCCGCAATAGGGCGAGTGTGGCGGTAATAATTTGTGACTTGTTCTGCACTACCTTTTCGCCTTTCGTGCTGTTGAAAGTTTATCCCGGCCAAGTTTCAAAGTTATTGTCCTCCCAGGATGTTCTGCGGCTAATGGGGGTATAAGCGGGCGATAGAGTTAAATACGTGCCTAGGTCTCTAATCCAGGCCACCGTTGCACTTCATTTAATTACAGACAGAATGGATTATTTTCTCTTTATATATTTGATAATGTGCCAATTTCTTTTTGAAACCATTTCCTCTTTTCAGTAAAGACAATGGAGTTTCAATTTAATCTTCAAAGTGAGAAAAATGTTTGATGGCAATCTTGCAATTAGCATAGTAAAATGGACGAATGATAAACATTTTTAACACTGAAATTAGAAATATCGAATTAACTAAGACGGCTAACCATTAATTATCAAAATGAAATGTGAGGCCAAACGAGGCGATTGTTTGCTGCTTGAGCTTCTGGCAAGATGTTCATCAAGTACACAACATTAGCGGCTCCCAAAAGTTTACTTTGGATGAAAGTGAACAGAACATTACCAATACTTCAAGAACTTCAGAACATTACCAATACAATTCAAGTTTTCACTGGAAGTCGTTTACATGTCTTGAGGTTTTGTAGCTTTACATAAGTATTTAAACGTGTTTTTCTGTGGAATTCAGAATAAGAGCCGTTTGAAACAAAACCGGAAATAATTAAACCGCTTTTGGTTGATTTAATTAGTCTTAAAATTTTCAAAATAAGTACACATAAGCACAGTGCTATTAACACCATCAGAAAAGATAAAACGCAAAACCCAGGTTATCTTATTTCAGAAAAGTAATTGATCGGAATTTAAATAGTTTCTTATCAGTGTACAGTGAACGCCCCCCTGCCTTTCTTTAAGGATAACTTAGCGTGCTGGGATTTCCAAACGATAAGCACAGCTTAGGTTGTAGGTATATCTATCACAGTTTGTAAATTTATGGCTAAATGAATATGGGCTTAAATAAGAAAAACGGCTTAATAATCCCTATACCCAAAAATGGACTGAACAATACACAACCGAGCAACTACAGACCAATTACACTGCTTCCAGTACTGGGCAAGATTTTTGAATGCATAATGAAGCAGTGCGCTTGAAAAAGTTGATTGGAAGGGTATATACCTACCTACCAAATTGGTTTCAAACAGCATCACTCGACTGTTCATCCGCTCTTTATTTTGGCCAACAATGTACAAACTACCCACCTAACTGACAGAAAGACAGCTTGCCTGTTTATGGACATTAACAAGGTTTTTGACAGTGTCTGGCATAGAGGCTTACTATACAAACTATACAAACTACACACACCAACATATCTACTACACACCATAAAGAACTTACTAGAAAACAGACAACTACAAGTACGAATTGACAAAAACACTGTCATTTTCTTTTTCCCCTGAACAAGGGCTCCCTCAGGATCCCCGCTGTCAGCGTTTCTCTACAATATATACTGCCATGACATATACAATTACAACTTACCAGACAAAAATAAAATCGACAGATCGGCATACATATTACAATACGCAGACGACACGGCACTTATTGTACATGACAAACTACTGAGAGAGCAGCGCAAAGAATCCAAACACTAACAAACAACACAATGACATGGTTTTATAATGGAGACTAACACCAAACGCGTCAAAAAACCAACTTCTGCTCACAAACCACAGACTCAACGCTGACTCCGCGACAATAACTGCAGACGGCCAACGACACAACCAAAAAAACGACGTAAAATACCTTGGAATCACATTCGACCACAAACTTAAATTCACTAAACACATACGAAACATCAGGGCAGAAACAATAAAGAGAACAAAACACTTCGATCACTAACCTACAAAGACAGAGGAATTAGCACAACACACCGCCGACCAAAAATATATAAAGCTATTTGTAGACCCTTGCTAGACTATGGACATATACTCATGACCAACGGAACAGAAAGGACAAAACGTTATATACAAACAACAGAACAAATTGCACTAAGACTAATAACACGAATAAGACACCCCCAAACCACTACACAACCCCCCCACCCAACTACTATACGAACGCACAAACATGACAAAGATCTCGGAAAGACTCATACAGCTACAGACAAATGAATGAGCTTCAACATTGCTTCCCTCCAACTAAATAATAAGAAGAGCTTTATTTCTGGCAAAATTATATCACATAATGGTTACCTGCCAAGACTATTAGCTGAATTTTCATATCCTCTGAAGCTACTGATTTTAAATATAGTATTGTAAAAGAAGGTTGATTAATAACTCAATATAAGTAAAAAATTAGATACTTGCAACAACGTCTTGCATATGAAAACTTAGTCGCAAATTAATGTTTCTCTTGAAACGCTTTTACCACCATTGCTGCTTCACAAAACTCAGCTTATTGTGTATATTTTTTATGTTTGACCGTTAGTAATCATAAATAAATCGACAAGAGAGATATATTCAAATACCTGCATTTCCCACCAAATATTAGAGATCTAGTTCTAATAGTTAAATATGGCTGCATATCAGCGTAAACATTTACCCAGTAAAATGTAAAGTTTCAGTCCTCTAGTATTATAGACATTTAGACGCAAAAATATTATGCAGCACTTAAGATATGCTCCATTAATTGGGACCGTTACTTCGGCTCCAGGGGAATTACTCAGGAAATGCTACGTTTCCTCTTTCTAAAGCCAGATATCGCGTGATAAAGCTCTCCGTTTATCCGAAAATTTCACCATGAAAATCTATAACAGAAAGTCAGAACGCTCTCTCGGCACACAAAAAAACTTTTACTCATGTCCTTTTAACGCCAGAGCCGAGCTACGCATTTCTTCCATTAGGTGAGATATAAAATAATGAATGTGCCGACCTTTTACCAGTATATTTATTTTTGTTGGTTTACTTGGAGAACAGTGTGCCAAAAACGGTAAAATCCTGAAAGGTTCACACAACCTCCGACCACCGAAGTAAATAAAGCTGTTAAACCGTTTAATGGCTGGAAAGCGCCAATTTTTTAATTAGAGTAACTATAAAAATAACGCGAGGATCTCTATTAAGATACCCATGCAGCAATAACAACTATGTGAATATAAAAAAATGTATTTTTCTTTGATAAGTTTAAGTGATTTTTAAAAAGATAAGGGCGTAGAAGAAATTTTCAAATTAATTTTGCTGTTCTACTATTATTTAAATATATTTCAATACTTGAGCAATATTTGTTAGGAATTGAGTGGTACTACATATAGTGTCTTTCGGTCGAATTATTGAACAAATTTTCTTACATCATCGTTATGGTCAAGGGGTCTGGTATAGTCAAGAACAAGATTGATAATCTAAAGCCCTCTCTTCAGACAGAAGTGCCAAATAAATCAAGAACACTTATCATCTATGACAAGCAGTCAGTTCCAAAATTTACTGGAAACCAGGAAAGATTCAAGTTTTGTAACAGTACTGACATAACGATCTAAGAAGAGGAATGGCTCTATATATATGTATATGATCGAAAAGCATTCGACTAATACAACCATCAAAAGGTGGTCGACGTTCTGAAAGCAAATAACTGACATAAAAAACATAACATAAAAAACTGACACTCCATCACAAAACTTATAATGACATTAAATTATGGCAGTCGCAGTAGAACAAGCAACATCGGAAGATGTATTATTAACAGGGGAGTTCCAGCAGGGTTAATATTAATCTATTCTAATCTATTCTTAACAGAATATGGATATCCAATTTGAACCCAGTCCTCAAGATATAAGTAGTAATACTGTGTTAGTAAGATATAAGTAGTAAGTGTTCAAGGAATAAAAATTGAAAATATTGAAGCAGGCTGCTATACTTTTCTGGAATGCTCGCTTCTAAGTTGGTAAAATTCTTCCGTGTTCGAGCTTGTTGTCTTCCTTCGAGGATGAATTACGTAAACAAGTAATCACAAACACGATCATTTACAGGTATGCAGAATGTCTGCAGAAGAGTGGAATGTCCGTATGTCTAGGTGCAAATGGCTTGAGCTGATATGCATATGTGAAACTTCTCATAGCATACAGATGCAAGTCAAAACGGTTTTTAGCTCTACACGAAAAACGGATATCAACTGTAAAGCTTTTTCTCAAGACGCTCGACATGTGACAACAAAAATGGTCGCACTAACACATGCACACCGGTGCACGATAAGAAATATATTTCAGGAATTCACATCAAATCCAGGATTTCCAGTTATTGATAATAACAGTCTTGTGAAAAGTGCAGTGGAAATAGTTAGAATGTTGTGCAACGTATAACGGAATTTTTTAACCCAACATATTTATACGAACAAAGCAAGCGAAATATTATCTATGTACATATAGTCGCAAGATGCCAAAAAGGGGGCTTGCTAAACCTCAAATTATAAGCATCTGTCAGCATCAAAAGAGAATTTACAGCAAAATGGCTACTGAACCCCAAATGAAATATATCCGTCATTAAAAGGGCTCCTCTTCAGCGTTCAAATAGTATACTTACGACGACAGAAGGATATTTGCAGTTCAGTCACGTGGTGATACAAGTGTTCACTTGTCTCCACAGAAATAATAGACGATTGAATGGGAAAGTGGGTCTCGAGCTGGCCAAATCGGAAATTAGGTTTCGTATATGAGAATTAAAAAAGAACATTTCCGCATCTGATAATTACGAGCGTAAATCAAAATTAAATGGTTTTATTAATATTTTAAATGTCACAAAGTAGCTATTTTTCGCATCTGCTTTTAACCTATTAATTGATTGGTGAATTATAAAGAGGAAGTGTTGCATAGGACCCATCTCATATATTTTGCACAGGAGGCTTTCCAAAGCCGTATCTGAGAAAAATATAGAGGAACCCAAGGAGAAATGAATTCACCATATCATTTACACACGCAAAGTTTCAAGGCCGGCCTATTATGCTCGTGAGTAGAGCAAACAAAAATATGAGAAGTATATGTGAGGCTTGAATCGAAGTTGTAGAGTGTAAAAATTCGATTCATTTTATAAAAAAAATCATTGCTGACGCTGTATCCCACTTGGGAAAGACTAGAACGCAACATTCCGCTTGAACAATATACATAGTTGAGTACGTGACTAAAATTCGTAAATTTTAAATGTTGTGTGTTCCCCTCATTATGAATTGATTGTATTTTATCCGAGGGATACCAAGAGTTATTTCTGTTCAGATTGCATCAGCAATTTCCTTATTGTTAGATTAATTCTATCCAATTTAAGGGCAAACAGCGTTAGATAGTTGTAGAATAAATTGCCGACTAATAAACATAAATATTTACACTATACCTACTTTATTTTTTATCGTCTGTTACCGGAAACATTCTTTCATTGAATAATAACGTGATTGTGCTCCTCAATTTAGAATTTTATCCCTATTAACAAGTTTAAGAGATTTAAGGGTTTAAACTAGGCTCACTAGGTTGCAACAATAAGTGTTCCTTTATATCAGGTTTAAAATATTTTAAATTACCAAGATTGTTGATTTGTCTTTCCATATCTACAGTCTCTACAGCAGATTTTCCCAAACTGTGTTCCGCTGAACCTGAACTAGTGTTCCTCGAAAACATTTGCTTGACATTATTTGACATGCCCATTACTTCATACGCCCTGTGACCCTTTCTCTTTTTTTTTAGGTGTTAAAATAAAGTTTCGATAAAGTGGAAAAACGTTACTCATAAAAAATGTTGGTGACCTATCGTCAGAAAGTCGAAGAAAGTTTCGGCTAGAGTGGCCAAAAGAAACTAAGATCACCTTAAAAGTGTTCGTTTTTATGTACTACATCAAGCGTGACTCAGTCTTCTATTCCGAGTACGTGAGATAAGGACCAATTGCATCCTTCTCATTTCACTCTTATACAAAATGAGTTGCCTTTAGATCGATCTACTTATATACAAATATAATTTAGAGATAAACAAAGTAAAAATAGTACGCAATGTGTAGATAGTGTTGTGTATATGTGTGCGTGGATTGTTGAATCTTATTGGGATTAGAGAAAACCACAGAAATCGGACTTTTTTACAGATAACATGGCTCATAAATCGGCTGGGTCTTGTTAAAAAAATATTTCATGCTCGAACTCAATAAAAGATCTTAACTGTCTTGTCTAGGCAAAGACGTTAACGAATGGAAAGTTCAATAATCACAACGAACAGAGCAGTAATGCTCTCTTTTATTTCGATGTTTTAGTATGGTTTTTCAAGTTTTGGAGATGTGGCATTAGATAAAAGAATATTCCTAAATGTATTACAAACATTTGTTAGTATTCCCTCACAGCCATATGCGCGTTTCAATTGGAGTAATGTTAAAAAAGCTGATGGTCAACTGAACTGACTGAAAACCTGATGAGGCGACCTCATAAAGTCCTAATGGAAAGATTCCATGTGCCAATTTTGTTTTGCTTCGAAAGGCATCTGATTGTCAAAATTTTTATGGTATTTTTAACTTTTTAAACTTATATCATATAAACAGCATATCAGAATTTCTAAGTTGACGTTCTAATTCGACTGTTACGTTCTTCACTTGAATCCCTTATTTGTTAGTTTTAAGTTACCTTGAGTATAGCCATACTCCTGGGTTGAGGGCTCTTTAAGATGAATCAAGAGGCTGAAGACATTTCTATTTAAAAACTGTTAATTTGGAATGAAATGAAATGAAAATGAAAAGTTTCAAAGTTTTGGTTTTTACGATTTAGAGCCAATCTGGTTATAATATTATATACGCTGATCGATTAATATGAAAGTTGTTTGCTGTGCAACCCTTTAGTTGCATCCACTGAATACTTTAATACGATGGAAAGATCTTCAGGATTATCTGAAACAAACTACAGCTTAAAGTAAACGCTATTTTCGTTTGACCTATTTGTGAAATTGATTTTTAGGCCATTTTCATAACTGCTTATCTAGAAAGAAGTTGGCGTATTATTACGACCGTTATAATTAAAGATATCTAAATAGTTGACAGATACAGTCAGGCAGCAAAATAAGTCGGATATTTTCACATTTTCATCAGCGCAATGCTTTTGAACTTGTAAATTATGACACTGATTTTTGCCCATTATAACAGAACTAAAATTCCTTGTGTTACAAGTTTCTGCTGATAATAAACGATAAAACAGGCTTCGCAATTCGTAACAATTAGAGAGCAATTAAAAGGTACTTAATACTTAAATATTATGCTAGCGCATGTTTCAAAGCGAATTATATCTCATTCTTAATCAGTTCTTTGAAAACAGGTGCTGTATATATTTTAGTTTTGATAAAAGAATATAACAGTAGTAGTAGTAAACATCTTTATTTCTAAAAAAGCCTATCGACCTATCGGTCTTTCTGCCAGAATATAACATTATACTGTTATTTGCATAAAGCACTTCGCATGTTCAAAACTGAAAAGTGCCTACATTGCAAAATATACCTGTATGGCATTTTCACACCTTTAATCGGTAACAAAATCCAACCACTCATCCGCAATGAAATTTATAAAATATATTAATACGCAACCAAGTCATCCAGGATTTATAGAACGGGATAAAATTCCAGTGCACGTTTTCATTTGTCGAAAAATTTGTAAAACCCAAAAACGAGAACATTTTATATTATATTTAGATTTCAGGCGACTGTAAAACTTAGATCACTCTTTTACTAACACAACTCATAATAAGCGGAAGAGGGCTTAAACCTACATTTCGAGGAAGCAATTTCTGCACCACTCAACAGAACATAGTTTTTAGAGCTTTTTTACTTATCCGTCAGCATTAGAAGATAAATCGCTCTCGCAACATTCGAAATAATTCTGCGAATCTAGTTTAAACCTTCTGCTATGGTTGGAGAATCTTTCATACCAATAAGAATGTTAACGGATTGATGTATATTTTGCACTTTTTCTCATCGTTTTTGGATATGTACTAAAATTTGATCGCGTGGAGTAGTAGTAGTAAACATCTTTATTAGTAATAAAAGCCTATCGACCTATCGGTCTTTCTGCCCTGGTTGATTACAAAGTTTTGTATCGAAACTTAATAACTAATAACTAATATAATTAACAAACATTTACACAAGCTATGTCTGGAGATGCTCCAATACGGTTGAGGTTGGGAAGAGGAAACGCGCTGGTCTCGTCGGTCTTGTTAAACAGAGGGGGTCCAGGAAGGTGAGATTGTGAGGGTTGTATTTCCATCTTGATTGCAAAACGAGTACTCTTTCCGAGATCCTTGTCAAGTTTGTGCTTTCGCAGAGTAGTCGGTTTGGTGGATTGAGTATATAAATATATTGTAGTATATAAATATATTAGACATTTCCATTCAACTTCTGTTTCAGCTGTTAGTCATACAAAATAGCGGATGGTTAAATGTAAAATATTCAACAGTTTCTAGTATTTATTTTCGAAGACTGGTGAATGTTAGTGACTTTATTAGACCGGCAAGTGAATTCTACTGGAACTGTATTGCAGCTAAATTATAATATAGATCTGTATACCCAGAAAATGTAAGGAACCCAGAAAATGTAAGGAACTAAAGGTGGTTAAATCAATAAGATAATTAATACGTTAACTTAATTACAATTGCAATAGCAAAAAATCGAACCTTGAATTTTGCAGCCAATTACAAAGATATGTTTCGTATTTTAAAAAAATGTGTGTACGGATATTTTCTGCATTAAAATTGTCGTATTTCTAAAGTGTTGGTGATAAATGCGAAAACCCATTTCCCTCACAGGAAAATCTTTTTAGACAAACAAAACGGAAGCGTCTGGGTAGATATTGTTGTTAATTTTCTTTTAGTTAGCCCATTCGAGAAGTGGAATAAGAAACGATTAAGAATATCTTGATAAAAATTGGTCAAACGCCGCAATTTTGTTTTCCAACTGCAGCTTTTACAAATTATCAGTTAATTACAGAAAAAGCGGTGAAAAATTATGTTACCTGAAAGTACAATTTCTTATTTTTTTTTATTTTAGGATTTTTATTCTATGCTATACTGTTCGGTAGGAACATCCAATATATGTATCTCAAAACAACCATGCCTTTTAAATAATAATATTCCGTTATCATAAAAGCAATTTGTGAAAACCAGAATCAAATATCTCTAAAGTTCTAGGCAAAACTCTAAAACTCAGTTCAATTACTTAAATTGAATAGCTAGATCAAATTCACAAATTAGCCGATAAACACTGACATTATTTGCCAGCGAAACTTTATTCTAGAGAAACCGAATGAAATTTGTTCCACTTGAGCTAATCGATTGGGATTTAAATAGGCCGTTATCAGGCTAATGCAAGCGCTTTTAGCAACATTCTTTGTGGTTAACCTAGCGTGCTGCGGGCATCGGAAGGATAAGCTCGGACTTCCGCCCAAGCTGATAAATGGAGACGCCAGCACATCTATCACTATTTGCAGATTTTTCAGCTAATCTATAACCGGTTTTCCTGAAGATGATCAGCCTAATGCGGATGGAAATATGCTTTCGCTAATTACATAACAGTTTAACAACTCAAAAGCTGTTTTACAGAAAATTGTTATTACGTTCGGCCTATACTCAATTTTAACATGATGATTGGAATATAAGTTAAATAATTATTCTTATTAGTCTCAGTTACTAACAAGAATTAAAATAAAAAAAACTGCTTCTATCATTGATTTTTTCTTATGCCAAATGTATACTCTAATCCTATCGTGTGTAATCAAGCTCTGGATAAGAAGGGGATCATATATCAAATAAACATTCCAATTAAAGACCAGTGATCAACATACAAAGATACATTGCTTAGAAATTATAAGTCAGTCCGATTGACCGAATTATTTTTCGCCACTCTCTCTGCCACACAGAAAAAAAGGCAATTTCAGGAAGCATATCAGGCGATATTATAATAAACTACATGTTTGTGTGCAATCCACTTAAATAGCCCATTCATTTTCCAGCTTACTGTCAAAGGAATCACTTTCACATTCGACAAGCAAGTAAAACTTGAGGCACAATTTTGGACCAGAGCTTGCCAAAAAGGTGACCAAACTGACGAATTTCACGAAGCACAAATCCTGTCTCCTTAGTAGCAAACTGGAAAGTGTGGGCCACCACACAGACAGTTTATATTAGTCTGATAAGGGTTTGGTAGTCCAAATATTTAGTTCTGAATTTGTGAAGCTGTTAATGGCAAACCTGCCAACCAAAATAAGGCCTAAGATTATATTAATATGTAACTATACATTCATCACTGGTATCAAAATTTTATTAACTGCAGCAGGTAATTATATTTACATGCACATCTGTAATAAAATCGTCTATTAAAAAAACCGCCCAAATCAAGCAACAATATATGTTACTACTATAAATAAACACCGTAAGTAATATTTCACTGAATTATTTCAATTGAAAATAGGCTCAATTTTTCAGAACAATATTAATTATATATTTATTTTAACTCCCGGAACTTAAGTTAATTTAATATATGTTTAACTCGTTATGAAACACAATTTCATTACGTTTTATGTGGACGTATATGACTATCCTTTTAATTAACCTCAAAACATAAACAGTGGATTCTATAAAATGACCTAACATTTCATTGAATAATCCAATTAAAATAATGTCGCCTGCGGTTTGTGCATAATAGTAATGTTTTAACCACAAACGGAAATTTTGTCAAACATTATTAGGACGATTGGCTATTTTGTTGAATGCAGCCTGCATATAAAAGGTGTCCCAAAAAGAACCCAAAATTTGAATGAAGTAGACAACACAGTTTGAAATATCCGGGTCGGTTACTTGCGCACACAAGTTTAAACGATTTTTTCCTAAATAGTCGGACAAAATATTTAGTATTAAAAACTTATACTGATTCATAACTATCAACATTTCTTAAAAATAAATAAACAGAAATAAAACAGTTACTAAAGAATTTCCCAAGAATTTGCCAAAATTAACAATTGCAAAAGTAAATAGTTGGCGTTTAACTCATATGGGCCAAAAAAAAATGACATCGATATTAGCTTCAAAATGACTATACGAAACCATATACTGAGCACAAATGATGAGTAGTAATATCACTACTTTAGATGTATTTAAGCAAAGTTTTATATTAGAAATATAATGAGAGAAATGTGCTGACAAATCACTAAAAAATACAAAAAACAAATGCTAGTTTTTCTTCGGAGCTCCAATAGCAATAGTCTAAACAATGTATTGTATATTTCAGTCAATTTGCAAGACATTAAAAATTTAATGAACCAATTTCCATGCATACTTGACCCAAAAATCCCAGAATTTTAATTATTTTAATAAAACTCTCAATTTGGCAGCGCCCCGCCAATCTCGCTTTTTCATTTCGACACTGATTCCGCTCTTTTAGTAAAATTTAATATTACAATGGAATTTGGGACAAAACAAAATTCTTAAAGTCGCAATATATCAAAGTGGCCTATTGCTCGAAAACACCCTCAGTCACAGTTTGCCTTGAAATATCGCCTTAGTGAAAATGGATATTTTATATTTTTGAAAGACGTATATTAATTCAGCTAAGAAGCAAAGATTAAAAATGTTTTGGGAAATTCAACTGATCCTAATTAGGTCTCGTGGGACTAATACATCAACTTCATTTCGATGTTTTATATTTACCTCCACTTGGCTGGTACATATCTCACACAGCCTTTACACCATACGTAAAACCACAGCTTTTAGAGGTGTTAAACTACCTTTAAAGATAGTTATTGAAGTATTGTCCGTAAAACAGTTGACAATTCGCACCTTGGTTTGCCCATGATAAGGAAATACTGTAAGAGGACCTTTGTATATAGAGTGTCCCAAAAAGAATTACAAGAAGCAAAATGGTGAATCCAGTGAATAAAAATATGATAATTTAATCCAACTGATAATATTTCAACATGTACTCGACATAGATACGTCAAAAGTACATTTTCATGTAAGTTAATTTTATCTCCCTTGAACGGAAAGATTTTTATATGAAATTTGGTGGACGGTAGGGTAGTTCTGGTGTATCACAACTTAAACTGGGCCGTCAGATTTTGAAAATTTCGTAGAAAAAGCATCAAAGGCTGTACTAGACGGCCACTGTTCTCGAGAGCTCAGTAAGTCAATTTTTATAACAGATAACTATATTATCAACTCAATCAACTATGACTATGATTGATATTATCCTGAAAATACATAAATAAAATGACATACCCATATTTAATAGAAATAACAATGAACCGAAAGCATTTTATAATAAATGTTTTGTATAAATAATCACAGATTTTTAATTCGGAACTTATAAAAAAAACCGTAACTTACGTAAATGGGTAAGGCATCTCTTTGGAAATCTAACAATTATTAAAATAAATCATACAAACGCGAGTCATTTTAAATAAAGATTTAATACACATGTATATTAACATGTTTAATGTCACATTAACATGTTTAATGTCACATAACAATATTAATAAAAAAACAATCTGCAAATCACATAAAGGAAAGTGAAATCGTAAAAATGTATTGGATACCTTTCACATTGCGACATTCTGCGCACAGTTTTAATGTAATTTTAAAATATTACTACACAGTATTAGAATTTTCAATGTTACCGCCGGATAAAAAAAAGTTAAATACGAGCAGGCTATATTGGCTTTCTCAGCATGGGCAACTGGCTTGTTAACCTAAAATGCTTCCGAAACGGCTCATAAATTTCTGCGAGTCCCTGTAAGAAAATTCCGTTTAACCCACACCGTCTTTAAATTTGTAAGAGGTACATCGTGGGCATCGTTTCAATATTTAATAGTCTGCACACGATCGCCCGCAACAGTAAACGATATAAGCGGTTTTTTATTATCATGAATATGAATGGATACTTTCAAAGTTTTTCTACTGTTTTTTTAAGCAATAAATAATGTAAATTGTATATTACTTCTGCGAGCCAAAACCTGACTTACAAAACAGTTATATTCAATTGCTGATAGCAAAAACTGCCATATAAAATATGTACTATTAAAAATAATTTTAAAACATTTGCTCCCTTTCAATTTCAGATTGGATTATTTGCCTTAAAGCTCAGTTCTTCAATTTTTGTTTAAATATAATTATATAATTGTAGATAGTCACATTGCAGTAGAAATAATTTACCGCAGACCTGTATTTACCGCAGATATGGTTTAAGAAATGTCGATTATTGTCAGATTTGTAACAAAATTTATGAAAAAAGTTGTTCTATTTGCAGATACAAATTCAGCCCGGCTGTGCGCGATTGCGATTCGAAAATGTATATTAATCAACATATGTGTAATCAAAAAACTTTTGCTCAAAGAAGGTAAAAATATCTAAATGAGAAAAACCGAACATCACTGCTGCTAAATCGGATATTATATTATTAAGAAATTGTCGTTTAGCCATAATTCGGGCCATGATTCATCTGCTAGTATGTTCTAGACAAATATTCCAATTATGTTCTTCCAGATGCCCGTTTGAAGATGTTGTTGTTGAAAGGTGCTCTCAAATATATGTTAGAATCTCACAATTTGACCATAATTAACTGAAAAATTGAAGGAGAATTGCTTCAAAATTACTGTTGTTGTATAGAACTGTTCAGTACTAGCTGGAGTATAAAATAAAAAATAAATATTTTACCTTAAAAACATATAACGAGTTAGGATTTGCTGTTAAATTTTGATGCTGATACTCGCTTACTAAAGTAAACTAAATGAAACATTTTCCTATTTCAGCATTCTTAATTTAAAACATTGGAAAGTACTCAAAGCAAAAATTCAACATTAAATAGAAACAGAAATCAAATTATTTAGTTCCGTGCAGACGATTTACGTTTGATTCTAAACCAAAGATAGTATTTACATTTGTCAAAATAGCTATTCAGACATTATTGTTAATTATGCAGCGAATATTTCAGATTATAAATTTGACTCAACAATAATAAGCTTTGAAACCCAATTTCTGAAAAGGTAAATTTGAAAAACAACCCATGGCGCAAACGTCATTAAAGGTGTTTTAGTGTTAGATATACGAACCAGCTTCATACAAGCTTAACCTTTTATCCAATAACGAATGTTAAACGTTATGACTGCTATAATTCCAATTTGAAAAAGAAAATTTACAGAATTTCAATGCGTTTGGAAACGATTTGATCGAACTGAGTTTGATTTCAGTAAAATGATTTATAGGATACAAATAACAATACACCAAGTGAGTTCAAATGGCGCGCAGCTACTAATTACAAACAAAACATATCTTTATTCGTTACGAAAAGGCTATCGGCCATTGCGGTCTTTCCGCCGCACCTAATTATTATTTGAGGATAGCTAAAATATAATTTGCCCTGAACATTATAAAAGACGATGAGATAAGGGTCGAAGTTGCCTTCCGTGTCGCCCTCCGATAAGTTAAAAAAATAATTGAAATATTTTTGGACCGAAATGCTTTCACAGACTCCAAAGTGAATAATGGTTATTTACCTAACGAGTAGGATATGAATATTATTAACGCAGGCATGTGAGGATTTGCACGACGCGGCTGTAGGCCGAATCGTGTAATTACATAAGTGCGTTAATAATATAATATCCTACGCGTTACAGATAAAATTTTATCTACAACAGTAACGATTATAATTTAAATGATTATTTAAGTAAAAATAATTAGTTATAAAATTGAATACAGAACGAAGGTAATGAGAATTTGTATTACTTCAGCAACAGACATAGGTACGATTGGCACTAAAATTGCTTCTGTCGATCATTGTCAAAGTTGTGTCTTAAAATTACACATTTTAAAATGAGTTCAAGCGACGATCTGCCATCTCATATTGAGAACGAAGCTTTTAATGTTGCTTCGGATCTTGTGCCAGATAAATCATGGAAGAAATACCAAGAAGCTTTTGATCGGTACCAGATATTAATACCATATTAATAAAACACTAGTGCGGTAATAAATTTAGAAAAGCACTAGTGCGGTAAGAAAGATCATTATGACATTTGAAAGGGTGCCAAATCATAGTTATTATATAACAGTTGTAGATAAAATATTTAAACTGAATAAAGATTAGTACAAATTTAATAAAATAACTGAAAAAGACAGAACATGCCGTTATACTATACATATTTATGGATGTGCAATTTCATGGAATCAAACAGAAATATTAAAATTAAACTCAAAATATTAAGCGGTTTATATTAGCCGACAGATAGAAGATATTAAATGGCGAATTATTTTCAATTTTTATGTATTTATTCTAGACGTTGCTCTTTTATTGGAGCAACGTTTCATTTAGATTTTTTTTCTTTTTCAATTTTTTGTGAACAAGAATATCATTAATTCATCCATATATAAATATATGCATTTATAAATTTAAGACAATCCATGGCCAAATTAATATCATTCAGAACAAAAGAACGTAACTAACAAGAGTAACTTTAATTAAAGATCGTGTGTAATTAAATTATATGCTCATTCAAACGGAATTGGGATAACAGAGCAGACCGATGTTACTGGTTCGGACCTTCAATGGTGACTATTTCCAAAGTAAAATGGCACTAGTACCAAAGATTTTCCAATTGTACACATTTCTTAGATTACGTTGCCAACATGGCACAAATTATATTTGAAACAGTAAGGAAGTTAAAACGTTCACATAACTAAGGTTGAAGTTTGCAAAAATCAACTTTCAAATATAAATGCCGAGGCCATAAATTCAGTACCAAGAAGAAACAATGCTTATGTTAGTTGACGATAATTACGTGGTTATAACTATAACTAATAATGAAAACTGTTAGTCAAGTAAATGTTATTAAGCATCAAGAAATATTGTCTTTAATAACAAGGATGTCTATATCATTAGGAATATGGGCTTTTACAGGAGAAGCCAATTTATATTCATGCACCCAGAAAGTAATAGGTAGGTGTGGTAAACGACAGTTGCCTGCACCTCTCAATGTCACATATTTTACCGCCTTTCACCCATCTGCTGTAACCCCTTAAAGTAGGACAACATAAAATTTAATGAAGCTTCTTGGCAAGCAAAAACATGGCTGCTTGCTTGATATATGAGAGCCTGCCCTCAACACTAAGCTTCTTGCTTCACAAACTGTATTTATACAAATCAAAGTTTGTAAGGATTGAATAACAGTGGGAAACGTGACTTTTAGTTTCCGCTAAGAAAATTATGGTGGAATCATCTCGACACAATCAAATTACGTAATATATAGAAGTTTAAAAAGTAAAGGTATAGTTCTTCTCAGCATCAGATTTACGTTTACTCGCAATTGATGACTAAATATCTGGAATAGTTTGCTTCTGGTAAAGCTGCATTTGTCGATAAATCAAAGTGTCTGGTGGTGTCTAGCCGAGCTTCGTGGTGATAAGACGTGCCCAGTGCTAGCATATTCAAAGCAAGGTCTTTTACACTACGGCAAAGATTTCTAACAATTCAAATGCATTTATCGCTTCAGCGAAAATATACAGGTCTACTTCAAACTAAAGGATGAACCCTGGGAGTTCGCAAGAATCCGAATCGAATTATGCCTCCCAGGATGGTGGGTTCAAAAAGTCACAAACAAAAAAACGTGATAGAAAACCAAAGACGACCCAGCCAACCCAGTCAACCCCCACAACGTCAACACGTGAGGCCAAACGAATAGCTTTGGATCATCAGGCTACAACAGATAAAAACCAAACAACAAACAGCAAGACAACATCAACAAGATTTCTAACGTATTCGCAAATATTCACAACGAACGCAATGCCGACCATCACCAGAGTCCAATTTGCAATCAGATGGGAGGCACTCAAGCCCAACAACAAGGATGTGATTATCACACAAGATAATTACTTACTAATTAAAACCAACCATGATGACAAAGAAACACAAATTTTACAACAACTGGAACAAGAAAACATGATAACAACATTCAAACAACAAAAAAACGATTACCTCCCACCAATCCGTCAACAACCACCATATTACAGCCACATATTCAGTGGTTGCTACTGGAATGGACCTTGAAATCACGGACGAAATGTTCCTGAAACATTTGGAAAAGTCAGGTCTGATAATCAGATTCTGCAAAAGAATAATATCCAGAGCGAGAAACAGTCCCACCTTGTTGATGAGGCTGATAACGGGCGACCTGGTGACATATGAGAAATTGATGAGCGACCGCGCAGTGCACTTCCTTGGACGCGTGTTCAGAATTGTGGAGAGTAAACCTCCAGCACCGATTCCTGCTCCATGCACCAAATGCAACTCATTTGAACACCGGACCGAGACCTGCAAAACACCAGCTAAATGCAACAAATGCCTTGGGCCTCACTCAACATTCAGTTGCAGTTCTCCGCTTCCCATCAAGTGCGCTGCCTGCAACTCGGACGAGCATGCGGCATGGAGCGTAAAGTGCCAGAAGAGACCAACAGCACCGACCAGTGGTATCCCCAACGTTAAATTAAGTGTCTGAACAAGAGAACGTCTGAGGTGTCGGATGCGATAACTAAAGTTAACAGAATACACTCACCAGTAACAACTCACGATCTCATATAAACAAATACAAACATCAAATTAACAAGTCTACCAACACTAACAGAGAAGATTTGATAAAAAAATGCGAAAACAATTTATTAAAGATTTTGACATCGACACCTCGGTCGCCTTTTTTGGTAACCATTTTTGGTATGTATTGATGTTCGACATGCTCCTACCTAACAAAAACTCCTCGACAGAACCCCATGAACAATTAAAACTAACAATCACTAACATCGACCCTTCAACATGAGACTACTTTACGCCAACATCAACGGACTTAACAGTAAAAACCACTTATTTACAATTACATAGAAGAAAACGACACAGACTGCTGCATATTTGTAGAGACTGAAACCAAACTAGGACATAGACCAACGTACAGAAATTGGCAGTACAGCTGTAGGCATGGAAATACCATTAATCAGGCCAGGGGCGGGGTCGCAGCTCTCCTAAAACCAACATTTAAACTTGGAAAAGCAAATCCTCCTTCCCTCAACCACCCTGTGAACGACTGGATACATTTTACGATGCCCTACCTAAATGACCTGATACACATATTTCTGACATACATACACCCACACTCCAACTTCGAACAAAACATATTCACCAAAGCAAGCACCTATAAATATGCAATAATTATAGGCGACTTTAATCTGAACGAAAACAAAACGAAACAGCTTAAAAGATTTCTACAAAATTCGGACTTTATAAAACAGCACACCATCAACAACATAAACTTAACCAACGAACTTGGATCCGACCACCTGGGTATTACGTTTAACATAGACTTACAACATACGCAACCTACCTCCAGTACACCTCCTATAGAGAAAAAGTTACACCTAACAAAGACTGACATAGACAAAGTGAAACAACATATACATGACTACATTCAATCCCAAGCACAGCCCGTTTCAATAGAAACCATACACAACAACTTTCACTAGCCATAGGAAAATTTAGCCCGGAAATAAAAAATGCTTTCTACCGACATACACTACCCAAATTCATCCTGAGACTTATAAAACAAAAGAGAGAACTGTACAGACTATATACAAACACTCAAAATACCGACCTAAAAGAGACACTGAACCAACTCAACAGAAACATTAAAACTTTGATTGGACAATACCGACAAGACAAATGGCTAGAAACATGTAAAGAAATACAAAAAGACAAAGGCAAAACATACTGGCGAAAAATTAAGAAACTAACGCAATACAAAAAAACTAACGGTAGACGAACGGAATGAATAGAACGCTACACAGACAAAGAGAAACCGGAGTCGTTCGCCAGACACTATCAAAGGACCTTCAGCATATCGACAAACCCTAACGTCGACAATAACAACTGGAACTTGATCAACGACTGGTACTTGAACTATTTTAACAGCTCACCAAACTATACATACAAACTAATCACAGACAAAGATTACGATGAAGCCCTAGCGCATATCAGAAACACAGCACCGGGAAAAGCCAAATTAAAGACAAAACTCCTGAAAGGTCTAACTCAGGAAACACACAGGCTTATCCTAGCTGAGTTGAACAGCATCACAAAAAACAAAATCCCAAAAACATGGAAGAACGGCTTAATAATCCCCATACCGAAAAATGGATTGGACAATACACAACCGAGCAATTGTAGACCAATTACATTACTACCGGTACTTGGCAGAGTTTTTGAGTACATAATAAAGCAGCTACTTGAACAACTGATCGGAAAATATATAACTACTTACCAATTTGGTTTCAATCAACATCACTCGACTATTCATCCGCTCTTTATTTTGGCCAACAATATACAAACAACTCACATAACCAACTTAATATTAAATAAAATTAACAAAAACTTATGTTATGATTAATCATGTAAAGAGCAGCATCTTCGAAAAGAAATTTGTCGCGCGAAAAAAGCGCCACTAAACTGGAAACAGACTAATCTAGCGGAATGAGATCAGATTGGGATTCTAGAAGACTCACTTTTTTTGAGTAAAATGAGAACGTTATGTATTTATATATAATGCTAAAATAACGCTATGGTTCTATAGCATTATGGCGAATACAATTCTACAAGAATGAAAAGCTCCTGTTGTTTTGGCGTCTGCTGTAAAAAAATCATTGTTTTCGTATTACAAAAACATTTAACTCTCATTTGAATTAAATGAAATTGGCCTCATAATACCAATAAACCTAGTAAAGCAATTATGCATATAAACTTGCGCAAACTGAACGCGGAAAATTTATTCCGGAAATTTGTATTATATTATTATTCAAACATTTATTATTTATTGCAAATTAATTTATGGATTTATTAAAACAAATGCCCAATAATACGGTTTAAACTGAGTTAATATGCAAGTTTGTAAAAACAAATATATGTTCACTGAATCGTAAAAAGTCATCGTCGGTAAACTTTTTGGAACTAGTCCGATATGATTTTTTGGAATTCGATCGTTAAACGTGTTGTATGTTGGCCTATGATATTAACAAAATAAATGGGAGCAGACCTTGTTTGTAAGCTGGTATTACCTATTTCTGGAGAATAAAAAATTTTGAAAGAAATAAGTGGAAATATTTCTACTCCAGTTTAAAGCATCCATCTCTGTTTAATGACAATAAATGGTTGCGTGTCCAGGTTTAAATATGTTTGTATGCTAAATATCTTAGTGAGAATAATCAGTTCTGGTTATGGAACATTAGGCTTAATTATCAACAAATTCCAATCTACTTCCTTGTGAACACCCTGTTCCCGACAATAAAAACGGACTTCCGTCCGACTAAAAAACCAGTTCCCTTTACGTCAACAATAACAAAAATAAAACCCGTTCTATCATTTCGTTGTATTGCGGCGACATTGCCAGGGTTTAATTTTACCAAAAAAACGCATTTATTTACTCTAAGAAGCCGATTATAAAAAAAATATAAGACAAAGCCCGTAAATAACCATAATTAGCTTTGTTATACTTCATACTTCTCCCTGCTCTTAGGAGCAAAATATGATTTTTTAAATGTCTCTGCGGTTCATCTGCGATGAAAAATGCTATGCTGGTTTTAATAAACTTGCCCTTAAACTGCTGATGAAGTAGAAGCCATTTGTAAAGAATAATAGCTTTGCTGTAATATTTTTCGTTTCTGCTGCTCTCCGGCTATTGTATATGCTTGAGGCAGACAATTGCTAACGTTCAGCGCAAACTGCAACATTTTCCACCATGTAAATTATGATTCTCAGTAGTACCTATTTTCATA
Organism: Dendroctonus valens; assembly: GCA_024550625.1. Lineage (NCBI taxonomy): Eukaryota > Metazoa > Arthropoda > Insecta > Coleoptera > Curculionidae > Dendroctonus > Dendroctonus valens. Next base: position 424,878 of record JAJTJO010000316.1, on the reverse strand, counting down.
TTGCATACAATATTGCAGGAAGTTTATGCATTGTGCATAAACAATTCAAAAACAAGCATTTATTTGTAGCAAGGTGAGGCGTAAGTTATTACACCACATATCTAGATATCTAGTATTTTACAAGATTTAATACAGTTTAAATTGATCAAGAATAAGAGTTAAAAACGCCACATTTAATGTGTGAATATTAAAGAAAGGATTTGACAATGACGGAAATCAAAATCCGTGGGATTTATTTAGGATAATCCGTTTCATCACAAATTTAGTCTGAATTATAATAATAATTTGTAGGCCCAACTCTCATTCCATTATTTTACTTTTGTCATTTCCAAGCTTCTCGTCAAACTTGCGAGTATTTGATACTTCCGTGATGTTGCCCTCTGATGATAAAAATATTTCAGGGAGTTCCGACAAATGAGTTGAGAATCAGGATGAATAACAAAGAAAACTTGTTCATTTGGGACAAATGATCTAGTTTCATATGTTGTCTAGGTAAAACTGTTATTCAACTCTATTTCACTTCATATTCTAGTGCCATTCGATAGATTCGTATTTATAATTTTAAAACAATAACAGCTAAGGTTCCCTGGTATTTTTTCCTGGCTTATTGCATATTTCATATAACAGCTAGATAATTCACAAAAATAAATGCACGCTATTCATAAAGTGAAACTCTGTTTGGGATATTAACAACAACATTTTATCAGAAGTAAACTCGGTTTCTAAAGTTCGATTTCCTTATGTTGTCTATACAATTTCCCTTAAAACAAATAGAAAGAGCTAGGATTTCATAAATTGCATAAATTCTGAATAATATTAACGAACTAAATTACATATGACACAAAACACATTCAATCAATCATGCCCAAAATATATCTTTCCAAAGTGGTCACAGGCATCAATTCCGTTAATATTGGCAATTCAAATATTATCAGATTCTAACTATGAATTGAAGAATGGTAAATAAGCACGTGTCACCTACAAGCCTAAAATGTTGAAAACATTCCTTTTCCCCGTTTTATTTGTCATTGATAATGTAGTCGCAAAATTAGTTCAGTTTTGGAGATCCAATTCTCTTCTATCTAATATTTTAACGGTGGCATTTCTTTCATAGACCACTAGAAAGCATCTGAAAAATTAAATCGTTCTCCAACACCAATTTTCCGGACCGAAAGATCCGAAACGATAAATTTCACGAATATGACACTTATGGTTTATTTATGGAAACTGCGGAACAAAATTAATTGCTGTCAGCCACAGGGCGCGATAATGAGCCAACATCAATAAGAGTTTACGCTCGGACAACGATTCTCGGTGGACAATGACAAGTGGGTGTATAAAATAGCAGTTTTGGCCTTAGGGCTTATAGCTTTACAATTTGTAGTAAGGTACTAAACTAACCACTCGAGGAATAGCAACTGACAACTTCCAGTTAATTTCACTTCTGTAATGGCGATTGGGCTTAGGATCAGATTAAAGGATTATTTGAAAATGCCATTATCTACCTATTGAACTTGAAGGAAAATAGCAAATCATATAACTGGAATGCAAATATGACGTATTTGTTGTATCTACAGTTCAGGCGATCTTCACTAATCAAGAATGGAACTGTTTTAAAGTTAAACCAACTTCAACCCGATTTATGGCGACTTTTTCTTTCGAAAAATGGCAATCGCAATGGTTCTAGATATAGAAATATGAAAGTTATGAAGCTTGCATAATGCTTTTTCCATTCTACTTAGGGCTCAAAAGTGTTTTACATTACTTACTATTACATTACATTACTCATTTTACTCGCGTTGAAAGGCCTCCTCGTTTGTTGTTCTTAGCACCCGTGATATTGTTATCATCTCGCGAAAAGTTGCTTCATACTTGCAAATAAGTTGCATATCTTGTTAGTACTTTATACAACTAAATGTATTTATTTCTCACTTTTCCAGAGTCAATTATTTCCAGAGAAGAAACTATACTGACTATGAGAATTTAATTTGGTCTAGATACATGTTTTATTATATCCGTGACCATTAGATTAGTCACATCGAATTGGAAATTCGCAGGTCTTTTGGTTTTCTCAAATTTGCAGCAGTAAACTGACCACAAAATTTGGCTTTTCACATCTCACTGACAAAAATACTGTAAATTATCACTATTTAATCACAAAACTTTTCCTTTAATTTTAGGAGCATTTGTCGCCCTACATCCATGATTATTTCTACCCAAAATATAAATCGTTACGACTTTATTTTACTTTATGGTATTTCTGAAGGATGAAAAAACGATGATTTAGGAAATTTAAGGGCAAATTAATTAATTAAATTAATTTCCATTAATCCGACTAGTATATTATGCATATACTCATCACATTTGTCTAATTATGCTTGCAAAATCAAGCATTAGTTTGTCAACCAAATATTCGTCACAATTAATATTGGCAAAGAGCGAACAGCCTAATATATATTTTAACTGGAAGTTTGAACACATTATCGTTTTAGCTCTCGACTAATTAGTAAATGACCCTTTTAATCAAATGCCCTATTAAAGATCATAGTCAAGCAAATATGTTGACCATTTTAGATTACGGTCTTATTGACCATGCCCATTCTTCTAGTTCCTTGTTGGTCCCTTGCTCATTTGTTGTATGTAAAGAGTATCATGTTGGTTCTCCTACTCCTCCTGCTGTTTTTAGATTGGGGGAACATAAGAAAGAAGGAGCGCAGTTCCCTGGAGTCCATAAAGAGTTCATTTCGGTCTACTTTATTCTATTCCATCTCCGGCAGAAATACGGGCGTTACAACCATGCATTCCCAAAACAGAAACTTGCCCCTCCTTGCCTAAATGGGGAATAAATAAATATGTTCAAAATTTTATGATTGTAAAATTTGCCATTGTAAAATTTTGCTTTGGCTTTGAATGTATTCCTGAATGTCACTACATAAAATTAAAGTGTAACATAACATCGAATGAAATCGAATATCACCTAAAAAGTTCTGTCACGCTGAACGTAGATCTGGCCTATTGACGCTTTTCTTATTTTAGATTTACTTCTTCAAGTTAAATCCTCAATTATTGAAAACTATGCAAACTGTAATACGCATATTGTTTTCAATTTTTTATTAAAAACAATGGGCGATTAAAAGCACCTGAGAGTTAGTCTCTAAACCTTAAAGTCAACATAGTTTTAGTGTGACCAACACGAAATTAAAAATATCGAGTAATGTCAATGACAACGAAGCTATTTTGCGGCAATTATTTGAAGATCTGGTGATTTTTCTGGATCTATTGTGAGCACTGAATAAAGTGTGACAGGCCAGGACCAAGTTCCTAAGGACGATGACCCAATAACCCGAAAAGCTACAGTACCTCAACCTCCGTTAACTATGCAATGGTAAACATCGTGATATAGTTATATAGAGAACATGACGTTTTTTAAAATGCATTTTTATAAGACATAACGCAGATGATTTGCAAGTCTCATTTGCATACCTTCGTAACCAGTCCTATCCCAAAAAATGATATCTGTTCCCTGAAAATTGACCGTTTTGATTCCCTATTTTTGCATGTCGTTCCGCTACTTAAGCAAAAATATATACAGGGTGATTCAAAAGTGGCGTCATTCCTTTTAAGGGGGTTATAGGGGCTCACTTGGAGAGTACGAGAAAAATATAGAAAAATTTTTTTTCGAAAATTTATAGAAGATATTAACAGTTGAAAATCGAATTTCAACTTTGTTATTAAGTATTATTTTAAAATAGTCCCATGTTTGCTTGGTAGCCTTTTGGAATACTTAACCATTCGAAAATAAAAATTACGATCTTTGCTTCAAATTACGAAAATTTTCGACATTAAAAAAGACCTCTTCTACAATTTTTGGATGAAAAGTCAAAGCGGCAATGATGTTTTTTGTCATTACAGATACAGACAGACATTCACTTTTCTAGTAGAAGCTCCTCATTTAATTATAGCCTAAGAGATTATAAGCCGTGGGCTATTGGAAGTTTATCAATTAGTGCTACCGCTGTATTTATACTATCCTGTGCCTGTGGAACGGTAGTGGGGGTAGAATGAGGTAACAGGAGATGGAAATTTCCTTAGCAACCAGATACATCAAAGTGCTTTAACTTATCTAGTGCTACACCTAAAAACCTTAAGGACTCAATCCACAAACCATCAAACTAACTACTAAGTTATGCGAAGAAAAGAACAGTAAAAAATATTAAACAGGATTAGAGCCAACAACAAAGTGGTGAAAAACTAGCGGTAAGATCAAGACGAAGGATCTTTTCAAAACAAAACAAAAATAAACACGGGACCAAATTGCTCTGGTGGAAGAAAAACCGTGGCAAAATTTTCACCAAACTCGTTGCCCCAATTAACTAGAGGGCACTTAATAAAGTTTTGGCTTATATAAAATATCGTAGGTTTCTTCATCTCTAATGGGGAACTAGTGAAGTAACTTGGCTCCTTTTTCTGCCTAATGTCCCACTCAAAACTGGCAAAGCGCAGAGCTTAACGACACTTGGTTGAGAGGAAAAACGCTGCCCTGTCTCTGATAAATTACAGTCGACTCTCAACACTAAATTTCTTGTTGAATATGGTCCCTGCTTTAAGACGTATTATTTCGTGTCTAATGGATTTATTTGTCTATATCATATTTGGCCCATGTGCTTAGGGGTTGTTGCACGATTCATGAAGCGAGAGCTATTAAGATGGATTGCCCGCTTTTTCACTGAGCAGGCAATAAAAGATATTTAATTATCTCAAAGACTGCTGCTTAGTCTTGTCGATAATAATTTTCCTTTATGGTATCTGTTTACATTATATGTAATTTATGTCATGGAATGGCACGATATCAGCAGCTTATCGTAACTGTTTGATCGACCATTAAAGACTTTATCGACCAGTAGTAGTAGTAAACACCTTTATTTCTAAAAAAAAGGCTATCGACCTATCGGTCTTTCTGCCTTTGTTTAATACATGTAGTCTTAATCTGAATAAAAAATAAATATGAAAATTCTCTTATTCTACGTTAACAATCTTATTAATAAACTTTCAATTCCAATGACAAGAAAAAATTATTTTATTGTCCAGTAGCCAGTTGCGTTTGTAAGTGTTCGAGTAGCGTTGATGTAGGGAAACGGAAGCGGGATTGTCTGGCTTGGTCTTGTAAGACAAAGGGGATTCAGTATGGTCCAGTTGTAGGGGTTGTTTGTCCATTTTGTCTGAAGGTGTATGAGTCTTTCCGAAATCTTTGTCATGTTTGTGCGTTCGTATAGTAGTTGGGTGGAGGGGTTGTGTAGTGGGTTTTGGGGGTGTCTTATTCGTGTTATTAGTCTTAGTGCAATTTGTTCTGTTGTTTGTATATAACGTTTTGTCCTTTCTGTTCCGTTGGTCATGAGTATATGTCCATAGTCTAGCAAGGGTCTACAGATAGCTTTATATATTTTGGTGGCGGTGTTTGTGCTAATTCCTCTGTCTTTGTCAGTTAGTGATCGGAAGTGTTTTGTTCTCTTTATTGCTTTCTGCCCTGATGTTTCGTATGTGTTTAGTGAATTTAAGTTTGTGGTAAATTGTGATTCCAAGGTATTTTACGTCGTTTTTTGGTTGTGTCGTTTGGCCGTCTGCAGTTATCGTAGGGGAGTCAGCGTTGAGTCTGTGGTTTGTGAGCAGAAGTTGGTTTTTTGACGCGTTTGGTGTTAGTCTCCATTTATAAAACCATGTCATTGTGTTGTTTGTTAGTGTTTGGAGTCTTTGAGCTGCTCTCTCAGTAGTTTTGTCATGTACAATAAGTGCCGTGTCGTCTGCGTATTGTAATATGTATGCCGATCTGTCGATGTGATTTTTGTCTGGTAAGTTGTAATTGTATATGTCATGGCAGTATATATTGTAGAGAAACGGTGAGAGCGGGGATCCTTGAGGGAGCTCTTGGTCAGGGGAAAAAGAAAATGACAGTGTTTTGTCAATTCGTACTTGTAGTTGTCTGTCTTCTAGTAAGTTCTTTATGGTGTGTAGTAGATATGTTGGTGTGTGTAGTTTTTATAGTTTGTATAGTAAGCCTCTATGCCAGACACTATCAAAAGCCTTGTTAATGTCCATAAACAGGCAAGCTGTCTTTCTGTCAGTTAGGTGGGTAGTTTGTATATTGTTGGCCAAAATAAAGAGCGGATGAACAGTCGAGTGATGTTGTTTGAATTTATCGACCATTAAACAATTTACTCTATTTTTACTGGAAATTGATTCTAACAATTTTTGAAAGCAAATTGGTTCACAAATGATCAACATTTATGTATAATTAGTATATAAAAATATCAGTAAGCAATGGATTAGCTAATTCTCAAATTAATTAAACGCATAATGTGTATCAAATGAAGATTTTTACCTTGTTTGGTGGATCCAAATTAAATCTTGCAAATTATCTACATTATAACATGAAGACCAAAATCTTCAACTGTGTCATTTGGAAAGTAGGAAATATAGGAAAAGTAGAAAAAAATTTTCAAAAAATTGCTTTAACTGAAACTTTGAGGGACTGTTTATCTAGGAATTATTGAAAATTAGGTAATTAATTAATGGTTAAAATAGTCTCAAGGCCACGTATTCAAATTAATCTAAAAAGATATTTAGTAAGGAACGTATTAAAACACGGGTACGGATAAGTTTGAAAACTCATTTGAGACTTGAGACAGGCATCAGTTAAAAAAACAATGTTTAATGTTGCTTCAAAAAGTATATCAATGTTGTTTTCCACAAATATTAACCAACTTGCATTAGCTATATTTAATCTGAATGATTACAGTGACTGCAAGTGTGATCACATAGCTGATTTTCTAGTCATATTGCTAATGCTGACCTCAAAAACAAACAAAGGTCAATCAAATGAAAATAAGACAACTAGAAAAACGCGTCCCTTGTTAGTGTCGGTTCTTGCCATCAATTACTGGCATTGTTAGCGTTATTATAGGCCGAGTCAACAGAAACCCTATAATTTCGTCCCTTATACGGATGTAACAAGACATAAACCAGCTACATTGTGCTGAAAATGTCGGTTGAGCTTTTGTTACAGAAAATTTATTTTCAGTTGGAGTTTGGCATTAGAATACTTAACTAATGAATTTATCGTTATGAAGCATAGTAGTTTAGCAACCTTATGCTTAAGCTGGTGAGCAATTATTGCTACGTTGGTAATGTGAGTTTCTCCGCTAAAATAATTACTAATTCCAAGACTTATTTCTGGTCGCCCATTACTCTTAAATATCAAATACGAACACAGAATGTCTCTCATGAAATAATATATTGAAGTGGTGCACGAATAAGAGAGTGTAGAGAGAAGGAACAAAAGGAAATGCCTAGTAGCCATTCCGTAGGCGGGACCAGCGCTTGCCTTCCGAAAATTCAGTGTAAACAAATTAATTTATTGACCATTCGCTAAGGCTAAAGCCTATTTCCCCTATAGTATATTTGGATGATATATGATTTGTCGCCATGACAATTGCGTGGTCTTTGCACGTTTGTATTGACACATTTTGCAATTGAGAGCTCTTACAACTGGTAACTTGCGAGAATGCTTCTTACATTGACCATTTTTGTGGAAGGTGAAAAGCATTATTTGGCCAAGTATCAGACCGACTTTGCCTCTTTGCATATAAGACATGAACAGGATGTCCCTCAACCGTTTTTTTCATATTATTCTCGTAGCAGCGTAGAAAAACAAAAGTCGAAAAACGTCTTTTTCACTTTTACGAATTATTTGTCTTTTCAAGAAAATTTACTGTGGAGCTAAAAATTGGCCAATAAGGTGCAGATATAGTCATCAACTCTGATTTAAGAAATTATGAGACTGGTATAATATTTGCGGATAACTCTCTTTTGTTTTCTAGTCTGGTAACATATCTGTTGCTTTTCATATTGCTTCTAATTGCTACCCTAATAGCTGCTTCTTCTACCTTCAAACAATTTTCATATCTTTGCTACAAAGATATAAAACATCTGATTAATTCATAGGAGTTTCTCATCCGGAGGTAGGGTAAATGTGCGCCATCAATATCTAGTTTTCGTGCTTCTTTATTCTCCATCGCATCCAAGTAAATCGAGCAAGAATAAAATATTATTCCTTGAAAAATAATGCGGAAGTCTAGTTTAAACGATATCCATATATCTGCGTTACGGAATGCCGAGCAAACAAAGTAATTCGTTTTGAAAAGTATGTTTTATTATAAATTATCTTGCTGTATTATGTAAAGAATTGAGTTATAAATAGAAAATTGAACATTTTACAAGGCTTTTTAAAATTTTACAAGAATTTAATATTATGAAATTTTCAAATTTTGATCATTTGTCGTTTATAAAATAGGATGTACCCACGTTTTATTTTCAATCGATTCAACTAAATAAACTTTACCTGACATGGTAAAGTTTATTTAGTTTCCCACATATTCCCTAACTAACTGTGGAAATAGGAACAGCTATTTCAAATATTCCGAATACCAAAAATTTTATTTTATCTACGCATCACAAAAATTTATTACCTACCTATTAAATATGCCACTAACATTACGTTTAATTAACCCCAAAGCAATCATCCACTGGTACTCGATAGAATTGGCGCAATTAAACGAAAGTTTTTTACTAAAAATTGTTAAAAATATTTTATTTCTAGCCTAGTACTATGAAAAAATATTTAGTTACATTTACTCAGTTATACTTCCAATCCAATGAGAAATAAAAATGTCCTTCAACCATTAATTTTCCAAGACTTAATTGATAAAGTCTCAATTTATAGCGGTTATATTATGGAGAAGAGTTTCGACTCCTTATTTCTCATTCTCTTCATCGAAATCGATCCAACTACGAGCAAGAATATCACTTAAAACTGTTTTATTTGACAAAACAGTTCAAATACCTAAGGCCGCGTCCAGACATAACGTGATGTAAGCGCAACAAAACCGCTAGAACTTTTTCGACGAATGCCAAATTAACAATATCGATTTCCATTTAATAAATTTTTAGATGCGTTTTGATTTCAGTAATGTTATGATAATGCTATAAAACTCGTGAAATTTTTGAAGAAGTCCAAGCAACTCTCGTCTTGGATTATTGTCGGACTTCAAAACTTGGCTTTAAAGATAAAGAATGTGGATCAAAGATGAAAGCTCTATAAATTTCATCCGAACTACCGACTTTTATCTGGTGTGAGAACTCAAGTCGAGAAAACGAACAAACCATGTACAGAAGGACAGAAAAGCATGTGCACAGCCTGAAAGGCAACAATAGTTTGCTTCTTTGCTGACAATGAGTTGCTGTCTTTGGAGTGCTCTCACCTTGTAAATCTCTGAACCTGCATAAATTCAGAGCTCCACGATTATAGGCAGTCATTTAAATACTGTAAGAGACGGGTTGACAGTTAACTTGGTTTATATTGATTTACTTGAATGCTTTGACGAGACACCAACAACATTTATTCTAAATACTCGTTCAAAACGGTGTTTATATTTTTATGCTGATGCATGAAAAATGTATAGAATTCAAAGAGAATAAGGCCACCCACGAAGAATCCTACTCCGAAGCTGTGAGTTGTAGATCAAATCTGAAGTTACGGAGATTTAGTGCCCAGGAATAGCACGGATGACGATGGTATAAAAGTCCATAAACCTACAATGGTTCCCAAACATCAAAAGTATTTGCATAATGAAATTATGTTTGTAAATGGCAAGACAATGCATGTTGGTTTGTGGAAATCGACTATTCAATTTTGCCTTATTTTCGAAAACTCATACACGCTAAAAGATTCCAATTCTTTTTAAAAATAATTCATGTTCCAACAGGATGTATAAGAGGTCATATATCACTCAGATAAGTTCCCTTTTATCACTTTCTTCAAACATAACCAGGCCATAGGCGACAATGATGTGGAATCATGTGAACTAATTCTTACACTTGCGTGCGTCAAACAGTTTGGACTTAAATGCAAGAGTCTTTTAACCGTCACAATAGTTCAACAGTGTTCAATGTTAAATTGCCAGCCACTCAATAAAATCTTGAGTCGTTATTAATAATTCGAGTATTTATTTCGATCAAAGGCTTGCTTACTGAGCTCATACTTCAAACATTATTATAATAAAATGTAACATTCTTATTGGGATCTACCAGAAACGTCCCTCAAATTGTACGTCGCGACTTGGTCATGACGAGTGTGACTCGAGACATTTGATATACTTTTTAAGATTGATATTGCTTGATGCATTACAGATTGACCAGCGATGATTCTATACATGGTGATATTGTTACGAATACTGTTATGGGTATATGTAATATTTACGGAAATAAACGACTAATAAAAAATAATAAAGCTGATTTTCAGCTATTATTAGCAATCCCCAAAATACTTAAACGTTTTTACGTGTTTTAAATAGAACTTTTCTATCGTTATTGTTAAAAGGGCGGTAGCAATTTTCTTTAAAAATATATCAAATAATTGAAATTACCCCTTTGTCTTACAAGACCAACCAGACAATCCCGCTTCCGTTTCCCTACATCAACGCTACTCGAACACTTACAAACGCAACTGACTACTGGACAATAAAATAATTTTTTCTTGTCATTGGAATTTTATTTAATAATATTGTTGACCTAGAATAAAGAATTTTCATATTTGTTTTTTATTTAGATTAATACTACATGTATTAAACAAGGGCAGAAAGACCGATAGGTCGATAGCGTTTTTTAGAAATAAAGATGTTTACTACTACTACTACTAATTGAAATTAATTAATTGTATCAAAGCATGAATATTATTTTTCAGAAAACCTTGACTCCATTAATTAAAAATCAGATTTTTAAATTGAACATACAAGCAACTATTGCAATTTAATACAAGTTACTAGAAAGGACAGAGTTTCGACTTCACTTTAAGTTCATTGATTATTGTCAGCAAATTAAACTGTATTATTGTTATTCAACCTATAAACACTAAAAATCCATTTTAAATTGCAATGTTTTACCAAAATATTTTTTGTTGTCTAGGAAGGAATCTGAGTATATTAATTTTTTACCATTTATTACATCGCATATATGGTTTGTACAGCATATTCCGCAGGGCATAGGTCGTAGTAATTTTTGGTAATAAAAAGCTTTATCATTCTGTGTTATTAGTAATTAATTTTCATTGGAAACAGTAACTGAAGGATGCCAAACAAACTGGTTTGAAATCTGCAAACAATATCCACAAATTCTAAATTTAAATGAATAATAATCTGTCAGTATTCTTGAATTATTTAATTTCAAATAGACTAATTTTATATTTACTTTGTAGGCCAATGATTACAGTAGCAATAAACGTATAGTCCGTCCCAAGCATTTTGGCCCGTCCCAAGCGTCTTTAGTATCCCGTGGTATTATATTTTCTTCATGGTAAACCTGCAGTCACATTAAGAAGAAAGTAAAATATATTATTGTAAAATATATAGTGTAAAAATTTGATGAAAGACATACGTAATAACATCAAATTTTAATCTCGCCCGGTAGACAAGTATTAGAAAAAGAACGACATTTATTGCATCACTTCCAGAAGGCTATTTTCCACTTTAGCTATTTTTGTAGTTTAAAACCTACTTAGAGACTTTACTGATTCATTCTTCAATTATATCCCTATACGAAAAATATTTCTCTTACCTTGGGCGTTACCCTCTGAATCAAAACAGCGAATTTTCGTTTAGTCCTTTGGCGCAGCTATTTACTTTGCTGCGGTATGATGTCGACACATTAAAGCGTTCGACATTTCACATAGAACCTTAAAACAACATCGCTGGAAATATAGGTTGCTTTTAGAAATATAAACTTCCATATGAGTTGTTACTTTAGCAAATTAGCTAAAAATTATTCGGTATAGTGAGACGGGCAGCAAATTAAATGCAAGCATTATAAATGTATACGTACCCAAGTGAATAGACATCAGAGTGCTTTCGACAAAGGACAAAGATGCGAAAATGAAAGGTTGTTTTGACGATGTTTAATCATTAAAGGGACAGTACAAGCGTACAAGCGTACAAGTTAAACTGCTGGATAAAGTATCTAAGAAGCTCTTTGAGTGGGCTTGTGGGTTACAAGCTGACAATATTCTAAAGAAAACAGAATTCAACGAATGCCATGCTAATTCAATATTCCGGCCCATTTAGCGGAAACAAATGAGTAGGTGTATTAGAAGATGACTGGAAGCTAAAACCACATGCAAACGAATGCCAATACGGCGAGCTTCACAAAGGACGCACGCAGTCGCTGAAGTTTGGAGAGCTTTGCCTTTGTGCATGGAAACCGGGCTGCTTCGAATAACCGATGCACTTAAGAAAGTTGCTTTTGGCTAATTATACATCAGAACTTAAACAGCCAGCTACGCCAAAAGTTTGGACTAGATACCGGTAGAAATAACGAGGATCTGCTAGTATTAACATTGGCGAAACGAGAAAGCTGAAAAGAGCTACTGGTCTGCGCTACAAAAACAAACAAAAATGTAATTTTCTGGATAATACCGCAAACATCTCAAATAGTATTAGTTCATTGTTGCTAAATACAAGATAGTAAAAATTTGCATATATTTTTTAAAAGCTAATAAATGGCACTTATAAAAGTCGACGAACAGTCAAACGTGTACTGCAAAGGCGCAACTTTTTGGAGCCGGTGCTACTTTGACAGGAATCTAGTGTAATTCTCGAAATTCGTCCCTTACGAAAATTTAATTTATTTGTTTTATTTCAGTTCTCTAACTGGAGAATCAACTTTTTCACAGTTTTTATGGTGCGAGCTTTGCTTTTGTGACATGAGCAGTAAACCCGTGACACCGTTTAGCTTCGTGTTATGTAAGAAATAAGATTTGAAATTAAAATTATTATTAATATTATTATCAAACATTTAAACTTAAATTCAAATTTTAACATAAATTCACTATACACATACGAAACATCAGGGCAGAAACAATAAAGAGAACAAAACACTTCCGATCACTAACCTACAAAGACAGAGGAATTAGCACAAACACCGCCACCAAAATATATAAAGCTATTTGTAGGCCCTTGCTAGACTATGGACATATACTCATGACCAACGGAACAGAAGGACAAAACGTTATATACAAACAACAGAACAAATTGCACTAAGACTAATAACACGAATAAGACACCCCCCAAAACCCACTACACAACCCCCCCACCCAACTACTATACGAACGCACAAACATGACAAAGATTTCGGAAAGACTCATATATCTGCAGACAAAATGGACAAACAACCCCTACAATTGGACCATACTGAATCCCCTTTGTCTTACAAGACCAACCAGACTATCCCGCTTCCGTTTCCCTACATCAACGCTACTCGAACACTTACAAACGCAACTGACTACTGGACAATGAAATAATTTTTCTTGTCATTAGAATTAGAAAGTTATTTAATAAGATTGTTAACCTAGAATAAGAAAATTTTCATATTTGTTTTTTATTTAGACTAAGACTACAAGGGCAGAAAGACCGATAGGTCGATAGCCTTTTTTTAGAAATAAAGATGTTTACTTCTACTACTACTACTCAAACATTTAAGTTAAGAATTACAGAAGAATGTTTAAAATTGTTTTAGCATCTTAAATTCCTTCATTTTTCTAAAATTTTCAAATGAAGATCCAAACCTTGGCCGATTATTTCATGCGATTCAATTCAAAACCACCGGACCGGCTCCATATTCACATCATCCGGCTTCTTCGGTACACACCCAATAATTATTATATCTATAATTCGGCCACGAATGAACCCGCTGAATTGAGATAAATAATATTTCTATGTAATATGAATGAAATGTATATCATACACTCTGAAATTATGTACAACATGCGGCTTCAAAATTTAACGATGCTTTCCGCCTTCAAAATTATTTACGCAATAAATAGATTAAGTAATATCTTCCAATATTTATAAAACTGTTGCCAACTTACAGAGCTCACATGAATTGCCGTCCCATTTAGCAGAGACAAAATATCAAGTTAAATTCGGGGCTGGATACGGATGTCGTCATCTAAATATAGAACGATGAGACAATGCCCTGTTCGCTATTAAGAGGTGTCTTTTAAGGCCACTTAATTTTACAGCTCTTCGTCACTGTAGAAACGGTTAATCGATTTCTGCGGATTCCTTAGATAAACAAGTAAAAATTAAACCATATTGGACAAAAAGTATTTCACTTGAACAAGTAAATTACACTCACGAATTAAGCAAACCGGAAAAAATAAAGCCTCTAAGTTATCTACCAAAGACCAATATTCGAATTTACGTCTTACGTATTTCCTTTCTGTTTTATATTATGACTTAATAAATCGTTTTCCATTAATGACTTCATAATGACCTTTTTAACAAACAAAACATAAAGCATTGTTCTGCTTGTCAATTGTTTTTAAATTTTTAGTTAATCAATATTGCTTTTGTCCCATAGCCCTTATTTCATTTTTCTTTTATGCCGGTTTTATTTTTGGTTTATATTAATGACTAAATAACTGTTATACATTAAGGACTCTGAAATAACTTTTATTATATTTAAGACTCAAGCCACTCTGATCCCTTTTTGCAGTTCTGAGGGTTGCTTCAATATAGCTGAAACGGGGACCCAAGAAGAATAGGGTTTTATTTTATACATTCCACATTAAAGTTTCACAGAATGCGAACAATTTCTTCACGTCTGGAATAAAATCATTACGTGGTTACCAGGTAAAATTAAAAGTTTCGAAAGTACCTTTCGTCAAAATAAAGTTTGTAATTTGAATAAAGTTGGAATGTTCGAGCAAGGTTCGACGATTGGCTCCGAAGAACTTAAGAAGTACTGGGAGGAGATACCCCGAATGTTTATCGTAAAGCAGTTTGTAAGACTTCCACAATCAGTGCGCAAGCAAAAACTGCTAAAACTTAGCAGTCAGCAAATATGGAGGAATGTGACCTTTACTATGGGACACGCCCCTTGGAGGATACACCTTTTCAGGATGGGTTTGTTCTATCAGCCTAATTGTAGAGGATGCGAATTAGAAAATGAAACAACTCCACGTATAATCTGCTGTTGCGCCTAATACGTGCATCTCGTATGCAATAAGAAGACGAAAACTTCTGGGAAATGACGAAATCCTACTAAATAAACAGACTAGGGCACAATAGGGCAAAAAAAAACTCAGTACAATTCTGGATGCTATTTTCGGTGGTGAGGTAGGCTTTTATTGGGTAAACAGTTAGCAAAAGAGACAGATTAGCTTCCTTAGAAACTGTAAACAGCCTAGTGGCTCGTGATCTACATCAAAAGCATTAGGCGGTTTCCTACATGCATATCTTTTTTCAACAGTTTAACATTCATTTCAAGATTGATTTAACGAATCAACACAATTATGGTACGTTAAACATACTACTTCAAATAGAATGACCAGACCTTATGCATTGATTATCTTTTCTTTGTATGGAAATCTCCTAATGACAAATAATTCTTTAGAAGACGGACACAAAGTTGTTCAAATAATACTCGCGAACTGAACGAGTAAAAAAATGAATGAATGAAAAAAACTAACGTTTTATAATCCACTAAGATAATAATTCCGAAAAACTTTCTAAAAAGTATAAAACGCAACTATTTGACGTTGATCTAAGTATCCAAATATTTTAAGCAAACTGATTCTCCAGCTTTTCAGGCAAGTTAGGGTTAATATTGGCTATCAATATTCAGACACCGCACCACCTTTTGCTTTTTGTAGCGAACAAAATGGAGACACATTTACTTGAGAAGGGACTTGTCAGTTTATTTAGGGTAAAGGTGTAACTTGGGGAATTTCGGGCAAGAAAAACAGAGACCTGAAACTTTTCCGAAGACCAATGTTTTTCACGGTGGGAGCCTCGAACACATTTATGGTAGACATGCGATTAAAAATTATATTTTGATGTATTCTCCCTTTATGAGAAAGTCTAATTTCCATTAAATCACGAAAGCTGTAAACTGAGAAAGAACGATTCAAAACAAAACCTTTCCAGTTGTGATTAATGAGCTAGGAGGTAACACTTAGAGTTATTTTTTAATTAATGACCCTAAACATTCTCGAGATTCAGAGTTTGAAACCGCTTTATTACAATTATGTAAAACTTTGAATGTTATTCAAATCCTTCTGTATTGAAGTTGATTCAAAAGTCTAGATAAAAATGACTGACTCATTTATTTTCGGAATTATTTAAATTAAATGTAAAGAAATTTCGTTTATTTATGGGAGTAAATAATGAACTTTTTATTAAACTAACATTAAGCAAGTCTTTATGTTCATATTTGCTAAAATGCATTAATCAAAGTCATACACATGCCGGTAATTTTAGCGGAACTCTTTGTTTCCATTTGTATTAGAACATCTCAAACCTTTTTAGAAATAATTTAATTAGCTGTTTTCCTTCGAGCCCAAACTCAGTTGAATCTCAGGCCAAGCCCTTTTGTCAGAAAATGGCTTTGTTGTATCTTGGCGCAGAAAAATCCATTCGAAAGTAATTGTTCAACCCTCGAATGTAATTGGTCGATAATTAAATCCGATAAATTACTTCCTGTTGCTATGAACAAGAGAATTCCCTTTTGTTTTCACATGGGTCTGTTTTCAGCCCAAAAGAAATAAAGATTAACCCCGGACTCGTTATATTATATCCGAGACCTTTATCTTTCTCATTTAACTTGCCACAAAATATAACACTGGTAATAACATTAGGATTTTGCGTGGTGTTCGCAAACAAAAGGAACACATTTTACTGAATGTAACTCAGAAAACATTGAGGAATTTATTATTTGTCAGAAATGAACGAATTCTTCGTTGCTATAAACAAGGCAAAGATAATTAATTGCAGATACTTCCTGTCCAGCTAATAAACAAGTGAGTCTCAGAGCATCAATTTTCTTGAATAACAAAACAACTAAATTAAATGGAGCACTGCTGATCACCATTTTCCGTATAACCGATTTTCTCTTTGCTATCAAAATAAAATTTAAATTCATAAAACCGGAGACATAATAACCCAAAGCCGTTTCTGTTTTCAGCTCTTTGATTGAACAATTTCCCAAAGCTTGCATTCAGCACATTATCATTATTAAAATAAACGTTGGTCTTAATATTCTCAATAATACTCTCAACGTAGCCCCGTTAAAGATGTAAAATGAAATTGAAATTTGTGTTTCGCAGAATAAATATAATAAAATTATGCTCGATATTTAAAGAGTAATTATACAAAAGAATAATATTGAACTAAAATGTATAAATGTGTACAAGACACATTGAGACTTATTTGGTCATAAATTTACTCAAAGCAAAGTGTTGCAGCAGAAAACTATTGATTTCTTGTTTCTATAAATATGTACTTCCCCAGGTACTTTATCTTGATCTGCACTGTGATATAGCACTGTACTCATAGCTAGAGAATAATCAGAGTTTATTGATATGTACCCGCAAAACATAGGAATTTGCTCCCGTGAAAAAATTCACAAGTTGCACAACAAAACAAAGTTGCAAGTTTGCTAGGCATAATAAAGATATTCGTTCTCGGACGTTGCTTGAAACTCATCAGTTTTTCGTGCTTTTTGGCCACTGTAAAATAGTAAAATATAATTCACTATGGAAGCAGATGAACAGACTGAATTAACAGATACTTCCACGAACTTTCTAGCCACCACTCAAGTCAAAAGCAAAGAATCATCGAGATCAACACAGACGGAGTCATAATATATAATAAGTTTGGCTTGGGAACGGATATTTCCATATGGAGTTCAAAACAGCAATTAAATCGGACCTTTCGGAAACAAGAGGATCTAAGAAAATCAAAATGAACTCCATTCTTGAATTTTCAATTTAGTTCAAGAATAGCTAACCAAATCGGAAGACTGTTAAGAAAACGTGTTATGAAAACTATTTATAATCCCACAAGTGCCATTCAAGACTGCTCAAAGTTGGTTAAGGAGGCTTTTATTTTCAACTGCAGATATTCACCAAGCACCTATGTAGGATCCAAAACGAGATCAGTCAAATCAGGATCGTGGAACGTCGAAAAACTTGTTGAACGCTACAACAGAGGCTTTTAAAACTCATAAACAAAATAACCCCTTATATAGAAAAAAAATAATGGTACTGAATAAGATATGATTCCTAGTATTTAGCACGAAGGAAACGGGTCAATACACAAGAGAGAATCGACATCATCTTCAACAGAACTCGAGGATGACGAAAAACTGACCACATGATCACAAATCAGGCACGAATGTGGACTATGTCCGATAAATTGCTTTGGTTCACTGCAAATTTCCGACTGACACACCACTGAAGATTACTTTATGAAGTGAAAATAATTTATTTTTTACGACGGCCTTAAAGCCCTTGAACTTCAACAGTTTCAACATACATTATCTTCCTAAATATGTCCAAATTACAAATATTTATTTATTATATGAAACAATAAAAAATAGTAATTGGAAATGATTTGGCATTTTATTGTGTGTTCACGAAATAACGTTAAGTGTTTAGATGGAAAACCTAATATTGGAGCGCTGCACTAACTAAACAAAAACAATCGAACGAAAACCATACAACGTGGAACAATAAAATAATTAAATTAGCAAAAAAACGTAACAGAAGAAGATTTGTAACACCGTAAACAAAGTTATTGGGACCACACAATTAATGATGTGTATACATTTTCTGATGAACCTGCTTTATAAACGTTTCCTCGCGTGCTTTGTACTGTACAAATTCATAACACACCGTCTAGCCTCGATCAACATGTTTCATGATATTATGTTAAGACAATCTGATTAGATGTCCTGTATTCTGGTGTATTTAATTTAAAAGCGGCCAGTTTGAAACGGCCTCGTTAGGAATAATTAATGACGACTTAAGTAGTCCATTGAAAAACGAATTAACGTCTCAATTTAAAAATGAAACTCAAATGTCGTATTTTAAATGATCAGCTTAATGCCACTTTTACTAGTCGAACAGTTATTGGCGATGAAAATTAATTTTTTTCTTATGTCGATATAGAGGTTAGTGTGAAAGTTAAAAATGCTTTATTAAAAGTTGAAAGATCTTACAGATAAATAGCAGTTCACATAAAAATCTATCAAATCATATCGCTGATACAATGAGACATTTATAAGAAAATCACAACTATATTATTCGAATACATATTTCTCCATTTTCAGCATATAAAGCATTTTATTACTTTTGTTAAATTGCTTGCTTGGCGAAGGCGTCTGCATATCCCGAAGGATATACATTTTAATGAACAGAGTTATACAAAGAGAGGTATCAAGAAAAGAGGACTAAATCTATAACCAGAATAAATCTCCATATAAAGTATGCAAATGGGATTTGAAGTATGGAAAAGCAGATTTAAGTAAATAGATTTTCTGAGTACTGAGCGTAAAACGATTGTTGAAATATGCATACGATTTGCGAAATGTATGCCAACGAATCTCTTGTCCGGTAATTTCCAGTATTTTAGAGCAAGAGGGGTGCATGTGACCTATTATTTCTTTATAAACTGTGTGCTTCAGTAATAAATAGTGTCACAAACCCGGACGGCTCAAAGTATGTTTAAACCGTCTGTGCATAACGTTGATCAGGAAAAAGCCCCCTACCTTAGTAGTCTTAACAAATGATTGTAATTAAACAGTTTAATTACTAAACGGATTAACTGATGTCCCATCCGCTAGTAAATGATCCTCCCTTTCGGTGCAATAAATTTATTCAAACATTGTTGTTAAAGATCGTGACACCGTCGTTCTCTTTAATATCTACAATTTTTTGCCACTTCTGGCAATATTCTATACGCTGGCGCTATTCAAAAATTCAATTCGTGCATGATTGACCGAATGCTAATCTAATGAACTTGAGCTCATTAGACCAACTAATTCTAAATACTAATATAATAAATATAAATAATAATCGCAGCAAATGAATGAGCATTGATTGAAGAATTAAAATTTAGACAGAGCCTCAAAATGAAAAGGGTAATGAAGCCACTCAGAAATGTGTTTCATACCTTGCAAATTGTAGACAGAAAATTTCCCAACCCTACAACTGATGTTTAAAAAACAGCGATATTCAAGGCCAGATACATCAAAAAGAACGTAGGACAACCACAATAGAAGTCAACGATTAAGAACAAAACTAGTATTGTAAGTTCATGGCAACTAAACAAATTCATCGTCTATTTTATTTAGGTACTAACAGAATTAATTCAACCAGTCGTGGGAGGAAAAACTGCAAAGTCAACCGGTCTTGGTAGAAAGTTTATGCTACAATAAACATTTTATGTTTCACCCACATATTATTGATCCATAATACCTTAGAAATGAAACTTATAATAATATTCATAACAACCGCAGGGCATTATACGCGGGCATTATAATAACGCCCGCTGATAATGCTCGCTCATATTATGATACTATCTATCATAGGATGCTCTCGATTTTATAAGTGGCAAATTTTCTGTAGCTTTTGCTGCGTTTTCTCTTTTTCGTTTTTCTCTAATTGACAGGAACATTAAAGTCACTTCAGATAAAAATCACAAGTAATTAAATTATTTCATACAGGTACAGGTAACCTTTTTTTAAATGCTATAACTATAAATATTGATGAGAACCATTACGTTGAAACTAAAGCATTGCTAATGCCCATCAAGAAAAAACGGTCCTTTATAGGAGATAATCATCTAAAACATTTTACCTTCAAAGCGATTAGAATCAAAGCAGAATTATATAATTGCTTATCGTGTCTTTTATTAATGAAAAAATATCGCTGGAAAAATATGTTGTTCGAAGTCCGTATTATAAATTCAAACACGCGATGAAAAATTACAATGCCTGTCTGCTTATAGCGAAAGAAAAGTATCACCCTATGTTTTTGTAGCTCACCAAAAATTAATCAGCATCGCCTGTGATTAATGATGGCAACCAGAAACATGCTTTTACATTTTGCAATGTCGAGTTAAGTAAATAGCCGTTTTATACCAGAACGGAGTTCAAGGCGACGGAGATGTAAGACGGGAACCTGAATTGCGGTAAATCAAACCTTCCGACAATAAGAAATGTAGGGAGGTTGGCACTCACAATTTCTTAAGATGCATATAAGTTTTTCGTCTTAAACGGGGCCAGAAGTATTTCTTAGCATTTCACTTACAAAATGATTATCATTCTTTTAACTCGAATTTAATGTTTCATGTGTCGCATAGCAATTCTCAAATCACAAGAAAAACAATGACAAATATATCCATCATTAAATTATGGTATCAATCATATCATAAATTAATAATAAATTTGGACATAAAACAATAAGGGAAGTGTGCATATGATGGACCCCGCCAACGATGGCAATTTCAGTAAGCAAAAATTAAATAGACATTTATCCTCCACCTGCAGCTTCTGCAACGGTCTTACAAAACCGGGTAAGCAAATTCAAGGGTTTCAAATTCTATAGCTGAAAATGAAAACTTTGAAAACTTAAACAAAAGTAGTCGAAAAAGCAATGAAAATAAGGAAACAAAATGGTAGGAAAATGTGTCTTTGTGGCTAGTGTTTAATGCCAGTGATGGTGACGAAGAAGAGATAATCGAGGCTATAGAAAACTACGGATCAGAGGACGTAGCTTGCCTGTATTGCAACGAAGTCCACTTGCGTGCATAGAAATCGTCCCACAGTAAACTTTTGACTTTAACTATATATTTTTTTAAAACTATTCACCAGATCAAAAAACGAAATATACTGTTTGAAAGACAATTTAATATGCTTTAATGTGAGTGTAAATTATTTTGAGTATCCTATGTTTAACATAGTGAAATTAATGCATTAAGCAAATTAAGCTTTTTTATTATTAACATAAATAGGGTTATTGACAATTTAACACAAAACTTAATTCTTTAATAATGAGTATGACCTCCCCTTTCACCAATAACTTCTCTCATACGATTAGGCATTGATCTAATCAAGTTTGCTATTGTTCCTTGAGGGATATTAAACCACTCTTCTTTTACTGCAACAATAAGCTCTGGGATCGAGTTTGGGGTATGAAGTCTAGCTTGAATTCTTCATTTGAGCTCATCCCATAAGTGTTCGATCGGATTTAGTTCAGGACTGTATGCTGGCCACTCCGTAACCCGAAAACCGACTTCTGCAATGTAATCTTGCAACGATTCTTGCGGTGTGCGGCCTGGCATTGTCATGCATAAAGGTAAATTCGTCTCCAATGTAGTCGACGTAAGGTACCACATGAATTGCTAAAATCTTCACGGTATATCTAAAAGCCGTTAAACTTAATCCGTGAACACGGTCGCCCCAACGAATGAACTGAGAGGCGGTGCCTGCTCCTATAGAAATTGCACCCCATATCATACAGAAACCACCTCCATAAGCACTCCTCTCTTCAAAGAAACAATCTGCAAATCGCTCTCTTGGTCTTCGGTACACTTTCCTTTTTCGGTCGCTACCATGGAGGCATATTCTGGTCTCATCTGAAAACAGAGGTCTCATCTGAGAACTGAGAATTAAGGTGACGATTTCATAATGTTGTTGACACAATAAAGCGGTCATCACGAGCGGTTGTAAATCGCATTCTGCCTGTTCCAGGTCGCCGATGAAAGGATCCAGTCTCCTCATAACGTTTGCACACTCTTCGAAACGCTGCGCGTGTCATATCCAATTGTCTAGCAACAGCTCGCAGACTAAGTCCATTTTCGATTAAAGCAATTACTTGGCCAGCTTTTTGTGGTGTAGTATGCATTAAACTAACACACTTAAACACTATTGAGATTATAAAGAACGAATTAATATGCAAATTTCAGTTGCAAACGCAATAATTTTAATATTTGATATTTTTTTATTTTCGTTACAGTCACCACATAAACATGTTTCATTTGTTTACCGTTTCCTACGCATATAAACGACAAGCCTTCTTGAAATTATACTCACATTAAAGCATATTAAATTGTCCTTCAAACAGCATATTTCTTTTTTTGATCTGATGAATAGTTTTTAAAAAAATAATTAAAATCAAAAGTTTACAGTGGGCAGATTTCTATGCACGCAAGTTTATTATCCCTGTTCAAGGCCGCGAGAAAAGTGGATTAGTTGTCAAATATACAGTTCTTGGTGCCCCAATAAATGCGCCAGAATTAGCAGCAGGTGTAAAATATTTTTTACCATATATGCACATAATATTTCTCTCGTTTTGCTAAATTATGCGCTCGGTTGTAGAAGGTTCTTATAGCTCGCACGGTTCTGTCTGTTTTCTACATAACTTTTTTGTTTGACTTGTATACATTTCTGGAAATATTTTTTTTTTTCACATTTATTACAGGTCCATTAATGGAGACAGGACTGTATGCGCCTATGATGCACTACTTAGAACGTTAAAAAAACGCAAAAAAATAGTTTTCTGTATTTGTTGTAAAACATCATTATAGCAGACTAAGTCTATTACACGCTAAGAATGAAATAGATCCAGCTCACTTTAATATGAATGTAGTTTAGAAAGGTATAACAAATTTCCGTTAGGGGTCCATCAAAGACACACTTCTCCTACGCTGTTCTTACTCGGTTAAAAATGCACTAGAGAAAAAATATTACAATGATTTATAGCTGATAATGGCTGAGCGATAAATAACAGTGATTTTCGATAACAGTCATTTGAGGCAACTTAATAAGAGGAATTGTGAATACCTGATAGCCAGTTAATTGAAGTCAAGAGATTAAAGCCCAGATGACACATGTCTCTGGAAACTTTGAAGGTTTCAGAAAATAGGGCTTAAATTAAATGTCCCTTTAACTACGGTATTTGCACAAGCTGCATTAACATACTCTGTCTATCTATGTATCTTCCGACCTTCCAAAAAAATTAATTTAAAATTTGAATCGAAGAGATTTCATCAATCAATCAACATTTATTAATTAATCACTTAATCACTGCTTCATTAATTGTTAACTATTTAATATGAACATTTTAGCTAAATGGTGGTAAGTGGATATTTATATTTATCTCATTATCACGAGATACTATATTCTTTCGTCGGGGACGAGTAAGTTTCAATCTGTTTAAATATTTGTTAGTAAATTTTGAAAATATTTTATACTAGAAATATTTTCATTAGCTCAATGTTTTTTCAAAACATTACTTACACCAACATCATTAGATGAGGGGCTTTCTTAATTCTTCTTGATGGCCGCATAATGGTAATTAATATTCATGCTTGAGAGATGAGGGAGGTAATTTATTCAGGGAAGTGTTGCTTAAATATTTCCATTCTATTTTCATTCACGACACCAAGTTTAATGCTTCAGTAAACTGTTCGACCTAAATCAATCTTCGAAGTCCGGCCGGTGGTAGTTGTTCCCAGGTGCAAATTCGATTCACAAACTTAAGTTTTAGATTTATTGGGGTTCGTACATTTTACGTTTTTGTATTTACTTGAAATACAGGACACTGCAAGTTGAGCACGATATATTTTTTTATCTTGTTTTTACCTAGCTTTTCTCTACTGACACTTGCAAGATAAAGGTAGTTCACTTTCGGTGCCCTTAACGGTAATATTTATTTTGTAGATATTTGGTTTTACATAATTTTAAATGGCTGTCGTGTACTCTTTGCTCCCGTACCCTTTAAAGTATGCCGAGAACAAGACACATTGAATAAAAATAGATCGACAATTGCTTACTCGCTTCCACAATGTTTGCACATTAATTGTGATTCAGACAGCGCAATCTGGAAACTGAACAGCGCAATTAATTAGTCAATTGAGACCTTCGTATCTGGAAAATGAGCAAACGATAATAAAGCAAATAGAGAAAACATGTTATAAAAGTGAGGCAAAGCGGAAGTTAACGTTACTCTAGACGACGCAATTAATATGTCAAAAATTTGTTAAACTTAATATTCTATATTTGTTTTTATGGACATTATTGATTATTTCAAAATTTTGTAAAGTTTATTATCATATTACTAATAACATATAATAATACAAATAGCAACATTTTTTTATAGTTACCGTTAACTAATTACTAATAATCGATTGGTAAATTATTATATGCAGACATTTTAGGTTTTCATTATTACCTAATTTGAGAAGTCATACTTTTATTCGATATATAGAATGTTTCAAAATGAATTGTATAAGAATTATATTTTCAAAAACATTATCACAAACTTGGAAACCATTTCAAAAGATTTATTCCTCATTCATATCACATTGTGTTTGTACAGGAACACCTCAAGATTGTTTTTTTTGTCGGAACTCTAGTTGAATTTGAAGTAACCACGTCTTTTTTATAATCTTCGGAATATTATTTGCGCTGTGATTAATTAGGATTTGAAGGGTATAATGAGGGAACCTTGTTATCACTAATTGTCTGACTGATTTCGGTCTCCTATTTACTATCTTTATCTTTATTTTTGATATCTGCGTTTTCTTCCTTGTCAATACCAGCTTCTTGAAAACCGCTACGATCTTTATTGACGGCATTTACCTAGCCTTATCCCACTTTACTTCATCATCAAATCCTTATATTTTTCAAAATTTTCTATTTCCCTCATTAAGTGTAAAGGCGTGTTACCAGCACCTCAAATTTTGCTTATACCTTGTGATCTAAAATAATTTTAAAACCACAAATAATGATTATTTAACAGAATCTCTGGATTTTGACTTGATGTTGCCTGTCACACAAGTAAAGATTTGTTACCTGTCTTAAAGTTAAATTGCATCCTCGTCTATCATTCTAGCTGCTGTAAAAACCAGCTAGATCTAAGTGCTTTTGGGCACCAGTCAGTTGTATTGTTTCAATGTAACCAACTAATGCTCTGATGACCAAGTCAGCAGCAGTGCGACAAGTCCCGATTTATCAGTCAGGATTTTTAAGGGGTCTTTCTATAGTACTATTGCGGTTTTTCCAAGTCATTTTTTGACATTTTCCGTGATATACTTCAATTTTTCAGCTTGAAGGAGTGAAAGTTGAAGATTCTATGATTAACATGCGTCCGAAAAGTTCAACAGTTTTTATACTGTTGTCTTAATTGACAATTCTTAAAGTTAACCCACACACCATTTTACCACATTTATTTCTATAGATCAAATTTTGGAATAAGAACTGCTGCAAGGATGGGTCATCCAACCAGAAGATGATGGTAGATTCTTATGCCAATACTACCTACTTAAGGTGAACATTCTTGCCGATCCAGGGCTATAAATATCAAAGTCCAAAAGAAAATGGACTGCAGTCTAGAATTTTTAACAATAATAGCACTGATAGAGGAGATGTAGGATCGAAGTTACGTCCAGTAGCCAACATTTTTAGTCCGCTGAATTAATTATACCGACTAGAATATGGCTTCAAATGACAGCATTTGGTTGTAGGAATTTTGAGATATCATCTAGTTTGTACGATTTAATTATCAAATAGGCGACATCAGGGCATTTTTAGCAGACTTTTGAACTTTTTCAGAACCACAAATTGTTTCCTGTCTCCAAACGTTACCCCATCAAATGAGTGTATGTTGTGAGTGAGTGACCCTCACCCCTACTTATGTCGTCTGCATAATGGCCATTATATTGCATGCAACAGATTCTTCTCATTCTGAGCAATACAGTATGTTTAGGTAAGTTGGAACCATATGGAAAACCTTTGCTTTCAATGCTGCTTATGCTTGGCATGCAATACTAATTAAATTTAATTACTCCCAAAGTTATTCAAAAGCACTTAATAATGTAGAAAAATATGTAAAAAATAAGAAAACTTATTTTTTTTATCGCAAATACGAGTATATGTAATTGCATATTCAAACGTGGCTTTTAGTTCGGATTAATTTTTTTTAATCACAATTTTGGATATTGCAATAACAAAAATTGATAAAGAAATAAAGGTACTGTACTCTTGAGCAATATACTTTTTTTAACAAACCTCGTATACGCCGAAAAAAAATAGTATCGGAAGTCGCTGTTTAGATTTTAGATTACACAGCAACTTTGTTGAACAGAAACTTTTTTAAATAACATAATAATAAAAGAGTTCTCCATGCGGTTCTAACTTACGGAGACAGACTGTATATCACTTTTCTATTTAATGGAGACACTGTTAACTGTGTGACATTATTTTCGGTTGTTATTGAATGTATGCAATTCAATGTGTCAGAATTGTTACCTTTTTAATGTTTTATTTCTTATTTAATATATACTACTGTTACTAGCTTGAAGTGCAACTGCTATGTCTTAAGCTCTCTATATAGATGTTACAATCAGCGTTTGTTTATAATTTCAAACAAATTAGCAAACATTTATTTTGTTTAAGTTATTCTTTCTATGTGATGAATGGCTCTACTTAACTCGCATTCAAATCGCCGAAATGCCAAGTTTCGAAATTCCGAGAAACAGAGCAATTGTGTACTCTAGCTTTAAACTAACAAATAGCGAAATTGGTTGTGGTTTGTTGTTCCAACTCACACTCATCAGGATTCTTGATATATTGACAGGAAATTGTTTGCTTTTCCTTCTTTTTTTCTACTTTTCGTAAAAACTAATTTAAGACGATAATAATTTATTTTATGAAGATTTTGACTGGTGGATGCAATAATTCATCAGGTTGGTCCGTAATGTGGACCGATTATTGTAGAGTAATTGAATTTTTATTTAATCTTTGTGTTTTTTCTGTTGTCAACGAGGATTGGAAAATGGAGAAGGCAATTGCTTGAATTTGGTCACGCTTAATTACTAAAATTACGGTTAAAAGAAGCAACCAATGCAATCAAATGTATGATGATGGGCATAGAAAACATCACGAAGGTATCGATGTTGGGCAAGAAATTTGACAATTGTGGTATTGGAACGCAGAATCATTGTTACAATGTTAAATGCAAACGTATTAGTAGCAGACCCATCTCTATATGGAAACATCATACGGAAGAACGGAATCAATCTTATTACCAAAGCATGACCATGTTGAATCATTATACATCTAACGAGAATCTGTTTATACGTGATTTAAGTTGATATATATTTGCAGTAATAAACACACTAAATTGATTACACAACGTTATTAATTTTCAGACCCTTTTAATTAAATAATGTTTAAGTTGTGTGTCATACAACATATAGATGGAGCATGAACTTACACAATTAAGGAAAGAGGGACAGCAACTGTGCTTCTACAGTTTTAGAAGGATTACGACACTTACTAATAGGACAATTGATTTGAACTTCTTGAAACAGTAGATGCTCCTAAAAAATAAATTTTCATTCCCCATCTACTCTCTACCTAACTTGCTCTGCTTTATACCTTTAATAGTTACGGGAATATTATATCCGGTAGAATGCAAATCAGTGCTTTGGCATGAAAGATAAAAGCCAAAGCATTTTCCGGTGTAATCATCAATCACAAAAAATACTGATTAATTTCTTTGCGGTAGGAAAAATGCTCATCCCAATTTTTTCATGTCATTAGTAGACAGGTATTTTGAAATTTATATCGCTGCTTTTAGAGCGACGAAATTACGTATTAGGATGGGAAAATTGAAAACTGAATGGAAGAACAACGAAATATATAAAAACAGACAAATAGTATGGCTTTCGCCATTTATGATACGAAATATTGGATTACGTTAGACAAATTATCTGACTTGAATTATTAATGCAGTAATCATTAATGTAATTAATCATGCACAAAATCACATTATTTTATATACTATGTGAAAATTCAAAGTTAGTGCAGAACGAAATTCACGGACCGTTAGTAGGAAAATATTTCGATTCATGCTCAAATATTCAGCCTTTTAAGTAACCTTAGTTTGTGCGTTTACATGATAATGTAATAATTTTCCCACAATTCGCTTTATACACGGTCTAAGCCATTGTAAGCGTTCGCAGCATTAAAAGGGTTTTCCATCTTGTAAGAGGCACTAAATCCCCTAAAGTAATTAGCTAATACCGAAATCTCAGAAGAAGTAATTGTTGCTTTTTATACCAAAGAAATCCCCTATTGTTAAAGCGAAGCTGGACTATTTTATTTCAAATAAAAGCAGAAAGACGATGGCGCCGTTCAGAAAGATTAATTTTAATGTAACAATGGTGTTTAGATTTCAATTTGGGTATTAGAGTGGAATTATGGAAATTTTACTTTGAATTTTTCAGTCGCAAAGCAGCGCGACGAAGCATAATAATTTATTATAATTCCTGAAAAGTTTCTGGAAAAACGTTGTTATCAATGCCAAAAGAAGAATCAAGCGGATACATGTTCAATATTGGATGCATACTCTGGATTGGAAGAATACTGGACTGATAGAAAATTTAATTATAATACCAATTTAATTATAATACACAAACTTAAATACCATTAGATAAAGGTTTAAGTGAAACTGGTTAAAACGCTAGAGGGTGAAATTCTGTAGCAGAATTATTTAAATCGAAGCTTGCTATTTATCATCGCTAATTTACTAAATCCGTGTTTTTTTTGCGGATGAAAAATAGTTTCGGTTTAGCTGCTAACGTTTCTCTCCAAAAAAGTGAGAATGCAGATAGAAGTTATGACTTTAAGTTCAAATATTTAAGTAGAATATTGTTTTGTTGCGCAAATGTTATATACTTAGTACTCCTGAGAGGCTTTCAAATTCTAAATTGTTGAGACTTTCGCGGTCATCGTTTAAAGAATTGATGGATTTCAGGACATTTATCGGCGTCTGTAGAAATGGGGTCCTAACGTTTCGCTAACACACATGGCACATATTCAGCTCAGTGTTCGCTTAAAGTGCTTACCCAGGGCTGCTTCGTCGCTCTTGAATAAATCTAGCAGTTTATCAATTCAAAAGTTGTTTTGGCTATATAGTAAAGTAGTATATTTGATTGTACTTTATAATTTTACTTTACTTTTTTTACGACAATTTCCGATATTGTTAAAAAGCTATTGAACTCTTAACCCATATTCATATGTTTTGAGAAACCTCTTACACAACGGGACAAAAATGTTTTTATGTCTGACGGTTGGGCGTTTTAGACTATGCTTAACTTGCAAGGATAACGTTTTTTTCGTAAAATCCATAATAACAATGTTTTTCTATGCCTAAGACAACTTAGAAAAACATAATGTACATATTTGTTAGTTTGGGTTAGTTGTTGATATCCAAGTTGAAAAACTACATTTTTATGATTGAGTGAGTAAAATGGATACGAAATATCTCTAAGTAGTAGTACCTATGGCAAAATGTATGAGTGAAAGAATTTCTTTTTAACTAAATTCTAATTCTGTTTGTTACTAAATACAGTTTAATTCCGAAAGTTCCTGTGCCGGTGAAAGTTGCAATAAAAGCCATACCGAAAAGTACTATAAAAACGAAATAATTTATTAATAATATTAATTAATTTATAATAATTACTCGCTGATTTTGCACATACAACAACGCACAGCTATAAAAAAACAAAATTTTCTGCTGTTTTACTTTTAATGACATAAGCCACTTAAGAATATTTTTATCATATCTTTTAGGCAGCTTATACGTATATATGTACAATGAATTAAAACTTGTTGTTAATTAATTTACGCTGTGGGTGCTGTCATTAGTTAAACAAATTACGTTTCACAAAATTTTAGAAATTATTGTACTAAAAAGTTGATCTGAAGACTTATATTATTGATTCAGATTTTTAAAGATCAAAACTTCTAAACATCAACCTACTGTTAAACAGTAAAAAGTAATAAATACTGAAAACTTAACCGCTTCAACTGAACACTTGACCGTAAAAGCTCTTAACCACATCCATAGAACTCTAACAACTTTTTAACAGGAAACAATTTATTAACGGGGTATTAGAAATAGGACTGACTTTTGACTTGTCAGACTAACAAAGTTGAATATAATATTTCTTAAAATTGTTTTGTAAGCTGTACTCAGTAAAGTTTATATCTCAGGCTAGTTATCAATGTCATTATAAACTAAAAATAATCCCTGCTTATTACAGTTTAAGATTGCTCACTTAACCATGAAGTGAAGCTAATGTGTTAAATATTGTATTACCCTCTTTACTAAATAGTTTCTCCCCTTGTTAAGCTGCTAAACTGTTTATGTGTATACTTTTTTGCGTTTGGAATTACGCAGCAATCAATAAAAGCAAATTCAACCTCATTCTAGACGATTTATCATGGATTGAATTTTGTGAACTCTACGCTAAATAAAGCTTGTGCCCCATAAAACTGGATCAAAACTGAGCACATTTCACTAATCACATGTTTAGCCACTATGCTAAACTTCAAAATAAACTGTGAGGCACCGAGGCAGTAAATCTTGTTTATGCTCAATAAATTTAAAGCACATCAATCTCAGTATCAATTCACACTTAACTAAGCAATTTAAAGTTGTTCATATGGATAAAACTTGCATTTTAAAATTGAATTTAATTACATCGTTGTGTATATTTTCCTGACTGTACTTCAATTTATTTCAAAAATTCCTGCGTTTCAGTCAATTTTATTGTTTACTATTTAAAATGTTACAAATACGTTTCGGTGTCTTTCTCCACCATCATCAGTTTGTCTAAAATATATATTTTGACATTTATCATCAATTTAAATAAAAAACTTTCACAAAATTCACATACTAAAATACAAATCACAAACATATTAAAAAGTACAATTAGGAACATTGGTTTTCAGGTGATGAGTCAGGATAAACATGTTCGGGAAAAGACTAGAATCTATTGTTTAGAGATCTAAATTTAACTTACATGTCTAGATGTTTCTACCTTCACATTTGACTGGACATTGAATTTCCTATTTTATTCGACATCGAGCGAGGGAACGAAACAAACCTGTTTATACTTCGCCTTTTCTTTGCATTCTTGGAATTGCTCTGTAATTCCTCAATATCAGCTGTTTACTTTTACAGTTCATGCATGCGATCATCTAATTAGTGTGTGATACACTGAGCTAAGATTGTCTGTGTCTGATCTAAAATTCACTTGCATTCTGGTGTTTTTTGATCTGTATCATTCATGGATTCTTCTCTTATTATAGTTGTTTTCATTGATGAGTATTTTTGTGTTATCGAAATCAAAACTATGCAATTTTTGTTGTGCATGTTGTGCTAATGCTGTTGCATTTTCGTTAACCTTTCTTAAGCTATATTTATGCTCGTATATTCTTTTTTTCAAATATTGACCTGTTTGACCTATGTATGCTTTGTCACAGTTCAAACAGTCAATCCTGTATATTACGTTAGGTGTGTCCAACTTATCGCTTTTAGGCTTAAATTTGTGAAACATTATTTTACCAACTTGTTTTTAGTTCTTTCTGCTATAGTAATATTATGTGGTTTCAGAACACTCTTTATTTTGTGTTTATTTCTGCTATGTACAGTAATGATACATACTTGACTTCACCTTCTTTTATCTTATTTATATTTTTTATGTTGTACCATTTATTTGAATTGTAGATTTTATTAATTCTTTGTTTTATTATTGGCTCAAAGAAAGCTTTGGGATAGTTGTTCATTATTAGTATCTTTTTTATTTTTTCAAGACTTTTTGATCTATATCCATAATGTGCCAATTTAATCGCTCTATCCGTAAGAGCTGTTACAACACTTTTTTTATATTGTATAGGTGCATATGATTGGTAATTCAAGTATCTATCAGACCACACATCCTTTGTGTACCAGTTTGTTTTTATTTCCCCATTACCGTCATATATAACCGTCATATCCAAAAAGTTTATTTATTTGTTTCTGTCTTCCTCAACGGTGAATTTAATGGTCTCATGGAATGTATTAAATTTATCTAATGTGTATTGAACTTTTTGGTTTGGCAGGCACATTATGCAGTCATCCACGTATCTTTTAAAAAATCCACACTCAAAATTCAAATCAGGTATTAGTTTTTCTTCCAGACTTTCCATCACGAGGTTTGCAATTGTTGCAGCTATGGGAGACCCCATAGCTACTCCATATATTTGTGAATAGAAATTGCCCTCGTACTGGAAATAAGTGGACTTAAGGCACAGCTCTACCGACCCAATAAATTCATTTTCGGGTAATGATGTGTGCGCCCTTATTTCAGACCATCTATCCCTTATGCACTGTATTGAGCAATCTACCGGGATGTTTGTGTATAACGATACCACATCAAGTGATAATTACATCAAGCAGGTGTATATTTTGATTATATCTGCCATACAAATACTTATTTCACATACATCACATGTATTTGTTTTTTTTACTTTTCTACTACAAAAAAAATATTTCAAGTCAACTCCTACTTAAGTTTAATACAAATAATTTTAACAATTAAAATGAGAGTCTCAGAAAAGTATGCATTGCCTCAAAATGAACACCTTATATAATTTAATAATTTTATATGGAAAGTTGTTTAAGGTTTCTAATTTGAAAATGTACAGGTCTGATGCGATTCATCTTTTTGTGATAAAATATAATTCGAAAATAAGGCAAATGACACAAGGAAACAGCAAATATGACTCGACGATTTTATATTTCCAATTTGAAGATTACTTACTAGTAAGTGTAGTATGGTTTTAATAAAGGAAATAGATATGTGACTCTCTAGCCAAAATCTTGATAATTCTATCAAGAAAACCATTACCCAGCTGGCAATAATTTGTTCTTATAATGAAAGACATCCTGTTGGGAGAGAAGATGAAAATTTTTGCTGCTGCATGTGATCAATAATAATGTGCCACAAGAACTGAGAATTTTCCTCGCTGAACTCTTGGGAATCGCAAATCCAAATTTTTAATAAAGTTGCTCCTGTTCCTCCTCAAAAAAATCAAGTTAAAAGACTTGGCATGTGCCCCAGCAATAAGGATAGAAAACCGATAGCTAGTAAATTGCCTGTCTGCAGTCAATGTTGCACGAAATTGTGCTTTGCGTTTTCGGATAATAATTTTAAGTTTTTTAACATCAAATATGATTTTCATACGATAATACACCCAACTGTCTTGCATTTTTAAATGACTCCATTGTAATGGTACGATTTTAGATCTTGAACTCCCTTGAAGGTATATACAAGATTCGCTTAGAAAACATACTAGTATAAAATATGTAAAAACTAGTATAAAATATGTACTGTTGGTATTGCGTAAAACTGCCCAAATACAAATAGTATGGTGATTTTAATACCAGAACTTAATACTGTTGGTTTAGAATGGAACATTTGTGCAAAACTTTTTTTTTATTTGCTTTTAAAAACCCCGATTTCTGAATTTAGTCCTCTCAAAAATTCAGCACCGCCGCTATAAATGTTTTGATACAAAATATATCTCTGTGATGAATTTAACATAAGGTCATATATTCTCCAGTTCGAACCCGTTCGCATATTTTCGTTTATTGCCCACATTTTGTTATTTTAATACAGTGTACAAAAAAAGCAATTTATATCATACAACGTACTCAAAGCATCTCGGCAATTACACTTTTTAAACAGGTTTCCTGCCCAGATGATGTATCTTGTATTGAGCTGAATTGTAAGTCGAAGGGGTAGCTTTGATCGACAAATTGGATTGGAAATTATCCTTTGTTCGATTTTTTTGGGGCCATAACCTTTTGTATTTCAGGTGGTTGTCGCTGTCGCTTCCGAGGTACAAAGTAAACAATCTTCATCATTTTAGTTTTATTTATTCGCCCGTACAGTTTATTCACTTTGCAAAATGGAAATTTCTGAGGATGCTCTAGTTGGAAGATGCCAATACATTCAACATACTGTCGACTTATATTCTCTTAATCTTGGACTGACAAAATGTATCAGGAAATTCCTAATTGGATCTAAGAACACCAGAATTTTATTTGGGTTCAACAACTTCATTATACATACATGTTTTAGATTTTGTATGTTTAAATAAAATTGCCAATTTCCATGTTTCACTCGAAAACAAATACAGTGCTGTAAGTTTTCTGAGATTTTCGAACTCTTCTTCAGATTTTTGTGTTTTCTCTTTTAATTCTACGAATCAAATATATGGTTAGAAAACTGATTTTCTTTTATAGACTTGTATTCCTTAATATGCCAACGTTATGTAAAAATAAAGCCACTGTCTCAACTAACTGATCCGCTGAATGTATGCAAATTAAAAACTTATAGCAAGACAAATGCGCATGGTTCTAATACCGCTTATATCATGTTTCTTGGTTGTTTTTTTATAAGATAAGGCTTAATATTATTTCAAATATTGAATTGATTCTGAATAAGCTGCACAGCACAAAAAATCCTTGGCTCATTATAACAATTAAGCAGTATAACAGTATAACAATTAAGCTTCACCAGCTTTCACAGATAAGAATTGAGTGTTGTCACATTGATAATTTTATACGGACAATTATGCTTTTCTTAACTTTACTTAAATCTGAAGTGCCCTGTACGTTTAAATGGTAGTATAAAGGTATGGTGGCGACTTTTTAAGGCAACTAAAAAAATAGTCAACTAAAAAATAATATTTTGTTTATGTTACAAACTTATTCCTATTTATACTACTTTTAAAGATTTAAGTGTTCGAGTAGCGTTGATGTAGGGAAACGGAAGCGGGATTGTCTGGTTGGTCTTGTAAGACAAAGGGGATTCAGTATGGTCCAGTTTGTAGGGGTGTTTGTCCATTTTGTCTGTAGATGTATGAGTCTTTCCGAGATCTTTGTCATGTTGTGGCGTTCGTATAGTAGTTGGTGGGGGGGGTTGTGTAGTGGGTTTTGGGGGTGTCTTATTCGTGTTATTAGTCTTAGTGCAATTTGTTCTGTTGTTTGTGTATAACGTGTTGTCCTTTCTGTTCCGTTGGTCATGAGTATATGTCCAAAGTCTAGCAAGGGTCTAAAAATAGCTTTATATAGTTTGGTGCGGTGTTTGTGCTAATTCCTCTGTCTTTGTAGGTTAGTGATCGGAAGTGTTTTGTTCTCTTTATTGTTTCTGCCCTGATGTTTCGTATTGTGTTTAGTGAATTTAAGTTTGTGGTCAATTGTGATTCCAAGGTATTTTTACGTCGTTTTTTGGTTGTGTCGTTTTGCCGTCTGCAGTTATTGTAGGGAGTCAGCGTTGAGTCTGTGGTTTGTGAGCAGAAGTTGGTTTTTTGACGCGTTTGGTGTTAGTCTGCATTTATAAAACCATGTCATTGTGTTGTTTGTTAGTGTTTGGAGTCTTTGCGCTGCTCTCTCAGTAGTTTTGTCATGTACAATAAGTGACGTGTCGTCTGCGTATTGTAATATGTATGCCGATCTGTCGATTTGCTTTTTGTCTGGTAAGTTGTAATTGTATGTCATGGCAGTATATATTGTAGAGAAAACGGTGAGAGCGGGGATCCTTGAGGGAGCCCTGTTCAGGGGAAAACGAAATTGACAGGGTTTTGTCAATTCGTACTTGTAGTTGTCTGTTTCTAGTAAGTTCTTTATGGTGTGTAGTAGATATGTTGGTGTGTGTAGTTTGTATAGTAAGCCTCTATGCCAGACACTATCAAAGCCTTGTTAATGTCCATAAACAGGCAAGCTGTCTTTCTGTCAATAATACATTTTAAATCACAGATTAGAATGCACATGCCGCTAGTAAGTTTTGAACGAAGCTTGAAATACTTTATTAATTTAGCTCATTATAAGCCAAGAAATATAAACAATTTCTTCATGTTTCTATCGTCAAGTATTTACATATAGCCACTTATATTAAATTCGTCAAAGTAGATTGTCAAAGATACATATTCGACAACTGTGATCCCAAACAAACATTAAAATTATCAAACAACAAATCTAGTTCTGACTAACAAAATGTAACCAATTTATTACAAAATATGTACACATAAAGTTACTGTGTTCCTTATCCACGCTACCTATTCGGTTATCAGTATTGCTACATTCACAGCGAGATCCAATCTAATTAGATTTGGAATTAAATGTACGCATGAATTTCGAATGGCAATAATGAGCCCTGTCCTAGACAATCTGATCGAAATCAGCTGCGAATTTGAATTCCGATTTAGTTAAAGTTTTCCTACTGGATAGATGAACTTATAGAGCAGTAGTGAGTAAAGTAACAGAAAGGGCTTCACGGCAGCTCTTCAATAGACTTTCAGTAATTGAAACCGATTCTAAAATTGATTAAATCTAATTTACTAACAGTACAAACTCGAACTTTTTAATTTCCATTAAATAGCAATCGTCGAATGAAATATGATAACTTTAATCGGAATATTAATTACATGAATAACAAAATAAATACATCGACCACGGCGTAACAGACAACATTTATATTGCAGTATAGTTTACTGTATAAAATATCCCGTTTATAATTTCAGACCCAACATCACATCTGTGTAGCTATAAAGTACATCAAATTTAACTCACAAAGTCTTCAAACAGAAAACCGGTAGGATTTCCTTTTTAGCAAAGTCTTCGAGTTCGAGACTCATCAAACGACCCACGCATGTTGCACGTCCTGATTATATGTGAACACAAAACTAGGGCGGTTTGAGAGCTTTACCGTATGTCATTATCAATGCTAAAATAAAAAAACCGAAACTGTTTCTACTAAGATGATACCTACTTAGTTACAGAGTTTTCCGTCTGCATTAAAACGTTGCAGGACCGCCACTGATTACACACTTGTTATTAATGTTTTATTTGAAACAATTTTCGACCAAAATGTAAACCTTATGGTACTCTGAGAGAAAAAATTATCCGAATGTGATGCAACGGTTCATATGTATCAATAATCCTCATCAGTATTGACGTTTATCCACTAAAATAAGGTTTTGTGTCTCATATGTTATTATGTTATGTATAGCTTTCAATAAGAATATCTGGTTTACAATAAGAACTTTCGGAAACTTACGAAGCGATTAAAGATATTTAAGAGAGCGAAAAAATGCGTAACTCGGCTAAATAAATTAGTAACTAAAAAATCCGAAAACGTCAGTGATTAATAATTGAAACACGACAGTCAGAAAAATTTAAACCACTGAAGTGAGTGAAAATATGAAAAGTAAAACTGGAGGCGCTAAATAAATCTAATGAATAAAAGAATGTAAAGAGGTTGAAGAAACTTATGCACTATAGGATGACCTGCTCAACTTATGTCAGAAGATGGAAGAGGAGTTGATAAGTAGATGTTTCCAACAAATTATGGGCAACGGTGTAGAAAAGCTTAAGTTGAGGACAAGAACTCAGAAAAACGGAGGTTCAGGTGGAAGAACCTCGTTTTTTTGCAAGAAGCGATTTCTTGGATAGCCGACCTAGGAAAATGTCTAGGAGTTCAAAGCACTCAATTATTTCGAATGTCAGAGAATAAAATAAACATATAATAGCCTATTGGCCAATTGGTAAATCAAAAAGTGGCACTTGAAACAAAAATAGAGAATAAGAAAAAAATTTGCAGATCATAATCGTTAATAATTTTAAATTGGTGCATTGCTGTTCTAAATTCCGAGATTTTTCCAGGTTGATTAAAAATTGGCGTCATTCGCTTTAAGGGGTTATAGGAGGGTTAAGGGGTTATAGGGGTTTAGGGCTCACTTGGAGAGTACGAAAATTTCTAGAAGATATTCACAGTTGAAAATCGAATTTCAACTTTGTTACTAAGAATTATTTTACTGTGACTCACTTTGAAGCTCCTTTGACAAAATGTACACTAACATCGAATTTGCGGATATGTGATTAGTTATGGGGAAATCCCACAGTAACATAGCAGAAGGTGTAAGAACTTACACCAGCAGAGAGCTAGAGACACTGGACGATTGGCTCCAGGAATTGATGCAGATTGTGGATTATCTAGAGGTGCTCGGATACCAGACACGGAGGAACAGATAGCCTCATTATCTGGCTACAATCTGGTGTCAAATTTTTCAAAATCCGGTCATAATTGACGCGTCCAGAGGCCGTTTGATGCAAAAATGTCTGGCTGGATTGTCATCACCCGTTAATGCGGATCCAGAGCTAGGTCAGGCCGACAGAGGGGATTTGGAGATAATTGTAGCAGAGCTTTTCAGGAGTGCTCGGAGCATTGCACAACCACTGACAGTTTCCCAGGCACCGGATAATTGTCGCGATAACTCCCCAGAGGAAGGGCTACATCCCAACCATATATGTAAGATACATAGGACACAAGGACACATTAAACGTCTGATCTTCCGAACACCGGTACAAATTGAGCAGGAGTTAATTAACCGTATACGAGATGCTGCTTAATCTGAGTTTAGGGCTCGTGAGGCGAGACGGGAGGCTGACTGAACAATGTGAGGCAAGACTTCTGCGAAGAGTGCACAGTAAAGTTATGTAACTGGGCACAAACAAGTTTGGAGTTAAAGGGGCAGAACTTCGTCAACCTCTTGTGATTCAACAACTTAATTGTATTTAATTTGATTAACATTAATCATTGATACATAACCTTACACTGGATGTTTTTTATTACGTCTGTGGCAAGTTTAGGTGTATCACTCATCTGCCCCAAAAAGGTTGGCAGCACCGACGGCAAAGTGACAACGTTTTCCTAACCTATTATTTACGATTTACTATTATTATTATTAAGACGTATTTACGTAATGTTAATTAAATCCAAAAAAAAAACTAAAAATTCCTGACTGGAACCCAGGAATTTTTTTTTGATTTAATTGAAATACAGTCAGGAAAATATACACGTAATGTTAGTGAGGCAGATTACCTTGAAAAACATTGTTGCCACCCTTTTGATCTAGTGTTTTGCAAATATCTGAGTTTTTAATAACAATTAATTTTTTTTACTACTTTTCCTGTACTCCTAAAACACACCCAGACAACATCCCCAGAGGAATGACGACAATTTTGAGTCAGTATAGTATAATATTTTTATAAGTAGCTTGATTTCAAACTAATGGACCTAATTGTGAACGCTCGCAAGTGTGAAGCACCCCTTGATTATAATAATAATGACTGATAAACACACATTCATGTAGATACCGCAAGCTTGAAGAGACTTAAGTTATATTAGAAGATTTACTTAAATTACCAAGACAACCTGAATCTTACAAATGTTTTATCGACTTGTAAGTAGTTTACACTAGTTAGATTCAAATTTTTTTCCAAAATCTATTTGCTTCTCACTTAATGAATCTGGTAGCAGACCGTCGGTGTATTCTTTGCCATTAAATAAGGTAATAATATGAAAAGGTATTTGATTGAGCACAGATCGGATTGTAAAAGTTTGGTATTGATTAATTTTACTGGCTATAAATCGGTATAAATCAGGAGAACAAACGGGTTCTTCGTTTGATTTGCAGAAAAGAAAGTCAACTTTTTTAAAATTTCAATCCAATTTAGTCAATAAGGAAATATTTTATAACACGCTTAAAAAGGCTGAAACCTGGCTCTCAAAATTGCGAATACAGTAGTCCGCCGTTTGGGAAAAGCCGAACAATTTAATTTACAGCTCAAGCTTCAGAAATAGCGTTTCTTCTGTAATGTGTCACTTGCTATGCTGTGACATTCTAACCCTAGGGTTTAATTTTGGTATGCTGAAATCGCACATTTCTGAACAGGACCTCTTGTAAATTTAACAGGATTCAGCATAAAATGC
The DNA here is from genome assembly GCA_024550625.1 of Dendroctonus valens. NCBI lineage: Eukaryota > Metazoa > Arthropoda > Insecta > Coleoptera > Curculionidae > Dendroctonus > Dendroctonus valens. Next base: position 384,316 of record JAJTJO010000316.1, on the reverse strand, counting down.
AAAAAAGACAATTTATTCGAACCAAAGGTCGGCTCGCGAATTAGATGCGTGCCATTTAACCCCCTTGACAAAATGCCCGGTTAATATTTTAAATAAATCGGAATTTACTTTTTTTTAACTTACTATTACTTCCTTTATTTAATAGCTTTCGTAATATGATTAGTACGATTCAGCCAATTCCCGTTAAGAAACTGTGTCCAAAAGCATGTTATCGATACATTTTGCGAAGTTGTACTTAACACATGATAGAGTTGTATTCAAGCCTCACTAGCTAGTATACAATAGTTTCTAAATGGCTTTATATTACAAGTACAAGTCAATCTGCGTTAAATGCAGGCGATAATTTGAATATAATATCCAATTTCCAGATTATGGTTATACATTATCGATTGATAAACGCCATAATAATTACTAATAATGGTTGTGGCATTCTGGGCTGATAATCTGCCTAGAGATAATTAATTACTCAGGCTTATAGAATGTGATGGACAGCAATGACGGACTTTCCTGTACTCTTGATCAACACTCTAATTAATTAGTGATTTCAAGTAAAATGCGTAATAGAGCGAGCTGGTTATAAAAAAAAACGAAAGCTGTATTTTAACAATTTCACTGTCTACTATTAAATTTGTGTATAAAATGTACAAAACATGACCTCGGCGAACAAATTAATCAGCGCTGTGGTATACATAAATTAATTTCAACGCAAGTTATGTTTCTCTAGTGCTGGTAATTTTTTCCATTATTTTACAAGTTCTTCTTTCACTTTAACGATAGTAAATCGGATTTTTTTAACAGTTGTGAACAATAATGAGTAATGAAACAAGTGGATTTTTCGGGTTTTTAGGCCGTCGTTCGGTAGAATTTCTTCTTGACGTTTCGCAAGCACGTGTGGCTTGCATCTTCAGAAGTGGTTTGCTTGAACGCTTACACTGTTCTGATGATGATTGTAAGCGTAATGATTGTAATTCTGATTGTAAGCGTTTCAAGCAAACCACTTCTGAAGATGCAAGCCACACGAGCTTGCGAAACGTCAAGAAGAAATTCTACCGAACGACGGCCTAAAAACCCGAAAAAACCCACTTGTTTCAAGGAATGGCCTCGAAAGTCTATCTCTTTTGATAATAATGAGTAATGTTCTTAATTGACTCTCCTTTGACTTTGACAACATCCGAACTGATATTGTAAGGAAAAATTGAGAATTAAGTTGAATTGAACTAAAAGAAAATAAATAGTTATATCGAATACTACAAAAAACTTTCGGGGGCGCATTAAAACTGCTCGTTCGTACATATTTTTTAATATGACAAGGTTTTAATTGGACTGGATTGACTGTTTACAATATTGGAATTGTGATATCCAGTTGTTTCTAAGGAATTCTGACCGGCAGTTGAAAATTGAAAGTTTACAAATGACGATTTAAAAATAATTTGTGTGTATTCAAATTGGGATTTAAGCTGCAAAGTTCTAAATATCTGTTAAGTTTAGGAATATGTTTCGTGATGTTGATGTTCTAGAATTATTTGAAAATGTATAATATATTTTTATGAAGGTTGCGTCACGAATAAAAATATAAAAATTATTATTTATTAATTCATTCTTTATAATTTTCGTTTTTGTGACCTAAACTTTAACGAATACGTCGACTCTACTGTAGGACCTGGTAATCGAAGCTGTCCTAGTGCCTCTCAACTCAGGGTTTTTAGTAAGTATGATTAACAGGATATACAGATGAAATAGCCATTGTTGTGCAATGAAAATTTGGGAGAACTTCATCATCGATGATGCAGCAGGCACTGCGCCATAAAAGAAATGGTGTTACACCGGCGAGCTGAAAATTTGCCCTTGGAAAACATCGACTATCGCTTTTACTAAGAAAAAAGATCTTGGAGTCCTTAGGATCATATCAAAACCTACTAGAGTGTTAAAAATATGTCTGACACAAAATGCGTGACCGCAATATTACAATCCTGTGCTATGCTGATGATGCTGTGCTAGTTGCGGAAAACGACCTCCAAAAACAGCCTCAAAAACAAAATGACTGACAATATCAAGAAAACCTCTAAGATGCTAATTTGTAGTTGCAAATAAAATAATATAATAAGAAAATAAATTCCAATATCTCAATATATAACTATCGAGATATGGTACAGAGGTAAGACGGCTAACAACAATAAAGGCACTAAGAGTGGCTGGATGAAAGAACAAAACTCTATACAAGAACAAACCCATTGGGATCGAGGTCAAGTGAAGAATATAGAAAACATTCATTTGGCCAATAATGATCTACACAGCAGATACCCGACCGAACACAAAAGAAACAGAAATCGTCCTGGAAACAAGCAGGATGAAGTTGCTCCACATAATTATACGGAAAACGTTGCTTAACAGAGAACGGAGCGACATTATAAGGCAAACCTGCAAGGTCGAGAATAGTAAGGAGTGGTTTGTCAGCAGAAAGCGCGAAGGGAATGAGCACAAAACTAGAATGAACGAAGTAGGAATAGTGATGATTGCACGGGACAAATCACCACTGGAAAGAAGAAGTACAAGAAGGCCACCGAAAAGATGGAGCGACAATTTAGCCATCAAATAAAAACGCAGGCAGGCAAAATTAAGTATTTAAGACGAGGCCACAATAGGCCAGAAACGACCCCAGGGCAAGGGTAGAATCTCGATGGTGAGGAGTGGGCTCTGGACTGTGTATTGCATAAAAAAAACTGTTTCTAAAGTTCTTCAATAACAAGTAAAAATTATGTTCGCTGTTAAAAAGCTGGATTTAAAATATTGACTATTTACTTTTTCAAAGTTCACTACAATGTATATTATGATCTGCATTATTGATTACAGTTTATGTGAATTTTGGACAGATTTAGCTTAACTAAAGACTTAGAGGTAATTATTTAATTAGGCGTTTTTGGAATTTCCACTATGTAGTATCTCTTTAATAGCCTTACAGCCAAATTTGTTTTGAGCATTTTAAAGTTTAGGAGCATTTTGGATGGAATGACGATTGTTCAACAATTTAAACATTTACTTCTACGCCCCGATAATTTTCACCATATATGTGAACGAAACGTCAGCAAACAAGTCCAATGGTCCACGGCTCATAAGCCCGGAGAACTGTTCAACCGCTAAAACCCTAATCATTATATTAATTAAGACGACACGGCAAATTTGCTAAAAGTTTTTTAGACGAAATTCCAGACAGTAAAGAAATTAGTAAATCCAGTCTAACAAAAAAAGCGCTAATTTTGGTAAATATTTGGCTAAGCCTCAAAATCGATATCAGGGGCACGTTGCGGTTTCGTTCTCCTAATTGATTACTTACATACTTTAATGTGGAACGTGACTTCGGTTTCCTAACAGCGCTGATTACTGAAAATTCTGTAATACATCAAATAGCTTTGCTGATATATTGAAATTACAATGGCGTCAATAGTAGTTCCTGTATTTACTAGATGAAATGAAACTAAGAAAATATATCGTTAACCAGCGTAACAAAAATTAAATTGATATGAAAAACCCGGACATTTTGTAGTTGAGAATTTGTATTCTGTTTTTCACATTGAAAGAGAAGCGAAAATAATAATAGCTGACTGCAAAATGTCCTAAGAAAGTCACCAATTTTTTTTAAAATAAGCAGTAAAACTGCTGGTGAAATAATATTGTGTGTTCACGAAAGGTGGAATTTGAATTATAAGGCAAATTTAACTAGCATTGTTTTCTCTGGAAAAGCACGTAAACGAAAACGTATATTTCAAAGTAATGCATGAAAAAATCTAATGTGAACTATCTAAAATAAAGTATACCTATTTCTAATTCAGGTAGTAGGAAATTATTACTTAAGCCCGCTTTAAACTATATACTTTCTGACAATTGTCTACAAAACTTTCTGACAGTGGCTCTGCACCTGAACATTATTCTCACAAGTAATTCAGTTCAATTTTAGTAAACTAGGTAAATTCCAACACTTTATTTCTACTGTTTTGTGTTGGTCACGAGGCGTAGATCATGACACATACACCGACAGAGAAACCTACCCTTTATTGCTTATGTCTCTACATGCCACTAGAGAAGCGACCAATTTTAATTGTTAATATGCTGAATGTACTACTGTAACACTACACATATCGGACACATAAGAACCAGCCATAACCCCTATTTCTTAGTAAAACTAGTTCGGAATCAGCTGCCAACATCAAAAATTAGTAGAAATCTGTCGCAAGTTTTCAGTAATATTAAAGAAGCTGTAAGTTCACAAAAAATTATACAATTTATGACAAAAATAAAGTGAAGTTCAATTTCCTGCTTTACACACATATTTGGTAAACTTCAATACATTGTGAGAAAGTATATGTCATGTGTAGTGGTTTTCTACATAAAGAACTTATTCAAACAGCAGCCGCAGCAAATTATATAACCATGGCTTGTAACCATGGCATATAAAAAGTATGCTCCAAGCGCAACACCAGCACAGAGTTTTAATAAAAGAACTGAAGCTCAGGCATATGGAAGTTATTTATTAATTTGAAAAATGACACCCAGTCGAAGATATGTATATATATGTAGGTTGTTATTTTCACTTTACTGTAAAAAAGTCTCATAACTCTTTCCATTCCAAATGAACACAAACAAGCAAGCTAAAATTATCGAAACAGAGGCAGCAAAATATCCGCTTGTTTGCCCTATCCAGCATTTTGCAGGGATCGTATAGGGATGGGATGGGCTTAAATCCCTAGATATTTCCACATTGATAATTGTGATCGAGGTCTCATTGTAACTTTTTGCAGGATTTAATAGCGCCAATGGTCAGAAACGTGAACACTGATTTTCGATTACAGTCGACCTGACCACAAAAGTTGAAGCTGCTAAATATTTGTATATCTATTACTCACTGTCTGGTCATGTTGCCTCAGACTATATGAACTTGAGTGCAGAGTAGCACACTACACTGAGAAGTATATTTAACCATGAGTCCATTGTATTCTTTTTTAGTTCACATATGGAAAATAAACCAAAAACAAAAAAGTAAAAACAATTCGCAGACCTAATTGAGCGAAAAAATGAGCAGACACGAAAAAGAAAGGAACAATGACAGTAACGAGAAATGGCCATTAATATGCCCTGCTGATTGACGAATTCTGTCTAGACTATAGATATTCGTATTTTGTTCTGATACTTGTTTTTTGATGTGAAAACAATATTTTGCAGGATATTCTGTAATTCACCCGACAAAGAGCCGATATGAGCGTGTATTCGAACCTAAATTTACATTGTTTGATACAAGTTCGTTTGAGTTGTACTCATTTTCGAAAGTATAATTTTTAAACGGTATTTAAAAGGAAGTTCTACAATTTAGGGGTTCAAGCTGGCACAAGCTTGAATACGATAATATCTAATATGCAAAAGCAGTATTTGCCTTCACCGCTCAATTTTAAAGTTAAGTAAAAGTATGTATACAATCTTTATCATTCGTTATTACAATTGTATTATATGGTTACAGCATCAGTGATACATCCAACACATATAGTTTTTATCAACACATCAATTGGTGGCAAAACGAAAATCGGTTAAAATGGTTAACAATTTACTAGATAAAATTTGAGTATTAACAAAGCAAAGTTCATTAAATATATCTGGTACTCATTGGGTAAAACCGTAAAAATTAATTAAAAAACTTAGCCTAGACCGCAGAGAAATTGATGAGGAAAATAAAACCAACCTATAAAATGCTCTTGATAAAAGAGTAATAAAATTGGATAATGCAGTAATATGCGATATTTCCTTAGGCATCCATTCCAAATCGAAGCAACCATCTTCAGAGTGCGAGAACTTTTGTAGATATTCTTATAGACAATCGGTAATTGAGTCAGAATGGTTTGAGTTAGAATTAATTATACATAGTCGCACAGGATCAATTGAATCTGCACATGACCGACAGAAATTGAAAAAAATACAAAAGTACAATAGAAATATTGCAATTGATTTACACCCAGTATATAGTTATCAAGCTACTAATAAGCTTAGAGATTTTATACGTCTGAGATTTTATAAAAGCCTCGACAAACCTGACAGAAGCACGGACTGTTTATGCGTTTGGTCGTTATGAATATAGAACAATATTCATTCATTTCCATAAACTGAAAATTCCTTAAACAACGCACGCTTGTGCGGTTTTGAATTCAAAATTTAATTACCATATCCTTTAAATAATTGAGATAGGCTTACATGAGAAGACAAGGGAAACTGTGTAATATACGTGGTACAAACTATAATGAATATCCTAAACCCCTTCGCTATATAATTAATTTATACTTTCGCCATTACATTGCAAATTGAGCCGGCACGGGACAAATAATAGGGAGAATATGGCATTAGTCCAATACTACCCCGACAAAAGAATCCAGAATTTTCTTTTTCATATGTTATTAACCAAAATCATTGGTGACCTGAGGAATAAAATAGGTACCCCATTATTATTCCAGTAATGACACACGATGGCTTAGAGTATGAAGTATTAAAATTAGCTTAATGAACATACATATACTTGAATGCATTCCACAAAGAGCGTTTAGCACGGGTAATGTTAAACCGGTTAAATTCAGTTAGAGTTCTAAAGTTTTAATATATATAATAGAGTGCGGCATTAAATCCTGTGTGTCTTTGAAATTAACTCCCTTGTTTTCAGTAATGGACCATTCCGGATTCCGGTAGTCAATAATTAAAATTTAAGTAAATCTCCAACTCCACTTAAGGGATCTGCAAGCATTATTTTAACTGTCAAATACAGGATTGTCGGATTTAGAATAGAGCTACTAATTTTCCGGGCTGTGCCCCGACAACTCCGACAAATATACATCGTTAACCATTGGATGAATCTATGTCTATTTGAAAAAATGTTGGTGAGAATGTTCCCAACTATAAGACCATTTTACTTACTCGGTTTTAAACATGATACAATATTTTTTGCAAACATAACCCGCATAACTTATATATGGCATATGTACTTTAAAATGGTTTTGATAAAATCCCGCAAATCCAGGCATTTTATTTAAAACCGGTACTTTCAGGTCCTACAAATAATACATCTCGGAATTTTTAATAATCTGACGCAAAAAAGGAGTCGCCAAAAATGTTACTCAAAAATTCATACAGAATCAGCTATTTTATACGGCACATCCCAAATGAAAGCTAAGGATCAGCCATACAGTCACGTCTTCCTTCTAAATTTATCGCGGCTGCACCAGTTATTTGCCATTAATTTAGCCATAGTATGATAAAAGTTTAATTATTACCCTTTCAGATTCTTATTCAAGTCTTTAATTTACAGCTTAAGTCCAGGTAACAAGAACTATCAGGTTCGAAAATGGTAGAGGGTTTGCTTGCAACTGTCACAGAAAAAACTCTTATTATATTTTTGCAGAATGTATACTTGTGGTGAAAGACTAGACGAAATAAGATATTAAAAGGTATTAAAAATTACAATGCACTATTTAAGGTAGATTATAGATCCGTTTGAAGTTTGCCACGTAAGATCAAAAACATAACTTCTCATAAAATTGATGCAAACTATTTGGAATCGACGGTAATATAAATGTAAAGTAGGTGATCTAAAACTAGTGATATAAAAAATGCAAAGACTTGCGTATCTGGTTTCAGTTGTTACATGTTCTTATGGTCATGAATAATCGAAGTATTGGAATATAGCAGAACAGCTTAACCTTACAGAAGTCATAGGCGAAAGACACGATATAAAAAACTGTAATGAGCTCCAATTGACCCAAAGCCGAATTATGGTCAAGCGATAGGGCATTTGTCTCAATTTGTTCAATACACTAAAAATTTATTTGGCTATTGAAAACACAACGATAATGTAGAAAAGCAATTTGTATTAGCCCCTCAAACTTTTAAATGACTTAAATATAGTTTTGATGTTGACCCATATGTCGCGCAAGGGTCATTATCCCATATCAAATTATCAACGAACTGTAAATGGCCTAGAATCGGACGTTTCTAACGTTAGCACTAATGAGCCTTATTGTTGGGAGCAATGCTCCGATCGATTTTTAGAATATTCTGGAAAACCCGACATTTTCAAAATCTTCCGTTAGCTAAAAAACGGTATTTTTTATGAAAGTTAGTACTTCGACTTGTACTTTGTATGCTCAATTTATAATGGACGAATTTTGCTTAAAATAAACACCGTATACTAACAAGAACCTTTTCCGTTTCGATTTTCAATTACAACCTGAATATGTTTACATATTTCGCTTCCACATTAAGTTCAATGATGTCAAAATTTCTGAAATGCAGATATCGAAATACATCAGCATAGTGCTAGGTAACTTAAAAAGTTTGTTCACCTAAAAAATGTTGTAGGTAACGCCAAAATAAAAGATGCGATTAATAAGCACCGCCATAAAATATGTATTCTGGACGAGAAGCAATGCACTTCCAGAAAAATTGAATAATAAAATATAATAATAAATAATAAATAAATAATAAATAATATATAAATAATAAATAATATATAAATAATATATAAATAATATAAATAATATATAAATAATAAAAAAAAATAAAAAGACAATGAATGAATGTAGGCCTTCTTCGATTGTGACTAGATATATATTCCTTCAGTTCAAGTTCAAATTCCACGCAAATAACACAGTTATATTGGACCTATTTTTCAAAATTGGTCCAATTCCTTGTTTCTCTATGCTAGGATTCAAAATTGTATTGATCGTTTTTGAGAAAGACAAGTAAAAAAGTATTTCAGAAAAATACAATATGACCCCAATCTACGATATTTTTGCACATGTCCAGGCTTTTAAATCACTATTTGAAATCTAACATTGACAAACTTGTATTATTTCTTTGATAACTGCAAATATTTTTATTTTAAGGAAGTGTAAAAGCAGAAATGCCCTATGGTATCTATCTCGGACTTCCGAAAGGGCCGAACAAAATATTGTTGATTTCCGAATATATCAATTTTACCATATACCAATATGGGATATGGTCTGAAAAGAAGTGAATCCGGATGCGGAAAAGTAAATCAAGCGTAAAAAACTGTGAGGCATCAATCTACACTGGCGACAAATGTTTTCCAATTGGAAATCTTTTAAGATATTGCGATCACTAAGACAACTTAACCATAACCGATTGCTCTTTATGAAATTGAATCGTTCAAAGGAGGGTTTATTGCGCAACGTGTCACAGCCGTCTCGTTTGCAAGTATTCAATCTTAACTTGGGTAAGAGTTTCTTGATTTCAGTGCTTTGAGAATAAGCAAAATAAGAAAAATCTCCAGTCGTCGACAGGAGACCAAATCATTTTACCCATGACCCATTGCGAATTACTTTTGCATTTTTATTAAGGGAAATGAAAAGAGCGTTATCTATGGATTTCAAGAGCGCAAATTCGAGGAAACGGATTTTGTCGTAGCTACTATTCAAATAAGTGGATTTCGGGTTACAAAAGATTAAAGGTACTTATGGGCCAATGGAAAACAGTCAGTATTCTATCATTTTCTGATTAATCAAGACTCGTTTATTATTCTGAATTAAAGAACGTGACTTTCAATAATCTAAGAGTCTAGGAGTATAGAAGCTGTTAAAAACCGATTGAGACTATACCTCTCCTGCGATTAAATCCATGTTCGCGACCACAACATACCTAAAACTATTAACTGTTTTAATGGCTTTCATTGAAGTCCGAAGAAATCGTATCAATACACAGCACATTATTTTATCGTATTTTTTTAACTGTTTATTTATAAATTACAATCTAGAAAAATAAACAATAAGTTATTATTGCTACTATGTTGCAACTCTCCTGAACTAAGATGTAAAACTGAATTTTAGAATGTTCACCTGTAGTATTATCAGCAAATGTGATAAGTCCTCCTTTTCAATTGGAGGTAAGTTGGTGGTTTACCGGTAAAAACTCAGCGCTTATTAATAATGAAAAATCTTAAACTCTGGAAGAAACACAAAGAATGTGCAAAGAACGAGTTTAGTTTTAACTGATTAACACTTGTTCTAGTAATCGGCTCGAAGCACCCAAAGTATGTAACGAACTCATATGAAGCAGGACGATTTCCACGCACCAAATTATTTGCGGAGACATTTCATATTAACATGGAAGTTCAGTAACAAAGCAAATGTCCACAATTAAAAAAATTGTACAACCCATGACTGGCTTGAAAGCTGACAGCCAGATTTCAGTAGAAAGGTCTATTCAGAATGCCATATTTGTCTAGAAACAAATTTAATCCATGACAACTTATAACCCAGCGATGTGACTCAGGTGAACAATAGTAAAAAAATAGTAAAAAATAGTTCTACCCTTGTAACACGATGAAAACCATGAAAATTGGATGTTTCATCAGATTGTAGTAATGATAGGATTCTGGTGAGTTCCTAATTTATCATGAGGAACAATTAGCACCCTGAAGAGTGCGGTCATAAATCGCCGAAAGCTTGGTAGCTGAAAAAGTATTTCTTTCTTCACCATTGCCTAGACCTTATCCCCAAGAAATCTCCATATTTCAAGTATTTCAACATCGGTCAAATATAACTTGTAAAAATATCACTTGTCTGGAAATAGCGAAAATCAAAAAGTGAAAAATATAATCTCCTTTTTAGACATAGGATAAATGGAATCAACGCGTAATACATTGCATTATATTTCCGCTCACCATTTACGGTATTTGTTTTACTCAACTGTTCAAGTAAAATGTCTCGAAACTACTTGTTACGAAATGTCAGTGCAGATACATTTTATTCAGTAGGTCCATTTTGCGACTAATTGGCCCTATTAAGAGCATAATTTCGTTTAAAGGGAATTATTTTAATAAGCACAAAATAATCCACTTAAACTAGCAGAACACGAGGACGAAAGCAACGGGGAGAATTACAGACTCCGCTTGACGTGTCTGACTTTAATTGCTGCCAGAATCATGCAGACAGAACTGCTAGGCTGTTCTGGTTTCTCTTGCAATGTTCAAATTAATAGACTAGTGCAGAAATAGCATAGATCTTTAGAGACGGGAGCGTTATCGTTAAACTAATGAGCTGGATTTCGAATTAATTTAATAGTCAGTTATTTCATATCTTTTCTGTTGCTAAACAGGCCAATGTGTTATTGACTCTATTTGGCTTTGATAAATAATTACTAAAGCAAAAAGAAAATTTTATTCATACAGAAATGATGATAGTTTACTGGAAACTTTAGTCACTTTTGTCAGTGAATTAAGCTGGCTTAAAATAATAATTGAAACACACATGAAATGTAATACAGAATGTTGTTAGGTCAAGTTTTCAACAATCAAAAGTCGTCAAAAGTTAAAGCCAATTAATTCAATTTCATTTCATTAGTGTGCAGGGAAGGTTCACTTGAAGATATTAATAAAAAATAATCTTAAATTTAGACTGCACATTACTAAAACATCTACTAAGTTCAAATCACGGATGTCTTACCATGGATGTACTTGGTAAGATTGTAAACCAGATTCAAGGTGATTTAATGAGTTGTTCATCCGACCCTAAAAGGTACGTTAAATATTTGTGAATCTAGATAAAAAAATGTCATTATAAAAAGAAAATCCGAAAATTAGGGTATTAGTTTAGCAAATACAGAATGTTTAAATTCCGTATTTACTTTAGCTGGCTGTTATACTTCAAGGAAACAGCAAAACCTAGGACTGTTTTATTCCATGTGAAGAACAAAAATTAGTTTTCTGAACATTTTTCCTCATATAGAATAAAACAGTCCTACATTTTGTTCTTCCCTTGTGAAGAATAACATGCAGCTATTGCCGCTATTTTTAACGGTAGGCTTTCCTTAATTTTGAATGTTTTACCAACTAAAACCTTATATTCTAGCCCCTGAGGATGAGTAGGTTATACACTCGAAACCCGTTGGGTCCTTCGAACATCTAATAATTTAATTGTGGAGAAAACTGTGCGTTTGCTTAAATCTAATTAAGTAACTCCACTGTGAGACCATGGACTTTTACTTCGATTTTCTAAAAATATTGCCTGTAATATATTCATTCATAATGCATAATATGTCGCCGACATTATTTCCTAGGTAGTTCTCAATATTCTCATATTAGAATAGGCGACAACAATATTCTGCAAACATCGCTAAATTGGCACCTTACCCCACCAACTTTTCTGATGCCCGCAAACCCAGACTCAACACCAGACGTTCTACTGCACACAAAAAACTTGACAAACACCATCAACAACATAAACTTAACCAACGAACTTGGATCCGACCACCTGGCTATTACGTTTAACATAGACTTACAACATACGCAACCTACCTCCAATACACCTCCTATAGAGAAAAACTTAAACCTAACAAAGACTGACATAGACAAAGTGAAACAACATATACATGACTACATTCAATCACAAGCACAGCACATTTCAATAGAAACCATACAACAACAACTTTCACTAGCCATAGGAAAATTTAGCCCGGAAATAAAAAATGCTTTCTACCGACATACACTACCCAAATACATACTGAGACTAATAAAACATAAGAGAGAACTGTACAGACTATATACAAACACTCAAAATAACGACCTAAAAAAGACAATGAACCAACTTAACAGAAACATTAAAACTCTGATTGGACAATACCGACAAGACAAATGGCTAGAAACATGTAAAGAAATACAGAAGGACAAAGGCAAAACATACTGGCGAAAAATTAAGAAACTGGCGCAATACAGGAAGACTGGCACTACTGACACAATTGACGAAAACGGAATAGAACGCTACACAGACAAAGAGAAAGCGGACGCATTCGCCAGACACTATCAAAGGGCCTTCAGCATATCGACAAACCCTAACTTCGACAATGACAACTGGAACTTGATCAACGACTGGTACTTGAACTATTTTAACAACTCACCAAACTATGCCTGCACACTGATCACAGACACAGAGTACGATGAAGCCCTAGCGCACATCAAGAACACTGCACCGGGGAAAGATAAAATTAAGGCAAAAGTCTTGAAAAGCCTAACTCAAGAAACACACAAACTGATCCTAACTGAATTGAACAACTGCATCACAAATGGCAGAATCCCAGAAACATGGAAAAACGGCTTAATAATTCCTATACCCAAAAATGGACTGGACAATACACAACCGAGCAACTACAGACCAATTACACTGCTTCCAGTACTGGGCAAGATTTTTGAGGGCATAATGAAGCAGCGGCTTGAGACGGTGATTGGAGGGTATATACCTACCTACCAATTTGGTTTCAAACAGCATCACTCGACTGTTCATCCGCTCTTTATTTTGACCAACAATATACAAACTACCCACCTAACTGACAGAAAGACAGCTTGCCTGTTTATGGACATTAACAGGGCTTTTGACAGTGTCTGGCATAGAGGCTTACTATACAAACTATACAAACTACACACACCAACATATCTACTACACACCATAAAGAACTTACTAGAAAACAGACAACTACAAGTACGAATTGACAAAACACTGTCATTTTCTTTTTCCCCTGAACAAGGGCTCCCTCAAGGATCCCCGCTCTCACCGTTTCTCTACAATATATACTGCCATGACATATACAATTACAACTTACCAGACAAAAATCAAATCGACAGATCGGCATACATATTACAATACGCAGACGACACGGCACTTATTGTACATGACAAAACTACTGAGAGAGCAGCGCAAAGACTCCAAACACTAACAAACAACACAATGACATGGTTTTATAAATGGAGACTAACACCAAACGCGTCAAAAAACCAACTTCTGCTCACAAACCACAGACTCAACGCTGATTCCCCTACAATAACTGCAGGCGGCCAAACGACACAACCAAAAAACGACGTAAAATACCTTGGAATCACAATCGACCACAAACTTAAATTCACTAAACACATACGAAACATCAGGGCAGAAACAATAAAGAGAACAAAACACTTCCGATCACTAACCTACAAAGACAGCGGAATTAGCACAAACACCGCCACCAAAATATATAAAGCTATTTGTAGACCCTTGCTAGACTTTGGACATGTACTCATGACCAACGGAACAGAAAGGACAAAACGTTATACACAAACAACAGAACAAATTGCACTAAGACTAATAACACGAATAAGACACCCCCAAAACCCACTACACAACCCCCCCACCCAACTACTATACGAACGCACAAACATGACAAAGATCTCGGAAAGACTCATACAGCTACAGACAAAATGGACAAACAACCCCTACAACTGGACCATACTGAATCCCCTTTGTCTTACAAGACCAACCAGACAATCCCGCTTCCGTTTCCCTACATTAACGCTACTCGAACACTTACAAACGCAACGGACTGTGGACAATAAAATAATTTCTTCTTGCCACTGAAATCTTATTTATTTAATAGTATTGTTAACCTAGAATGGGAGAATTTTCATATTTGTTTTTTATTTAGATTGGGACTGCATGTATTAAACAAGGGCAGAAATACCGATAGGTCGATAGCCTTTTTTAGAAATAAAGATGTTTACTACTACTATTGTTAAACTAGAATAGGAGAATTTTCATATTTGTTTTTTATCTAGATTAAGACTGCATGTATTAAACAAGGGCAGAAAGACCGATAGGTCGATAGCCTTTTTTAGAAATAAAGATGTTTACTACTACTACTGGCACCTTAAAAGGGCGAGTGGTTGCTTAAGGGAACTGATGTCAAAAGACATTTTCAATTATATTATATAATTTATTATTTAATAGCGCAGAAAATCCTAACCAGAACGCGCACCGTTATACAGAAGTGGCGTTATTACTAACCTGTCTTTTGAGGAGCCCAACCATAAGCGAACTAAACAAATCTTCAAACCGCACATTCGAAACTTACTTCCGAGAACGAAATTAATAGGCTCGGAAAACGCGGAAAACTTACCGATATGAAAACTAGGGTATTATAATCCACCCCGATGGTATCTAAACAATTTACTACTGGGAATCAACACGAGAGGTTCTTTCACGACCTCTTTTCAAACCTGAATTTTGAGGCAATTTATGCTAAACGACTGTACTTTCGAACTCTTTCAATTACATTATAATCAGAACGTATGTATTAAGGAGCCTTAACTAATCTTTAAAAGACCTTTATCACGGTATTATAACTTCTAAGGAAGTTCTCAGGAAGCAGAAGTTTGAAAAGTTTAAATTTAATCAAATAAGTTAGTTATGCCATTATATTAAGCCTTTCGCTTTCCTATTGAGTTTTCACATAATGGAATAAAGCTGTTGTGGCTCAAGTCGGTTCTTTTGACAGTCTAATAAATAATATTAATGCTGAACATACTGACTGTTTCATTAGTAAGGTTAAGTGGTTAGTAGAAAGAGTCTTCAATACGTGCTAGAATGTGTAAAAAAATTAAAGGATATGGCCAGAACCTCAAAGAAAGTAAAACTCCCTTGGACGAATGGAAAAAGGAGAAGTGAAGAAAGCAAGGTTTTTTCGGAGCTGGCCAAAGGACAAGATGAGTAGCTATGGACGAACCAAGAAGAGGCTAGCGGCACAACTCATGTCTACGTTCTGTCTGTAGTCAAGCGATGGATCTCGTAGGAACATTGGAAGTTCTCGGAGGAGATATTAAGCCTACGCATCGCAAAGTATTTTGTAGGTCGTCTACTATAAATACGTAAGAAAGAACTGAAATTCACGCCATACAGGAAACACATTTTCAGTGTGGGTCCGTCCGACCAGTAGAGGTTGCGAATTAGATGATGAAACAAACCTTCACATAATGTGCTGCTACACGGCATATTGAACAGGAAAACCAAGACTACAGAGAGATAATGATCCACTTCAATTGTACTGGCTCTCTTCACATTTCTTATCTCTTTCTCATTAAATATTCAGGCGTATTGATGAAGTAGACAGACAAGGGCACAATAGGACACAATTGACCGCACTGCACAGCAGCATGCAGCGAGATTGCTGAGAGTGATATAAGCTTGTAGAATAGTAACATTTACTGCAGATGTCAACTGCAAATAAAAGCTGAAACCTTTAATAATAGATAAGTAAAATAAATAATAACTTATATTTCCAAATTACTGCTAGCGAGAAAATATTTAATAAAATGAAGGCATTATAGTAAATTTTGATTATCACAGGAAATTGGAAAGCCTACTTTTCAAAAACAAGTTAAACTGAAAGCTGCCTAATTAATAAAAATTAAAAATTACAGTTCTCATAAAATATGAAAAATTAATGTCTTAATCAAAAACAAAATAGATAGTCATCTAAAGAAATGCTTAATAAGACGTAACCAAGTGTCGCACATTAAAATATTAATAAAATAATTTTATGTTTCTGACTCACTCTGAATACAATCGTATAATATTAATATAACACGCAGCTAAAACGACTGAAGGCTGTCTTCATGTGTAATCTCCTAACTGTGTAGAAACGGCTGAATTCAATTTGCTGTTGACACAATTTGCTCTTTTCATACTAAAGGATGTTTTTAAACATTATTTAATAAACTTTAACTGCGACATTGAGTTCCTTAGCATTCCAGTTTTGATAAGGTAATACGAAAGTAACAACACTAATCGGAACTAGTCTATATATCATTCCAAAACCCATAAACTAAACCAGAGTTAGGTGGAGACTCGAATTCCGGACTGTTTAATTCTAAGTTATTGACTAGTCGAATCTGCGATGATATATTGCCGGAAAGGGAACTTAATTTCAAAGACATAGCAGCCTTAATTCCGTAATACGGATATGCAAACTAGAGCCAACTTTCCCAGTTCAATGTGTTGGTTACAGACAGTTCTGCTTAAAATCACATGTTGGAAAGGGAAAAATCCAAATTTAGTAATTCAATTGAAAATTGGAAAAAAACAGATTGGTGTTGCTCTATAATAGCTTAGTTCCAAACATATTTGCCTCAATATGTCTATAGAAACAACGAGTACAGGGTTTATTTCCTCCAATAAGCAGGCCACCAATTTGTGTCAGAAGAGAGAGTAGTAGTAGTAAACATCTTTATTTCTAAAAAAGGCTATCGACCTATCGGTCTTTCTGCCCTTGTTTAATACGTGCAGTCCTAATCTAAACAAAAAAACAGCTATGAAAATTCTCCCATTCTAGGCCAACGATATTACTAGATTCTAGACTCAGAAGAGAGATTTAATCCTGAATGCGGACTTTACCCGTTATGATTATTTTAATGCTGTAAATAATGCATATTCAGTCTAACTGCACCGTAATGGATTTTCAATGCCGACCCTAAAACCGAAAACAAATAATTTAAAACTAATTGAAGTTCGGAAAGGCTTGATGAGGAGTGAGCCGCAAAACTTGACGCTTTCGTTGAGGCGACATCTGATGCAAACAAGTATAAATACTCTAATTTCTAATTAGATGAGCTTTCAAAGCGGCTAGCTGTCAATATTATTCCAATGGGATCAGTTTGGAAGTGGGTCATGACAAAAGCTGCATGCTTTTTCTAAATGTTTTTTTGGAATTTAGTATATTTAAAATTTGAAACATTTTACTTCTACTAAACGCATTGATAGCTTTAAAGAGTATGACGATATATCGAGGATTTAACTGCCATTATTGGTGATTGATTCATTCGCTAAAGGATTCATCACAAAAATAGCTGACCAATCTTTCGATTCAGAATTTCATAGGAATTGAAACATAAAAGCTCTAACATAAAAACAGATTTCCTGATATGTTCTGGGGCTTATCGGCTTGGCTTGTTATTGTTTGGTAGAGAATGAAAATTTTAATGTTTATTAGAGAATGAGAAAATCATTAATTTAAATCACCAGTTTCAAATAAAACCAAGTTTTTACCAGTATGTCTTCAGGTAATATATTTACAATTAAAAATGTACAACTAAACAATCTAACAAATTTTAGACGACAAATTCAATTCAGAAATGCAGGCTTGAGGTAATTCTTAGCATAAACTGTCTCAGCAATATGTTCTACTAGAGGTATTCAGTGTCGAGTATTAAATATTCAAAGAAGCAACTTTTTAACGCTAGCAGCAAATAATGTTCGAATGAGCAATATGTGAACTATATAAACATTTACAGGCGTCATAAACAAAGCTTAGAAAAAGACTTTGCAAAATCAAATAAATATATTTAACTTGAACAATGTTCTTATATCTGATTGAGTCAAATAATGAAATGAAATAATGTTAAAAATTGAAAATGTTGATGTGGTCGATCGTTGAAAAAATGATTGGCACAACTTACCAGACAAAAATCAAATCGACAGATCGGCATACATATTACAATACGCAGGCGACACGGCAATTATTGTACATGACAAAACTACTGAGAGAGCAGCTCAAAGACTCCAAACACTAACAAACAACACAATGACATGGTTTTATAAATGGAGACTAACACCAAACCCTTCAGAAAACCAACTTCCGCTCACAAATCACAGACTCAGCGCTGACTCCCCTACAATAACTGCAGGCGGCCAAACGACACAACCAAAAAACGACGTAAAATTCCTTAGAATCACAATTGACCAGCAACTTAAATTTACTAAACACATACGAAACATCAGAACAGAAACGATAAAAGGAACAAAACACTTTCGCTCACTAACATACAAAGACAAAGGAATTAGTAGAAATACCGCGACAAAAATATACAAAGCGATCTGCAGACCCCTCTTGGACTATGGACATATACTCATGACCAACGGACCAGAAAGGACAAAACGTTATATACAAACAACAGAACAAATTGCACTAAGACTAATAACACGAATAAGACACCCCCAAAACCCACTACACAACCCCTCCACCCAACTACTATACGAACGCACAAACATGACAAAGATTTCGGAAAGACTGATACATCTACAGACAAAATGGACAAACAACCCCTACAACTGGACCATACTGCATCCCCTTTGTCTTACAAGACCAACCAGACAATCCCGCTTCCGTTTCCCTACATCAACGCTATTCGAACGCTTCCAATAGTAACTAACTACTGGACAATAAATCTAAGATCTCTGTTTGCCAGAATTAAAATTATTAAATTATTAACCTAGAATAAGATCATTTTTACCTTTATTTGTTTGTTTAAATTAACACTGCATGTACTAAACAAGGGCAGAAAGACCGATAGGTCGATAGCCTTTTTTTAGAAATAAAGATGTTTACTACTACTGATTGGCATTGCCTAAAACTGAAAAGGATTAATTAATGTACTGTTTCATTAAATTGATCAAATAATAATGTTTGAATTATTTTAAGTAATTCGTAAGTTTTGGAAAATCTAGTAAGTGCAAAGAGCACATGAAGTAAGTACACTTTAGATACTTTAAAAGTGTCTACTCATACGATCATTCTTCAATCACTGAAATCATTCCGGGTTGCTATTTATTTCTCGAACTACTACATTAAAACCAAACCAAAAAAAAAACTCCTCGTCTACCAGCTATTAATCGATCTTATTTTAAATCGCCCATTCACGCTAGAGGGATAACAATCAATTATAAACGACTCTATCTATAGAAAAGAACAATATATAAATCATGTAAGCTGACATCGTCTTTCATACAGTTGAGACCAATTAAAAAGTGTTTATTTCAGTCGTTACACACAAGTGTGTTTCAGTCAGCTCGCTGAAACCAGCTGCCAAATAGAAAACAATTTTATGAATGGTGGTGCTTTTTACTTACTGGGAAAAGATCAGGAACGGTTAAAACATTTAGGTAATTAACGGATATAAAGCTTTACGGTGACTAAAGTTTCTTAGTTGCCAATATAGAAAAATTATGTTCCTTTTGGCATTGCGTATGTCGAATGTCTATTTGTCTTTCAGATAATACTTTAATTTAGCATTTTAATTTAACATAATAGACTAGCAGCTAAAATATTAAGTAAAATAGATGTTATTAAGTAAACAAGTAAAAATAATAAAAGAACAGTTGATTATTTCGCCTATCACTATGATACATATAAAACTGAATTTTTAAACCTAAATTTGGAATGGAATCTAGAATGAAAATTCTAATATCAATTAATCTATTATATCACATTTGTCACACCAGATGTTTTTTTTACCTACGCGTAGCTTTGTATAAAGAACTTTGCATAAGATATAAATAAAATTTTGATTTAAGTGAATACTCAAATTTTGAACCATCATATCTGTTCAACAAACAAAAACAAAATTTCAGCCCCTAATTAAATAGAAGATGCTTCGCGTAGAAAGTAAAAAAGCTGTGCAGAATTTTAATGTATATGTAAAAGTTAAATATACGTCGCATATCAATTAATACATTCAGTCGAAATGGACCTTCAAACCTGGTCTTAATTTTCCCCATAAAGAAATTTTCTATCTTCTCTTATGTTGAAGTTATTTCGCAAGGATTTAGACAATGGCCATTGTGAATAAAGTTAAATCTCTTTCTTGATGACGCTAGACTCGTATCATCGGTTTCTGCTCGGCTGCTTAAAGAACGCTTTCAAAATAATTCTTAGAATCAGGTCCTGAACATCAGACGACGCTATTACTCGCCAGATATACTCTCCGAGAGTGCGAGATATTCTTTAATTAGGAAGGGTCAAATTAAAAATGTAGAGCAACATCCTGTGTCTGTGAATGCTAGTTGGCACGTGTTGCTGCTTAGAGAGATTCGTGAATAATTTCTTTGAGATATAAGTAACGTCTGGAAAAGACATTTAAGAAAGTGTAACATTTAATTGGCACTAACGAGTTTTAATTCATATGACGGTTATTTTTGGTGTCTTCAATTATTTTTGAGTCCAAATAAATTTCTGGAATAATTGAAATCAACGAAAACCAAGTTCTAAGTTACTCAAATCAAGACGAAGTACTTTCATGAGCTTATAATGTAGATGTCTTAAATAGACCTTACGCAAAGTGAGTTAATATAATGCAAAAGCTATTGTCGAAAACTACAATCCCAAGTCTGATATTATTAAACTTACTATCCTATTACCTCAAAAGTAAAATCACCTCACAAATTCATTCCCAATCAATGATTTTTTTTAATAATGAATTACAACTGGCGCTTCACAAACTGCCGATTGGCCCTTAGTTGTGGCAATTACATTTATTCGATTTATCTTCCTATTAGCTTTCCATTTCCTAAACGGCTTAACGAATTTTATTCCACCCTAAAAGCAATCCCCTTCTATACGCAAATACCCTAAAAGTATTTCCCTTTATACTTTGGATGTTTAACAATACAAATCAGTGGATTTTAATGGCTTCGCATGCTATTTCAAGGTTTGTCAAGCTAATTTGTGTTTTTCATCAAACAGAAAAATACACATTGTTTGTTACTCAAATGAAATTAAAATATCAAACTAAACGAATTGGCCGATTTTTGGAGTGGAATGTTTTGAGTGAGAAAAGGCAATGTCGAAAACCTTCTTGTTCTAAATCGCGTTAGATTAATTACAGATCCAGCAGATTGAAACATACAAATTAATGATTTTATAACAAATAAGTAGAGAATAGATGTATGCTTCATTAGTCCAGAGCAATTTTCGATAAAATTTATCTGTATTATTGCCTTTCGAGAAATCAGTAAATATACTACTAGGCGTTCTAATGACGAGCCCAATAACAGTAAAGTTATGTACATTAAAATTACTCGAAATATATTTACAACTATCTGAAATATATAGGAAAGAGCTGCTGAGAACAGTAAGATAACAAACAATCTGTTTTATGCTGATGACTCATTAATTTTAGCAAACAGGAAAAGAAGCACCAGTTCTGCTAGACTGTGAACCACGAAATTGAAACGTTCAAAGCACAACTCAAAATCATCGACAAACAACTAAAACACTAGTAGAACAGGTTGAGAAGTACAAATACCTAGGATGTTCCATTAATAGCTTCTAGGACATATCCCCCAAAATAAAACGCAGAGGGCAGAAAGACCGTGGGACGATAGCCTTTTTCTAGGAAATAAAGATTGTTTATATATAAAACGCAGAATTGAACACGTATTCACTTTTCACAAACGTGAAAAAATGTGTCAGAAACGTAAAGGTTTACTTTCGTACCGTGTCGATCATGGTTTTGCTTTACGGAAGGCAAACTTCGGCTCTTACTAAATACTATCATGATTGAAACATTCGGACTATGGGGCTACATATTGAATTTCTTGCAGAGTCTTATGACTTCCCTGTATAGGTCGAATAGGCAGCACTGCAGTCCTAGAGAGAGAGATTGCCGACAGACACCGCAATCTTGTTCACAAGAAGAGAACGTTAATTCACATACTCTGATCACGTTATGAGAAACAATAAATATGAAAAAGTTAAACTAACAATGATTATAAAGAGAAAGGACAGCAAAGATAATGATTCAACATGCAAAAAAGCTGTCATGCAATGCATTTTTTTTCAATCCTTTCAACCTTTTCAAGCCCTTTTAATACGTGAACTTGTACGTCACATAACAGAGAACTGTGTGGTCAAGCAAAAACTGAGCGAAAAACGATCTGGCAATCACAAGAGCGATGCAGGTCTTTTGCAGACACGATCAAGAACTTGCCTATGTAAAGATTCCTAACTTTTAACTACAAAAATAATAATCAGAGTTTGAATTATAAAAGAACAGAATTTTGCCTGTTGTTTTTTTAATCAATTAGTTGCACTATTTGATACTTCAATTTCTTAACAGCTGATTGTTCAGTCAAGTAAATCCGACATGTATATAACCACAGTAACAAATGTTCAAAAATAGACCGATGGACATCCGGAGTAAAAAATCTGAATTTTTAAATTACTGGACTTAAATAACGAACGCTCAAAAGTGCATTAGTCATGTCCTTTGGAATGCGACAGAGTCAAAAATTTACAAATTATGTAGGATTTCTACAACAAAAAAGGCATTATAAAAGCCATTATAAATAATGGAGAGGTGTTGGCTTTCTTCAAAATAATGTGTAATATGGCACTATAAATAAATACATTCTGAAAGCTTTTTCAGTGTTTTCATATCAAAACGAATTACTAACAAATATTTTTCATTCAAACAAAATAGCAATTAATCAATTCGGCTTTGAAATAGCAAAGCTTTTGAAAAACCCTTTGCTGGTAGGTATGGAAACACGAAAGTTTATTTATGAACATTTACTAAAAATTCTGAAATTGAAATATTTTCCTGAAATCATTCGACGAATCCAGTATTTACAACTACAGCTAAAAAGTTAATTAAATTGAAAGTTCATATTTAGAAACGAATATCATTTTGTAGTTTTAGCCAGCACCAAACTGCGTTGAATTCGGGTAATTTCGCCATCAAAAGAACGCTTCTACACGTTTTTATTTTGCCTTTTAATTACCTCTTAAAAGTTGGCAAAAGTTCTGTGTTTTAGATGCTTGGTATTTGTGAAGTTGAATAAACATTAGACTATAAAGCAAATAAGAATTTAAAGTTCTGCCAACCGTTTAAATATCTTCATGGCTTTTACTTTTTGAAAATGCTTTCAGTCCAAACAGCTATTAAAAACCGAATTTTTACTTTTTATTTTATGCACCGAAAAGTGTAAGTATCGGATACATTTGACTGGTTTTGGTTCTTAATCATTTGAAATTAGATATAGAAGTCAAAAGTGGCGCGTCTTCCATAAAAGGATTGTTAATACTCAAAGTCAAATGATTCATAAAAATTTTACTCGTTCTTTAACCAATCGAAAAAGTAATGCTGCAAAATATTCCAGCAACAACCGCCCAGTACGCCAATATCAACTTTTCTTTTTTATATGTTGTCGCGTTTATATACAGGGTGTCACATGATGAAAAGTCATTTCTAAAGTATATCTTGGAAAGCTCCAAATTTCAATTCAATCAGGGGTTTTAATATGTAATTGACATGGGAGGTATTAATAGTCGGTTTAACGTAAGCACCCAAGCCAATTTGTTAAATGTGGTAACATATTAAAATTAAACGGGATTTTTAACGGGAAAATTAAATGGGATTATAGGTATATACCAAAATAAATAGGTACTTCTAGGTATCAGTAATAAGCCGCAGCACTCCATTAAATCCATTAAAGCTCGATGGACTTTGAATACAAGAGCAGGAGAGCGTGCATCCTGTATACATAAGGTATAATAAAACCTACATTCCAGAACTATATAATTATTAAAACACAAAATGCAGTAACATCAATTTGATAACAGCACTAAATGTTTTATATAAATATACCATACTTAATATTGAAACAATTGTCTCGATAATATCAAAACCAATTGAATTTCAAAAGAGGAAACTTCGACAATTCTGCTTTGACGTAAATAATCCCTTAAAGCTAGAAATTGTTACTTGTCTAAATTGGTGTAATTAATAAGATTAATGGTAGACACGAAAGAATCACTAAGAAAACAATAAAACTTTATTCCATAGGGCAAATAATTACGTTCTCGAAAGTTAGCATTAATTTAAGTCGTACAAACAGCAGTTTCGGACCAAAAATCACGTCTTTTATGAAAAGAGAGAAAATGTATAATTCCGGGCAGCCAGTGCTAATATCCAGAAAGTTCTGGGGCATTAGCCAGATTTAAATCGCTGCCGGATTGATTAATGTTGCCTGGAAAGAATAATGAGCTTTGCATCCCTTAACCCAGATAACTTGTCACAAACGGCCTGGCTCTTGCTATTATGAATTATGATGTTAAAAAAAATTAAATGCATATTTTATAAATTCTGTACAAGGGAGTGCGTTTTCATTTAGGCAGTAAAGTAATGGGAGTAAAGGTGAAACTATAAATCAGTGTCCTTTTTTGTTGTGTGTTGCAAACCGTACCATCATAAATAGTGTGTTTTTGCATGTTCTGATGTAGGCAACTTTGCCTGAATAAAACTTTACCTGATTAAAATAGCAAGTGAAACAGTTAGACAATCGAAGTGTAAAATTCCAGTTATTTTATCTATTAACTAATCAATGAGTATATTTCCCTGTCAATGCCAAGAGCCTTGCTCTAGCTAGGAAAAGTATGCTAATTTGCTAATGCTTTTAATTTATTTCAAAAAAATTCCTGGGTTTCAGTCAATTTTATTGTTTATTATTTAAAATGTTACAAATACGTTTCGGTGTCTTTCTCCACCATCATCAGTTAGTGTGTATAGTTGTTTCTACCTTCACATTTGACTGGCTATTTTGTACCACCTTAGCATTTTGAGAATAGCCAGTCAGATGTGAAGGTAGAAACAAATATACACACAAACTGATGATGGTGGAGAAAGACACCGAAACGTATTTGTAACATTTTATAATAATAAAAATAAATTGAAGTACTGTCAGGAAAATATACACAACAATAATGCTTTTAATTAAAAAAATATTTTTTGTGGCTGTACATTGAAATTGTTTCAACTGCTAAAAAAACACAAAAATTAGATGATAGGCTAATAAGATTTGGTATGTGTTAAACAAAAGCATCATCGTAAACACCCATTTTGCATATAATTAATAAATTTCTACATATTTTTAAACAAATGTGTGACGATCTTCGGTGCTCCGATCTACAGCTAAAGGTCCTAAGTTCGAAGAAGAAGTCCCCCTTTATTAAAAATCTTTCCTTGCTCTTACAATATTACGATGAAGCTCTACCAAGTACTGATCAACAGTTAGTCACGTCAAACGCGAGATCGGTATCTGGTATCTTTGCTATTTTACTTTCCTGCCATGTAATAAACTAAATTTTTCACATATAATTTGCATTTCTAAATCCAAAAAACATCAGCAGCTTCAAATACATTATCAATTTTAAAGCTTCAAAAGTTTTCAAATCTGCAGAAACGCAACTAATGATAATAAAAAAATTAGCTAAACAAATTGTTCCAATGTGTAGTATGGGTGATATTTTTACTACTTCAAAGTATAAAGGAATGTAGAATGAGTGAATAGATTTGCTCTTCTACGTTCCGGTCTTTCTCCAATTCTACCAACACAGAAAAATTAAACTAAAATATCCGATGCAAATTCTGTTAGCTTTAAGCTCTATAAAATGTTTCGGTGATAATATGATTCAAATTATCAAAGCCGATCATCTGTGCAGCTGACGTGATTTTAGAATTTGGAGTTGATCATTTGCAAATATCACCTTGTCGTAAACAATGTAGTTTAATCGATGTTTAATAAATACTTTAATATGTTCTTTAATAAATACCTCGTATACCGACAACCAACTAAATTCACTAGAAACTTGATAGCATATAAATAGATTTACTCACCATTTAATTGAGATGGACGAAGAGAACCATGCCGTTGCGTTCCTGCAACAACAAGCTTTATAATTATTATGCAATTACAAATCAATTAATCAAACGCTTTCCGCCAATTAAATGGAATAATTGAACTACTGTGCAGTAAATAATTTAGGGAAAAGCCAACCCAATGGCAACAAACACTAAATTAAAATAGCGGCTTAGAAATAACAGACAAAACTAGGATGTTATGAAATCTAAATAGTATCGGCGATCTGTTACGCTGAATTTAAATAAGCCTGAAATGGGACTTCCTGTTTAAGGCCACTGTAAACTTTTTCATGTATATTTCTGCATCATCAGTGCCTAACATTTACAACGTAAAAATAACGAGTTTTCGATTAAGATAATTTCTCATAATTTATGTAATTTAATCGAAATTATCTAAAAGATTTTGGTTAGTTGGAATTCGGATCATATTTTTTACATATTTCTGGCGCCTTTTCATGTTTAACTTGAGAATTAATATTTTTCTAACAAGCAAGTAATTAATGACACGTCGGTGATAATTCAAAACGCCGGACAATCGAAGTTTTTCGAATAACGTATGTCATATGTACTAAGTATGGCTCCTGCAGAATGAATTCTGATCATAAATGTAAAATCCCATGAACACGTTTATGTACGCTTGCAAAATTCTGATGGGCCTGAATTGATGCAAAATCTGGGTCAGTGTACTTATGGAAGTAAAAAAAAGAAAGTTCTTGGAATATAGTGATCGAGAGTTCACAACTCAATGCAAATCTTAAAGATTTTAATCTGAGGAACTTAACCCAAGACTGATAGCTTATTCTATCGGCCCTGCTGGGTCCCGAGAAATGAATTTTGTTGAGCCCGTTAAGCGTGCCTTTCTCGGATCAAAACCGCTAGCACACACATTTATTAGTGGTGCTAAAGGTATTTGAAAGACAACGTGAAACTAATGAGTATTTTGAGCTATTGGGCGGCCTTTGTAAAGAATTTCTTCCTGATGTTTCGCTAGCAGACAGAGCATCTTCTGAGCTGTTTTTAATTGAACGTCTACAGTGAACTGAATCAGTCCAGTGTGCTGAACGGTAAAAAATGTTTACACTGAAGTGGACTGAATCTGAACAGTATAAATTTTCAAGCAAAAACACCTCTGAGGATGCAAGCTGCTGGAACTTGCAAAAAATCAGGAAGAAAGCATTTTCCATGACGTTGAAAAAGGCCGAAATACTCACTAGTTACCATCAATGGTTATCTTTAGATTATCCGAAAAAATTATTAGATACGATAAAGGTCACTAAAACGAGTATCATTAATTGAAAGATTTTTCATAGTATGCAACCTGTAACTGTTCCAACCCTGTCTACGTTAGGGCCAAATTATGAATAACTAATATAAGTTACTTAAAGTGATATAATATTGCAGTAGTTCCGGAAACAATTTCCAGCAAGCAAAAGTTATTGCTTCAATCCACACACTTTCTCTTGAAAAATCTGAAAATCCCCGGAGAATATGCATTCCAAACAGCATCCGAAAATTAATTCCGCTGTACCCCAGAAAACCAATTCCCGGCGAAGAAGTTTTATTGCGATTTTATTTTTCCTTAAGTGGTCTGTTTAAAACCTTTTTCCGTCGTCTTTCATTGCCGGGGCAATTTTATTGTTATACTGTTAAAGGTTTACATTTTATCCTTTACACGTTTCTTGGTAAAACTTCAGCCTGATTTGTTATAAATGTAATAATTACTTTATTAAAAAATTTTAACTGCCTGAAGAAATGTTTGATAAAAAAACTAAATCATATGTATAAGATAAATTATAACCGTTATAGCAGGTTAACTGAAATAACACCCGAAAAAGTAAGTTGATTTCAACGTAGGTGAATTAAGCTCGTGCTGCTAATAAAATGTCTCATTTTGATTACATAAACTAGTTTTCATTCAGTAGATTATAAAATTAACATCTAAAACGTGTTTTTGAAAATATCGATATAACATACAAAGGCAAAATAAACGATTAGTTAAATTTGTATTTCGTTAAGAAAACTTGTTTTCAAAAAAACGTTCGAAAATTTCGAATTTTACAATAATTATGGATGGTGGCTTTCTACGGCCCAAATTCGTTTGGGTTGCAAAAAGTTGCATTTTCGCGGTCTCCTTTGATTATATTACTCTCAAAATTTTGTTTTTTGCAGTCGTGTTCCTCCTGGACAATCCTGGATTTGTTGGAAAGCAATATTAATAGTAATAATCCAGTTGAATAACACTTTTAATAGAAATGTGTATAAAAAAAATATATTTTCGAATTAAATTTGCCTACAGACACCTTAAAACTCAACACAGATTTAATAAAGCTTTTCTATGGATTTCGAAAAAATAATCATGAGCAACAAAAGTGACTTCGTTTCAATACTGGGCAGATTTACAATATAATTAAAAATAGACCGCTATCCTCAAAACTCCGATTACCACATGAAACTGAAACATCGAACCAAATTTAAATTAATAGGCATTCATTTAAATGTACGATCACGACATTGTCTCAACATTACCAAATTAGATGGCAGTGCCCAATTTCGTAATTCTAGTTCGAAGTCTTGCTAATTTATGATCCGTGCGACATTTGAAATGCTTCTAGATTCCAGAGAAATTCTCTCGAAAGTGGTGACTTGTGCAATTGTATGTCTGCATGGATATGATATGAATATATTCTATTGAAAAACGGTTTATAAAGCATAATGGAATAGACACCGGTTTAATGTTACATTGAGAGCAAATTTACCGTAAATTTCAGTTAAATTCAGTAATAAATCAGTTGCCGCCAAAAACGTTTAATAATGCACGAACTCATAATGGACGAAACAGATTAACTCGGAATCCCATTCGGCCGTTATCTGAATTCAATACAAAATCCGATTATTTCTCGCAGCAAGTGCTATTGACATTCCATATTACCTGATGGTTTTTACTGTGTTCAATAATTGTTTCTGTCAGAAGACAATTTTTATTTGAAAAATCACTATGAGGATTTAATTTACGGTGACTATATTATTCGTCCAGGCAAACGCTTGAACATTAAAAATACTCGTCTTCAAAACATCGCAGTCCCTCAGGTCTAGTTTAAGGCCATATTTCTAAACGTATTCCTTTGTTTGCAAATATGATAAAATATTAAAACCATACATCTCAACCTCGCTTTATAATTTACAAAATATGCATCCCAAATACCTCTTAAACTTCAATTTCCGTATTCCCCAATGAGTTCAACTTTACGTTCGAAAAGTTTTAAGCGACTACCATTTTTCATTACCGCCGACCATTTAAAACAGTTTTTCGCTCAATTTGAACGTCTGTTGATGCTCTATCGTTTTAAGCAAAGTGAAAATTGGAATCTTCGTATAAAATTTTGACGAACTGAACTAAATAATAGAATTGAAAAATAACAGGATAATTACGTAATTTATAAAACATCGGTATATGTATTATATTAACATATTAAGCGGTTATGTAGGTGTGAAAACTGCCGCTTTATAATCTGCCGATATATAAGACGAAAAAGACGTTATCAATTAATTGAATGTGTATACAAAAAGATGGAAAATATACGACTGTTGAAATCCTGACAGTCGCTGATTGCAAAGCCATATTTTTTCCTACTAGTACAAGTACTGACGTTTTCACGTTACTAAAATATTTTCTTATTAACTAGGTATTAGCAATTAGTGCTTAAAATTAATGTTTTCGTCTGGAGCAAATAATGTTCATTCTGAAAGATGTTGCAGAGAATAGTTCTGGATACATAGATATTAGAAATTGCATTTCTGGGCATTTCTCCAAAAAGTTTTAAATTAAAGATATTTCCAGCTTCCCGCGTGTTGCTATTTCAACATTGTTTTGCAAATTGGTGAAGCAAACATCTATAAAAAATCGCAAACTGCAACCATAACGGAATTCGGCTGTGTTTGTCCGAAAATATTTATCTAAATACGTTTTCAAAGATGTAAGTGTCTATAGTATGTGAGAATGTGTACAGTTTGAAGCATAAATATAATCTAAAGCTCAATCAGAAGTCGACTTCACAGTTCATTTCCGAAAATCAATCAGGCAGCAATATATGTTTAGAGCCCTGATGAAGCAGAAGTAAACTGACGAAACTTTGCATTTAACATGCCTGCCGCTGTATTATGTAGATTTTATTCAGAATAACAGCATATTATTACACATTTTAGTACAGACCTCAAATATATTTTCGCATCGCAACTAACAGAAATTATTCATATATAATTATTCTATAATAAAGTATATCTGAAGCTAAAGCTGGTAATAAAAGCAAAGGAAAAAGTTGAAACTAAACTAGACTGCATAACGTATTCCATTTCCTATAAAACGTACTTTCCAATTTAGATGTAATATTTTGTTAAACAAAACTCGTTTAAATATGCTGTTCAACAATGGATAACAAAATGCAAACTACAACATCAACTTTAAAGTCAAATTTTTCGCAGGAAAGTATACAGCTATTTAAATCTTGCATTAAATGCTTTTGTTCCTTGAGCCTTAGCGTCGCTGTGTGCCGGAGGAGATTTACATTCAAAAGATTTAGCTTGACTTTTATTTTTCACTTTCCAGGAATATTTTCTTTTGGTGGTTTTTAAACGAAAGCAGCTGACTTTGTGACAAGCTGCAGGAAATTCAGAAAGTTTTTTGTAGTCCCACGTGGGCTGGTAGACATTTAAAATTATAATTTTGCGCTTGGAAAACAACTGGATGATTTAGCGAGAATATTTGAAAAATTTAATATAAAGCGTTACGTTATCATGCAAAAATACCTGGATTTTTTGCAAAATAAATTGCGCAATCAGTCCTTATAGACTTTTACCGCAATTCTTTGTTCTTCCGGTTTAGACTGTTTATTTCCGTGTAACCTTATTTTCTCCTCTATTTAAGCTGAAACAGCCACTACTGCGTCGAGTTAACTAAAGTGCTTCATTTTCTTATTTCCTGGTGAAATATATCTTAATGTATTTTTCCCTTGGCTATGAATACAGAGCTTGTAACTTATAAACTGCAGTCGCTACTTCAAATGGTAGATTATCTTGAATTCGGAATGCAGACAATAGTATTTTTCCTTGAAACTCTAGAGCATTTATTTCACCTTTTGTATCGTTTAAGTTGCCTGTTGCCTACATCATATTTACTGTCCGAAAGCGTTAATATGGATAATATAACATAGGTATGTTCTTACTATATAGGTAGATGACAATTTCCGGAAAATAGCCAGCTAGGTGGGTTAACTGTTGAAGTAGAGATTTAACTACACTACCCTGAGAATTCAAGAAAAGTGAAAATAATATTTTTTGCTTCGAATTTTGCATATAATTCACATACCAAGTATATCGGATATCAGAGCGGAGTTTCTTATATAAAATACGATATATACGAGTACCCTGTATAAAGGTCTCTAGTACCAGTGTATTATGCAGGCATAATACCTGTGATTTAACAGTTAACAGTCTGAAAATTGCATTCCATTGTTAACACATTGTGCGCGTCCTTTGCTCAACCAGAAGAGATAAAGTGATCCATAAAACTCTTCTTACCTATTCGATGCTAACGCAGTGACCCATTTTCATGAGTATTACTTAAAATTTACGAGCGTGATACCGGCCCAACTATTACCATATCGAATAGTAATGCATATCATGGTATATCGATACCCCGGTTGATTTATACGGACTATAAAACGAATAGCAGGACACTATCGCTTCGGGAACGTCCAAACTATTTATTGCCAAGACTCTTTGCTGGTCCAATTTAATATTTTTGAAGACGAATGTTAGGTCTTTTTGTAGACCGAAAGAGTCCCGGTCCAAATAAAAGAAGAAACTGAGATATCCCTCAAACTTTTAACTCAAATTAAGGAACAGTCTGATCTTGGAAATCCAGTAAATTTAAATACAGTTTAACTGATACCTACATAAATCCCCAACGGCAACAGAAATAAACAGCAGCTTAACAATTAAGTAGATTTCAATATTGAATTAGTAACATTTCAGAACATTCAAAAGAGGTATGGAGTTGCAAATCAAACCCTTAAGCTTATTTTCGTTATCACCTTAAATTGGCTATTTCCTAGTCAATCAGCCTAGATAAAGACATGGGGTAGGAAATCCTGTACTATTATAGAAGGATATACCAAAAACCTAATACAACACAAAAATATTTAGCCAACAAGAATATTCCAGCAACGAACCTGCCACGAATTCACCTTCCTTTTCAAGAGTTGTAAAATCTTAGTTACAAAGAGTAATGAATTTTAAAATGTGCATTTTCTTGTGAATTCCGCCTGGAATGGTTCAATTCTTCTGATAAAATAAAATTTTGTATTCAAATCAAAATTCATAAAGATTTCGGAAAGACTCATACATCTACAGACAAAATGGACAAACAACCCCTACAACTGGACCATACTGAATCCCCTTTGTCTTACAAGACCAACCAGACAATCCCGCTTCCATTTCCCTACATCAACGCTACTCGAACACTTACAAACGCAACTGACTACTGGACAATAAAATATTTTTTTCTTGTCATTAGAATTGGAAAGTTTATTTAATACGATTATTAACCTAGAATAAGAGAATTTTCATCTTTGTTTTTCATTTAGACTAAGACTACATGTATTAAACAAGGTCAGAAAGACCGATAGGTCGATAGCCTTTCTTTAGAAAGAAAGATGTTTACTACTACTCAAAATTCATATTAAAATTTGATTTCATTATTTAAATCATATTTACTTTGAACACTGCGGTTGAAAATAGCTTACTTTTTCAGTGTGTAGTGTTAGATATATTATCGCTTACTTTTAAAACAGCGTCTTTTTCAATTTTCAATGCTTTTGGACAAAATCAAAAACAAAATTATCATAGAAATTTTTATTAAAAGCCATGCTATTCAAGAAAAATTCTGTTCTGTTTCAGTTGCTTTAGATGACGAATAGGAAATTTTGAGAGTGAGAGTCAATTTTTTTTTAGAAATTTAAATAAATACTTAAAACAGTATAAAATAATACAGTAATAAACATATTTTAAATTATGTTTCTTAGGCCACTACCCACCAATTAATTCCAGATGGAACGGAATTACTTGCCCCAATAGGACCTAAACAATAATTAATTACAGAATACTAAATAACATGTTAAATCAACTAGATCGGAATTGAATAACATTTAAGTGGAAATGACCGCTGAACATCTTGTAAAATGAATAAAATATTAGAGTGGAAAAGTGAGGATAGGATCACCTCAAAATGTCTTTCTAAAAATTACAAAAATTAAATAAATATAGTAGTAGTAGTAGTAAACATCTTTATTTCTAAAAAAAAGGCTATCGACCTATCGGTCTTTCTGCCCTTGTTTAATACATGCAGTCTTAATCTAGATAAAAAGCCAATATGAAAATTCTCCTATTCTAGGTTAACAATAGTAGTAGTAAACATCTTTATTTCTAAAAAAGGCCATCGACCTATCAGTATTTCTGCCCTTGTTTAATACATGCAGTCCCAATCCAGATAAAAAACAAATATGAAAATTCTCCCATTCTAGGTTAACAATGTTATTGAATAAATAAGATTTCAGTGGCAAGAAGAAATTATTTTATTGTCCACTAGTCCGTTGCGTTTGTAAGTGTTCGAGTAGCGTTAATGTAGGGAAACGGAAGCGGGATTGTCTGGTTGGTCTTGTAAGACAAAGGGGATTCAGTATGGTCCAGTTGTAGGGGTTGTTTGTCCATTTTGTCTGTAGCTGTATGAGTCTCTCAGAGATCTTTGTCATGTTTGTGCGTTCGTATAGTAGTTGGGTGGGGGGGTTGTGTAGTGGGTTTTGGGGGTGTCTTATTCGTGTTATTAGTCTTAGTGCAATTTGCTCTGTTGTTTGTGTATAACGTTTTGTCCTTTCTGTTCCGTTGGTCATGAGTACATGTCCAAAGTCTAGCAAGGGTCTACAAATAGCTTTATATATTTTGGTGGCGGTGTTTGTGCTAATTCCTCTGTCTTTGTAGGTTAGTGATCGGAAGTGTTTCGCTCTCTTCATTGTTTCTGCCCTGATGTTTCGGATGTGTTTAGTGAATCTAAGTTTGTGGTCGATTGTGAGTCCAAGGTATTTTACGTCGTTTTTTGGTTGTGTCGTTTGGCCGTCTGTTGTTATTGTAGGGGAATCAGCGTTGAGTCTGTGGTTTGTGAGCAGAAGTTGGTTTTTTGACGCGTTTGGTGTTAGTCTCCATTTATAAAACCATGTCATTGTGTTGTTTGTTAGTGTTTGGAGTCTTTGCGTTGCTCTCTCAGTAGTTTTGTCATGTACAATAAGTGCCGTGTCGTCTGCGTATTGTAATATGTATGCCGATCTGTCGATTTGATTTTTGTCTGGTAAGTTGTAATTGTATATGTCATGGCAGTATATATTGTAGAGAAACGGTGAGAGCGGGGATCCTTGAGGGAGCCCTTGTTCAGGGGAAAAAGAAAATGACAGTGTTTTGTCAATTCGTACTTGTAGTTGTCTGTTTTCTAGTAAGTTCTTTATGGTGTGTAGTAGATATGTTGGTGTGTGTAGTTTGTATAGTTTGTATAGTAAGCCTCTATGCCAGACACTGTCAAAAGCCTTGTTAATGTCCATAAACAGGCAAGCTGTCTTTCTGTCAGTTAGGTGGGTAGTTTGTATATTGTTGGCCAAAACAAAGAGCGGATGAACAGTCGAGTGATGCTGTTTGAAACCAAATTGGTAGGTAGGTATATATTTTCCAATCACTTTTTCAAGCCGCTGCTTTATTATGTATTCAAAAATTTTGCTTAGTACTGGAAGTAGTGTAATTGGTCTGTAGTTGCTCGGTTGTGTATTGTCCAGTCCATTTTTGGGTATAGGGATTATTAAGCCGTTTTTCCATGTTTCTGGGATTCTGCCATTTGTGATGCAGTTGTTCAATTCAGTTAGGATCAGTTTGTGTGTTTCCCGAGTTAGGCCCTTCAAGACCTTTGCCTTAATTTTATGTTTCCCCGGTGCAGTGTTCTTGATGTGCGCTAGGGCTTCATCGTACTCTGTGTCTGTGATCAGTGTGCAGGCATAGTTTGGTGAGTTGTTAAAATAGTTCAAGTACCAGTCGTTGATCAAGTTCCAGTTGTCATTGTCGAAGTTAGGGTTTGTCGATGTGCTGAAGGCCCTTTGATAGTGTCTGGCGAATGCGTCCGCTTTCTCTTTGTCTGTGTAGCGTTCTATTCCGTTTTCGTCAATTGTGTCAGTAGTGCCAGTCTTCCTGTATTGCGCCAGTTTCTTAATTTTTCGCCAGTATGTTTTGCCTTTGTCCTTCTGTATTTCTTTACATGCTTCTAGCCATTTGTCTTGTCGGTATTGTCCAATCATAGTTTTAATGTTTCTGTTAAGTTGGTTCATTGTCTTTTTTAGGTCGTTATTTTGAGTGTTTGTATATAGTCTATACAGTTCTCTCTTATGTTTTATTAGTCTCAGTATGTATTTGGGTAGTGTATGTCGGTAGAAAGCATTTTTTATTTCCGGGCTAAATTTTCCTATGGCTAGTGAAAGTTGTTGTTGTATGGTTTCTATTGAAATGTGCTGTGCTTGTGATTGAATGTAGTCATGTATATGTTGTTTCACTTTGTCTATGTCAGTCTTTGTTAGGTTTAAGTTTTTCTCTATAGGAGGTGTATTGGAGGTAGGTTGCGTATGTTGTAAGTCTATGTTAAACGTAATAGCCAGGTGGTCGGATCCCAGCTCGTTGGTTAAGTTTATGTTGTTGATGGTGTTTGTCAAGTTTTTTGTGTGCAGTAGAACGTCTGGTGTTGAGTCTGGGTTTGCGGGCATCAGAAAAGTTGGTGGGGTGTGCTGTTTTATAAAGTCGGAGTTTTGCAAAAATCTTTTAAGTTGTTTCGTTTTGTTCGTGTTCAAGTTAAAGTCGCCTATAATTATTGCATATTTGTAGATGTTCGCCTTAGTCAGTATGTTTTGTTCTAGGTTGGAGTGTGGGTGTATGTATGTCAGAAATATGTGTATCAGGTCGTTTAAGTAGGGTATGGTAAAATGTAGACAGTCGTTCAAAGGGTTGTTGAGGGAAGGAGGATTTGCTCTTCCAAGTTTAACGTCTGGTTTTAGGAGAGCTGCGACCCCGCCCCTGGCATGATTGATGGTATTTCCATGCCTATAGATATACTGCCAATTTCTGTACGTTGGTGTTTGTCCTAGTTTGGTTTTAGTCTCTACAAATATGCAGCAGTCTGTGTCGTTTTGTTCTATGTAGTTGTAAATAAGTGGTTTTTTACTGTTAAGTCCGTTGATGTTCGCGTATAGTACTTTCATATTGAATCTTGTACTTTTGTCACCGTCTGTCTCACCTGTTCGCAGGGTTCCGTTGGAGAGCGTCCCTCGGGCAGGAGCATGTCAAACATTAATATGTAGACATGGTTCCCGAAGAAAACCACTGAGGTGTCGATGTCGAAGTCTTCTATAAATTGTTTTCGTAGTTTTTTTAGTAGTTCGTCTCTGTTGGTATTGTTTGTCTTGTTAAGTTGATGTTTGTATTTGTTTATGATGTGGTCATGTGTTGTAATGGGTGTGTGTATTCTACTTGCCACTGTCGTTGTCTCCGCAATCTCGGACGTACGTTTGTTAACGCATTTTATTTTAACGTTTGGGATTCCGACGATTGGGGCTGTCGGTCGTTTTGGGCACTTCATGCTCCATGCTGCGTGGTCCTCTGAGTTGCATGCTGCGCACTTGGTTGGCAGTGGCGACTCGCACCTGGAAGTTGGATGGGGTCCCTGGCACTTGTTGCATCTTGGCGATTGTTTGCAATCTTCAGTTTTGTGGCTGAATAGGTTGCATTTGCCACAGGGCGCAGGCACGGGTGCTGGTGGTTTACTTTCGGTGATTTTGAAAATGCGGCCCAAAAAATGAACCGCACGGTCGCTCATCAACCTTTCGTATGTGGATATGTCGCCGGTTATTAACCTCATCATGAGTGTTGGTGCGTTGCGCTCTCGCGTGATAATTCTCCTGCAGAACCTTATTTTGAAGCCCTGCTGCTCCAGGCGTTCCAGAAACATGCTGTCTTCAATGTCCAGGTCGACCCCAGTGGCGACGACTGAATATGATGGTGTAATATGGTGGTGACCTGACTTTTGTTGTCGGATTAGTGGGAGGTTATCGTTTTTTTGTAATTTGTAACTTGTTACAGTGTTTTCTTGTTTTAGTTGTTGTAAAATTTTTGATGTTTTGTCCTCCTGGTTGGTTTTAATTAGGAAGTAATTATCTTTAAATAAATATATTTAAATCAAATGCTCAAAATATAGCAAAGAAGTTAAAGCAGCGGATAAATAAAAATAAGTTATTTTTCAAATGCATAATGGTATCGTGAATGTATAAAGAATAACTTTGAAAACGATGCTAATAAAGTCGATGAGTTTACACACGAAATCCAGACATTGCAAAGGACATCAAAAATTAAATCAACATCAACAGTTCGATAATATTGCCCCCTATTATTAACTGGTGCAAGAATTATTTTGTAAATATATGGAGTGAGTGAGCATATAAAAGAAAAAAATCGATTAACACTTTTCAGAATCAGTATAGCACGATATGTGCAATGCTTTTAAAATCCGTAAATGAACATGAATTAATACGAGAAATAAACAAACGCAGAATCAGCTGCGTGCCGGATTTATTAACTACTTTCACATGCAGCTTTAAAGCATGTAATTAATTTAATTTTTAGATTGGATTGGGACAAGCTGCTGGTCATTTTTAAAGTGCTGGTCTGTCGCCAATTCTTTACAAAGAAGACAAAATTTTAATAAGCAAACATCGCGCTAGTAGTTTTATAAGCAAATTTGCACATTATTGGTTACGGGTATTTCGTTCAGATCTCATTGAGTTTATGACTTTTCAAATAATTTTTCAAACCACATTTGCACACATTTTTTTGACAAACCCAAAAGCAAAAAGGTAATTTCGAGTGGGCTATATGAAAATATCAAACGCAGCATCATCAAGTATCTTACTCCTAATTTTGATTGCAATTTTTCCATTGAACCTAGAGGCTACTAAAAGTAATAAACCTGACCCATCAAAGGTTTTAGTGGGAAATGCATTGCATTACTTACATCTTGAACAACATTGGCAAATTTTCCATTTTAACGAGTAATATATTGAGAACCGTATAATAACGTTAACGAATACATTAAACTGTATGCTTAGGATGATCTAGCTTGTCGTAAACGAATCAGAGAACGGAACGGAACAAAGGTTTCCACAAAATTCGCCAAGCAGTTCATAAACCGACAAAAACTAAATTACGTAAAAACATCCGACTAATTGTAACCCTGAAACATTGAAACTATAGAAGAAAATAACTGTATGTCCTCGTTTGTGAAAGCTGCTAACTCTAAGTCATCTTAATCGCACGTTTTTAAAACTGAATACAGGAAAGCGCGGCAATAGACATTTCGACCAATTCGGGGTTTCACAAAAAATAAAATTAAACTGCCTCTATATTTCACCATTATGAAACACTCCGAGTTTTGAAGACAAACATTTGAAAAAGGTCACAATTTGCGAAACGATTTATCTGAATGGGTCATTGTGCTCTTAGTGGAGTCAACATTTATTCAAAAATTAATGTTTCAAAGTCGAAGTTCCGTTTGTTCAGCGATTATTCAAATTTTAAATTGCGCTAACGCATAACATATTTGGCACAAACCCCTAAAAGCAATATTTTCCACCGACACATTTAATGTTCGGTTCCTTTCGTGTCCATAAATTTCAATTAAACCTCATGAATATGAGTAAATAGGTTGCGTAAAATACATCGGGCAAACTGCTTCCCTAATTTTATGACTGTTTAAACCATATCGATAAGTTGCTCGTAATATGCATAAATACTACTTGAAATTGATGGGGAAAGTTTTGATACTAATTGGCTTTGATACTGATTTGTTTTTATTGGAGAATTTATCCAATAAACTTGGTCGTATATAATAATTGGTACACAAAATTGAGCATCTATTCTTAAATCTTTTAAACGTATTTAATTGAATTTAGAAAGTCTATGTGGTGCATTGAACATCCATGTTTTAAACTAACCGAAACTAACTATTTGATTTGATCACCTACATTAGAAATGGATATAGAATATATCTTTCTGTAAATGTTTAGCATAAACGGACAAAAAAGAACTCTCAATATTGAGAGTAAGTAGTGAGTTTCAATATATGGGAACAGCTTTTCAAAAAATTCAAAAATGAATCTCAACACATTTCGTCATATTTTTTTTTAAATAGCAAATGAATACATTCTCTCAACGAGCAAGATTTTAAATGTTTCTTTGTTGCATTGAATTATTGTAACAGTTTGGGGCGAGTATAAATGCTCTTCCAGCTGGTTTCAATGCCTAATATAAATAATACAAAATCTTTAAATAAGTCATTAAAAGAAATAAAATAATTCCCATGATACAAAGCATTTAGGTACGTAAAAAGGTCTCGATATATTTTCCCACTTGCAAAACAATGCATTTTTCATCGCGCTTAATAAAACCATACCTTGATTGAGATTCCCTAATTTATTCAGACTTTTCATCAATGAAATGACTTGATATCATACAAATCATTTTGACACAAAATTATAGAATAAATCAAATTAAATATCGGTAAACAAAATAACGTTGAAAATTAGGTAATATACAACAGCTAATTCCTGCATACAATTTAATCTAAATGATTAACCATTCAGTTGTTAATAATATAATAGTAAAATTGAAATATTGACTGAAACGGAAATGTTGGTAATATAAATACGCTTCTGATACCTATTGAAATAATAAATATGTGACGGAAAATCGACATACGCATTATCATTACAAAATACAAATTATTCAAATATTTGCACAAATATTACAACGCCTTGTCGACACTGAGTTCAAATTCTTCTTTGGGGTACTTACCTAATCAAAGAAAAACTTAACACCGAATACTGTAACCGTATGCTCATTCTCAGAATGAGCAGCATTTTCTTCTGAATAATAATGAATTATACACATATTGAACGAGTATTCTAAAGAATCTGCTAATCTCGATTTAGAAATTTAATTTTGCGGTCAAATATTAACTTGTAGATACTACTACTACTACTATTAACATTTACATCAAAAAATTTCTGGTTTGCGGCCTAAATTTCCTGTACTGAAGTATACTGCGCCTGAAGTATTGAGAAATTTTGTGGACATGAACCACAAAACCATTATGGTGCGAGTAGTAGTAAACATCTTTATTTCTAAAAAAAGGCTATCGACCTATCGGTCTTTCTGCCCTTGTTTAATACATGTAGTCTTAATCTAAATAAAAAACAAATATGAAAATTCCCTTATTCTATGTTAATAATCTTATTAAATAAACTTTCCAATTCTAATGACAAGAAAAAATTATTTTATTGTCCGGTGGTCAGTTGCGTTTGTAAGTGTTCGAGTAGCGTTGATGTAGGGAAACGGAAGCGGGATTGCCTGGTTGGTCTTGTAAGACAAAGGGGATTCAGTATGCTCCAGTTGTCCGTCCCAAATTATGGTGCGAATATTGATTCAATTCAGATATTTACATAATATTTTTTATCCCATCTTCCATCGTCTCCATATAAAGTTACAGTGTTTTAATGACTACTCAAAGGTTTTACCTAATAGAGTATGACTTAAAATTGGATCGGAACCAAACATCGATTTAGGCAGTATGTTTCCTAGGCTTGGAAGCCCATGTCACATTCACGTAAATGTTAAATAAGCCTATAAAATTGGTGATACAGAACATTGCGCTCGAAATCTAATTAGTATCGATAAATATTAATTCCAATTTACGAGCGGGACACCGATCGAGGGATTATTATATCAAACAGGTAATTCCATAGTTTATATTTATGACAAAGTATGGAAAAGTTGAAGGCGGCCGGAAAAAATCTAGTTTATAATAAGCAATGCATCCTTGTTATATTAAATTATATTGTTAAAATGAGTAATCTTTAAAAGTATGACGTCCAGCAAGATTTTAAAGAATTATATAACGCAAGGAAATCTTTTAATTCTGACAAAACATAAATAACACCCGGAAATAAAAAATACTTTCTTCCGACAAACACTGCTCAAATACATACTGAGACTCATAAAACATAAGAGAGAACTGTACAGACTATATACAAACACTCAAAATAACGACCTAAAAAAGACACTGAACCAACTTAACAGAAACATTAAAACTTTGATTGGACAATACCGACAAGACAAATGGCTAGGAACATGTAAAGAAATACAAAAAGACAAAGGCAAAACATACTGGCGAAAAATTAAGAAACTAGCGCAATACAAAAAAACTGGCACTACTGACACAATTGACGAAAACGGAGTAGAACGTTACACAGACAAAGAGAAAGCGGACGCGTTCGCCAGACACTATCAAAGGGCCTTCAGCATATCGACAAACCCTAACTTCGACTATGACAACTGGAACTTGATCAACGACTGGTACTTGAACTATTTTAACAGCTCACCAAACTATACCTACAAACTGATCACAGACACAGAGTACGATGAAGCCCTAGCGCATATCAAAAACACGGCACCGGGAAAAGATAAAATTAAGGCAAAACTCTTGAAAAGCCTAACTCAAGAAACACACAAACTGATCCTAACTGAATTGAGCAACTGCATCACAAATGGCAGAATCCCAGAAACATGGAAAAACGGCTTAATAATCCCTATACCCAAAAATGGACTGGACAATACAAAACCGAGCAACTGCAGACCAATTACACTGCTTCCAGTACTTAGCAAGGTTTTTGAGTACATAATAAGGCAGCGACTGGGAAAACTGGTCGGAAAGTACATACCATCGTATCAGTTCGGATTCAAACATCAGCACTCGACTATTCACCCACTCTTCACTCTGACTAACAATATACAAACTACCCACCTAACTGACAGAAAGACAGCTTGCCTGTTTCTGGACATTAACAAAGCTTGTGACAGTGTCTGGCATAGAGGCTTACTATACAAACTATACAAACTACACACACCAACATATCTACTACACACGATAAAGAACTTACTAGAAAACAGACAACTACAAGTACGAATTGACAAAACACTGTCATTTTCTTTTTCCCCTGAACAAGGCCTCCCTCAAGGATCCCCGCTCTCACCGTTTCTCTACAATATATACTTAAGAGATAGAAGATTTCGGAAAGACTCATACATCTACAGACAAAATGGACAAACAACCCCTACAACTGGACCATACTGAATCCCCTTTGTCTTACAAGACCAACCAGACAATCCCGCTTCCGTTTCCCTACATCAACGCTACTCGAACACTTACAAACGCTACTGACTACTGGACAATAAAATATTTTTTCTTGTCATTGGAATTGGAAAGTTTATTAATAAGATTGTTAACGTAGAATAAGAGAATTTTCATATTTATTTTTTATTCAGATTAAGACTACATGTATTAAACAAAGGCAGAAAGACCGATAGGTCGATAGCCTTTTTTTAGAAATAAAGATGTTTACTACTACTAAGATTGTTAACCTAGAATAAGAGAATTTTCATATTTGTTTTTTATTTAGATTAAGACTACATGTATTAAACAAGGGCAGAAAGACCGATAGGTCGATAGCCTTTTTTTAGAAATAAAGATGTT
Source organism: Dendroctonus valens (assembly GCA_024550625.1). Lineage (NCBI taxonomy): Eukaryota > Metazoa > Arthropoda > Insecta > Coleoptera > Curculionidae > Dendroctonus > Dendroctonus valens. The sequence continues at coordinate 341,288 of JAJTJO010000316.1, read as the reverse complement.
TACTACTACTACATAAATAACAACTGTTATGATATTTTGAGAGGAAACCTTACTTACTGCAAGGATTAAATATGTTTGCTTTTCGTAGTCACTGATATATTCCCACACTCAGTCGAAATGTGTTTGAGGATATATTACGTATTTAATTAGTGACATATATCAGCCAAGATTCATATTAAGTCTAAATTGGAGATATAAATAAGCCACCGTATTCGCCAGTGAGTGGATTTCTAAAATTGTGAAATGTAGTTTCGACAAATTAATATTTTTAATTTTAAACTTATTTCAACCAGCATTTTACTCATTTTATGAGTTTTTTAATTGTTATTTTGGCCAATGTTTTGGAAAAGCCCTAGTTTATTGTTCCGTTCTCTACGTCTATTGTCAATGCTTGGAATATTTGCATTTTATTCATTGTTTATCTCCTAAATTGTACTTTGCATTTTAGATGTACTTAGTTGTAGGTTTTAGTGGAAGCGTGAATATTGTTATCGTTAGATACAGAGTGCTACTGAAAATTTTATCGAGAAATTGGCTAAGTCTGCGCCTTTCAACATTGTTATTCCAATTTCGCAATTACAAAAGTCCGATATTGTCTCTTTTGTTACTTGATTGGTTACTCACAAAATATGTACTTTCTCAAATATAGAATTACAGTTCAGTTATTTTTATTTGATCAAATGTTTACCAAATTTTGCTAATCGGCCCCACATTTTGTTAAAAGCTGAAAAATTTAATAGAAATAATTCGAATATCTGGCTGACTGAATACACTGGTGTAGAAAGTAATTAACAAAGCAGCACTAAATGTTTCTTCTATTAATGTTTGAGCTATTTTTTATTTTTTTGATAATATTATTATTACAAATGTGGATATAAATGCTTGAGTTAATAGCTATAGATGTCCAGAGCTGAAATTCGAACCATTAATTTTTCGAAAGCATTGTAAGCCAATTTAGGAAGAATATAAAGCCAACTGACACATATGACTTCGAAGCAAAAAGGGAGTACTTTCAAACAGAATTGGAGCTGATTAATATTAACGCACTTGGAATTGGAATCACGTGTTTTACAAGTATTGCGCAGTTAATATCAATATTGCTTGTTAATTTTACAAGAACGATACAATGAGGTATCTGTGAGTTTTAAAGAACACATGCATGCAAAGAAGAAACTAACAATGTAAAACAAGAGGTAAACATAAGGAGGGAGTTATAAAAGAAAGGAAATATAAAAGAAAAGAGAAAACTGCAGTATTTGTGATAGGACAAGAAGAGGAAATCATAAAGCAAATATAAGCGATCTGCAGTTAGAACAGATGAAGAGTTTTAAATACTTATGAGTGCAGTTACAAAGTAAACGAAAGCATGTGGCAGTCATCATCAAAAGAATAGGAACAGCGCAGCATCTAAAAATGACTGAACCCTCGGCAGAAATTTCATAAGATGGAGAGATTTCAGTCAATACAAAAATGAATGTTTCCAAGTCACTTTTGTGGCAAACTTTAACAGCGAACGAATCGAACGATGCTCATCCATATCAGCAAACATTAGGCACTATTTAAACACTGAAGAGTAAAATTCAAGCACTGGAGAAGGAAAAGCGCAAGGTCTTATTCGAGTCAAAATATTTCCATTGATGCATTAAAGCAATAACTACGAAATTTTGCAATATTTGTAGCACTCATTTCAAAAACATGATTTAAATTCGATCCTTTCCAATATCACTGGCATTTCGTTTGAAAGCCATAATTACAGTGAGGACAATGAAGAAGGCATGCCACGCTAAAACAAGCCAGCTTAAAGCTGAGCTGCACTAATTATTTTAGTCGTAGTTTATCGAGTGTATAAACGTGAACACTGTTTGCATGTGATTGATATATAACCTGAAATGTGAACTCAATTTAGTGCATGAATATTTATAACAATATAGAATGCGATTTGGTTAGGTAAATCGTTGTGCATAGCTGTCTGGGCTTGATACGTAAGCTCCAGTCCACTGTGGCAGATACATGTCAAAATAAACTGCAACGCATATGCAACTAACTGCCTTTTGTAATGTAAATTGTGGCCAATTCGGGTTATTTTGGAATAATGTTTAAACAACAACAGGAATGGTGTTAACACACTTATTTTGCAATATAATTGTGGTGCTAATATAATTTAAAATTAAATTTTCCTAGTGTTATTATGTATCACAAGGCAGTTTTGTTATGAAACTCAGCATGACTAGTTCAATTTCGTGCTCGCGGCAAGGATTTTATATTGACTTAAGAAATTGTGGTCTTCTTTGTTTTTCCAAATTTGCAGCAATTGATGGATTTTTGGTTAGAAACATAACAATCCCTAGTAAAATCTCTTCGACAACAAAGATATTTATTCCCTGCCAAAACGCAAATCTAGAGTGATGGATGTCCTTCATGCGTTTCATGACAATACTAAATGTGAAAAAAATTAAAAAAAACTTTCTGTGTCTTAAGACGAGTGAACGAAGAAAAGAAATTAAAAATATTTTTACATTCACGTATGCCATTTGGGATAAGCTTTTACTTTGGAGTACCAAAGTGAACTTTGAAAATTCTAGTTCTTGCCAAGTTCAGAGAACATTAGAATTGGTTTGTGAAAACCTACAAATTTTGTCTGAAATTCTAAAAACTGACACAGTGACACCATCAAATAATGGTGATGCTGTTATGAAAAGGAAAGAAAATATATTAAATCTAATTCTTAAAAGCAAAAAAAATGTAGTGTATTATTTTATTTAGCTTGAAGGAGCGCTGTTATTAAATATGGAAATATAATAAGATATAATACAGAATACTTTCAAGTTTTGATGCGGAAACCGATTATAATCAAGAGCAAATCGAAGAAACTGCTCTTCTACTTAGGTAATGATTTTTAAAGGAAGCCATGGAAAATTCTATTCATAAGTTTCTTAAAAACCCTCAATAAAAACCTACAAATCGAAAGACATTGAAAGCAGAACTTTCATTACTTGAGGTCACGATTGGAGAACCAAAAACTTATATTTCTTGTTTGATCTCTTGAAAAAGATAAAACCAAGCTCCGTAAAATGCCTTTTTAATGCTATTTTCTTGTGAGAAATTGAAATCAATGAAATGAATATAAGTAGTAGTAGTAGTAAACATCTTTATTAGTAATAAAAGGCTATCGACCTATCGGTCTTTCTGCCCATTGAATATAAATATTATGTAAAACTTGAAATTATTATTTGAGTTTTCGTTATTTTGTGTAAGTCATCTGTAATCCGATTTTTTTTATATTTTCAATTTGTGAAGAGAGGTGGTTTTAAATGGGTTCCGCACAGTGCTGGCTTCTTCGAATAATCGGGTCTCTGGATCGAGAGAGATGGAATTGAAACATTTACCCACAACACGAAAGGCACTTTATTCCATTTTTAAAGAATTACAGATAAATTACCTTGAAGCGCCTCTCGATTCTGTCAACGTTGACTATTACCACTCGCTTACCTGTCGAATGGCCATTAGCATTAACAGGGGAAATAAAAATGATGTTACAAATTTTATATTGTATTCGTGTTTTCGTATTTTATATAAATCTAATATTTTCTTTATTCTAGTCGCATACGACCACCAAACAGCTTCTATATTCTATGCAGAATTTTTTGCAAATGACTAAAAACTTAGTATCGGTGATAACATCATAACAGCGCACTGCATTAAAGCTCGTTCACACGGTGACATTAATGACGCGAATGCGGCAGCAATAAACAATGTAATGGCCTGAACAGTTGAATGTCACAGTGTCGTGATCTTAGTGTCATATACCTAAAGGATTTGACATAGAAGCCCGTGACACTGGATGCTGTCACGGCATTAGAGTCACGGTATTAATGTCTCCGTGTGAACCATCTTTTAGGATAGGGGTATTCGACTTTCTAAATATCCAATGTTTTTAAAAATTCCGCGTTAACAATACATTTCAAAAACATTTACGGATCAAGTTGAAGTAGAATTCGTTAAGTAAAATTTAATGTTACAAAAAGTGGCAGATAGCGTATGACAATCAAATTTCGAAGATTTCCTCTACGCAAGCATGATTTTTTGAGCTTTCAATAGCATCAAAGCTAATAGTTATAATTGAAAGGGTCTTGGAAAATCTCAATATGAATATTTAAATAGAAATTGTTTTCTTTGTTAGGCGAACCCCGATTTGAAACCATACTCTGTTACTCTGTCCATATAGTATATAATTCATTCCAATGTGAATATACGAATGAAAATATACGAAATAGTATATAATGTAGCCTTACAATAACACATAAATATTTGAACATAATTAATATTCCCAGAACAAGCGAACTCCAAATTATATTCGCTCACATACATGGTCTCGTAATGAAAAAAACAGAAACAAGATAAAATTTTAATTTACATAACAATTTTAATCAGTAATGATGTTCCATGCAAATGTTTAATTAAAGCCGAAGTTCTAATTTAACGCTTGGCTGATTGTTCTGATGGGATTGTTTGGAGTTTGCTGGACAGTTGTCATAGATGTGCGAAAATTTTAAATTAGCCTAACGGAGGCTTCCACTTTCAGAATGTAATTATTAGCTAACTAGTTGACTCCGATTCTAGCAAACTGGTGTTAACAAGTAGGGATTTTAAGCGTAAAGTAATATTTCCAACCATAAAGTAATATCTCCAGCAGAACGAATTACATTTTATGAAATTGCGAACGTTGAACTTTTATTTACGCAATAGTAATCAGTCGTCAGTTATTTACGCAATAGTAATAGAATCAGCCTCTAGTCGTAAGCTAAAATTTTAATATTTTGAATATTTAACCAGCAAATATATGTATGTATAATATAATATGTATATAGTTGCACGTTGGGAAAGGTTATAATTTGGGTTCACACGCAAGAGATAAGGCAATAGAAAGATCGTGATCGGTTACCAATGTGTCTTTGTGAACGGTGTTTGAGTAGGATATACCACTTACTTAAAATACCACCTTGTAAATATTTTATTTTCAACTGATCAAAAAGTTGAAATTCTTACATTGTATATTGCGAGCAGATGAGCAAAAGACAACATACGCAGGCTAGCAATTTTAATTGGAAATGTCGCAGTCAATGATAAAGCATAGTGTTGATGTTTGTTAGTAAATCACACCATTTACTTCAATAAAACAAGTTTTTTACGAATTCCCGAAAAATGCACGTGTACTTGAATTACTCTTTTAAAAACCACATATCTCGACAGGGCTGCCGATTCCTATCTTAATTAGTGAAGTACAATAAATGTTTCAACGCATAGTTTAACACAGGCATATAAGAGTTACATAAATTTCAAACATGACATTGAAGACAAGTCTGTCCCTGCCTTAAATTGATAGTGAACATATCGCTGTTCGCACCTTGGCGGCAGTCCCTTAAAGAGGTTGATATTGATGCTGATAATGTAACAAGATCAAGCGTAACCGCTATAAAATCCTAATCACGCACTAAAATGTCTCCTTAAAGCAAATAAATCATGGTGTGTCAAAATGTATACTCATTATAAAATATTTCATATCCACCAAAATATATAAAGCTATTTGTAGACCCTTGCTAGACTTTGGACATGTACTCATAACCAACGGAACAGAAAGGACAAAACGTTATACACAAACAACAGAGCAAATTGCACTAAGACTAATAACACGAATAAGACACCCCCAAAACCCACTACACAACCCCCCCACCCAACTACTATACGAACGCACAAACATGACAAAGATCTCTGAGAGACTCATACAGCTACAGACAAAATGAACAAACAACCCCTACAACTGGACCATACTGAGTCCCCTTTGTCTTACAAGACCAACCAGACAGTCCCGCTTCCGTTTCCCTACATTAACGCTACTCGAACACTTACAAACGCAACGGACTAGTGGACAATAAAATAATTTCTTCTTGCCACTGAAATCTTATTTATTCAATAACATTGTTAACCTAGAATGGGAGAATTTTCATATTTGCTTTTTGTCTGGATTGGGACTGCATGTATTAAACAAGGGCAGAAGTACCGATGGGTCGATGGCCTTTTTTAGAAATAAAGATGTTTACTACTACTATTGTTAACCAAGAATAGGAGAATTTTCATATTGGTTTTTTATCTAGATTAAGACTGCATGTATTAAACAAGGGCAGAAAGACCGATAGGTCGATAGCCTTTTTTTAGAAATAAAGATGTTTACTACTACTATTTCATATTATTCCCCGATAAATTGATTTACCTTAGGCGGGAACTAGAGCTAATCTATTGCAGTAGCAAAATCCAGCTTAGGGGTAGTAGGAAATTTTATACTAAAAAAATAGTCCTTGAGCAGTCGCATTTGTGAAAAAATAGGGCAGGTTAAGATCGATATCCACCAATACATTTCCAATAAATTTTGAAAGTATATTGACTTCTATTTTATATACAGGGTGATTCAAACGTAGCGTCATTCCTCTGGGGGTGTTCTCTGGGGGTATTTTAGGAGTACAGGAAAAATAGTTAAAAATAATAATTGTTATTCAAAACTGAGAAATTTGCAAAAAACTATATCAGAAGGACGGCAACAATGTTAATCTGCCTAATGAACATTTCGTAAATACCTGTTACTTCTTAATTATTGAAAATTGTAGTAACCATGGATAAACACAAAACGAAAAAAGAGAAAGCAATAGAAATATTTCGAGGTTAGGATAACCCTGTCTATTTGCCATCAGTGCTGCCATTCTTTTTGGGGCAGATGAGTGATATACCTAAATCCCCCACATCTGTCAACGAAAACCTCCTGTTGAAGGTTATGTATCAATGATCAATATTAATCAAATAAAATACAATTAAGTTGTTAAATCACAAGAGGTTGACGAAGTTCTGCCCGTTTAACTCCAGACATGTTTGTTCCCCAATCACTTTATTGTGCACTTTTTGCCGCAGTCTGGGATCACCTCTTGAGCAGGTTCTCGTATTCGGTTAATTAAATCCTGCTCAATTTGTACCGGTGTTCGGAAGATCAGAGATTTAATGTGTCCTTGTGTAATGTGTATCTTACATACATGGTAGGAATGTGGCCCTTCCTCTGGGGAGTTATAGGGACAATTATCCGGTGCCTGGGAAAGTGTCAGCGGTTGTGCAATGCTGAGAGCACTCCTGGAAGGCTCTGCAGCAATTATCTCCAATAATTGTGCCTCGGTGTCTGGAACCCGAGCACCTCTAGATCGTCCACAATCTGCGTCAATTCCTGGAGCCAATCGTCCAGTGTCTCTAGCCCTTTGCTGATGCAAGGTCTTACACCTTCTGCTATGTTAGTGTGGCATTTTCCCATAACTAATCACATATCCGCAAATTCGATGTTGGTGTACATTTTGTGAAAGGAGCTTCAAAGTAAGTCACAGATTGACAAATGCTTGTTATTATTGCCAAAGGCTGTCTCAAACATTTTCGTAATTTGAAGCAAAGATCGTAATTTTTCTTTTCGAATGGTTAAGTATTCCAAAAGGCCACCAAGCAAACATGGAACTATTTTAAATAATACTTAATAACAAAGTTTAAATTCTATTTTCAACTGTTAATATCTTCTAGAAATTTTCGAAAAAAATTTTTTCAATATTTTTCTCGCACTCCCCAAGTGAGCCCCTATAACCCCTTAAAAGGAATGACGCCACTTTTGAATCACCCTGTATAGCCACACGCATGTATTATTTGTTCTAATATCTTCGGCTGAAAGAACAAGTTTTAAAATTAATATTCTCAGTTAAAGTTAACCTTAGGATAAACTCAAAGAAAGTTATGTTGTACTATAACAAATACGAATAATTCTTCAGTTCTGATTTTTTATAAACAGTCTTGACATTAACAGCTCATACAAAAAATATTAATTATTTTTCTATAAAAAAATATTATTCATTTGTAATAAATGTTTTTAAATGAATTAAAAATGAAATAAAAGATTTGGCAATGCATAAATAAATTTAAATAATCAAAGCCGCCAATTTTGCCATCAATATTGTTGAATTTCCAACTCACCAAATTCTCTAAAATTGGCAACAAAAAATGTAACAAAACGTTACGCGAAATTTAAATAATGCTGATTCCGATTTTACAAGCCAGTATAATAAAAAAAGGTACAAGCGCTACTGGAAATCTGCATTTTTAATGTGAATGCATGTATTGACGTATTTGGATAACAGTGCAACTCTAAAGCAAAATATTGGCATGCACGTTCCAAATCTGCATTCTGAAAATCGTACATAACAAATAAAAAGCACAAGTTTCTGCGACAGTTATATTTTATTAATGTGAAATATTATTAAGGATCGCTTGCAACAGAAAAATTGAATTCCAGTGACAGGTTGAAATGTGCCTAAAATGATGATGCTAGAACGTGACCTGGTGGAAGCAATAATATTCGAAATTATAATTCTTTTTAAAAATAAACTGTAAGAACTAAAAAGGCAAATAACCTGATGACAAATAACACTAAAATAAATAGTATACAATATTTTGCCTATCATCAAGGCAGCAAGAACAGCTGCATGTCTTAACAGTACCATACGGTACAATAAACATATAGGAATCAAAGGTAAATCCAGAATCTACAAAACAGCAATCAGACCCATAGTAACATACACTGCAGAAACCAGACCAGAAACGTCGAAAACGAAACAAATACTGGAAACAACAGACATGAAAGTGGTGCGCAAAATAGCTGACAGGACACTTGTGGATCAAAAAAGGAGCGAGGATATCAGAAGAACGTGTAAAGTAGATAACATCAATGACTGGGTATTACATAGAGAGAAGGAATGGATGTCAGAATAAGGGGCAGAAGATCCGATCACGAGGGACGAATAATATCAATCAATAGGACGCAGAAGCATCGGAAGACCCCGTAAACGAAGGAGTGATACCGTTCCAATAGAATAAAACCAGGAAAAGAGAAAACAAGCAAAATTTGCTTACATGTAAGAAAGAAGAAGACGAAGATATTGTCATTATTACCCCGATTTTTGTTATTTTGTCTCATTACAATTTTTAAGTTTATGGCTAAATAAGAATCCATAAATTGTGTTAATCAATGAGATAAGGTGATCGGCACTTCATAAGTGACTAACTGATTAAATAACAAATGCATGATAATGTCCATTAAAAACCTAATAATTTTTGGAAACAGTTAATCCCTTGTTTTCACCACCACCTTTGAAACTTAAGATGCAAAAATGTCTAATATTGTAGGGCTAAAAGCAAAAACCGAACTACGAAAATTTGTGACCAAATGTTCGATAGTTTGGGTTAGCTGTTTGTTTTGTTATTTTGATCTAATCTCATATAATAAATCTGGTTTTGGTAATTGCAAATAATTTTACATATAAAATCTCAGCTCATGAATATAAATATGTATGTAGTACCTGTAGTGGTATATTGATGTATTTATAATCTTTAAAAAATATACGGTTGTGAAAAGGAAAATAGCGGGTGCTAATTTGAGATACAATATTTCCAATAAATTTTCCAATTTTCTGATGAAAACTTTAAATATTAATTAATAGACCGGACATCAATATCTATATATGATAAAATTGCGACTAGCACATTCAATGAATGATGACAAGAATATATCTATCGAATTTTTGTATCTTTTTTCGACATAACATTTATATAAAGCTGGACAAACCTTTTGAAATCTGGCCTGAAAAGATCGTCATTTGTTGTGCCCTTCCGAGAATATGTGACACCTAAAATTTTATCGTTTCGCATATATCATGTCTACGCTTCGTATAGAGACCCATTTTTTTCTTCCAATAATTTTTCAATAAATAAATTGTTCCATTCCATTTAAATCAGCAAGCTTTAATTTATTTTAATATCGAAGTGAAATTTGTATTGGACATGTGTTTGAGTAGTTTGAGTTGATAATTTCTTATGCGCTAAAATAATCTTGACGGAAACTGAGAGTTACTCAGCCTTTATAGTTTGAACATTAGCTCTGCGATCATTAACAAACAACAACACAATTAGATCCTATTTATCAATGCAAGTGTTTATTATTTATTTTCATCCAGATCTATAATTTATTTATGACTCGATTGCAATCGAGCGATTACTAGCGACAAATCTCAAAAACGGTGATAAAATTTAGCCCAATCACTTCTTAATTAACTGGGAAACTCCATAAACGTGGCATATGCTCACTCGTAGACCACATACTGTTTATTAGAACAATAATTGTCAAAGTCTTATGTTCACAGCGCTATTTTAACGACCAAGCGAAAACAATTCCCTTGTTTTCGGCCTAATTTGATATACGATAGCCTATCGTGATACCACACACTAATGTTGAACATTACGTCGCCCCGTGTAATCTACACCAAACGATCCGCTGACTAATAAATTTTCAATGAAATAAAAATTAGTCAACAAGCACGATCTCAGTTTTGGGCCTAGTTAGAATCGCTACCTTGGAAAGGGAGTTTTTAAAACAAATTTATTTTACTTTCGATTGATATGGATTCAGCTTCAAGATACAACTGACTGTTTATTACAGATTTGTTCGAATTTATATTATTTAAGTGCTGAGGTGTTACATACCATCAGTGAAACTACAGAACAGTATTTATAACGTAAGAGTAATTAGATACTTCCTTACGCTGAGTACGTGAAATAGGATATCATAACTGTACGTGAAATGAGATATAATAACACCTCCTGTTATGATATCTCATTTCACGTACAGTTTGATATCTTATTTCACGTACTCAGCGTAAGGAAGTATCTAATTACTCTTACGTTATAAATATTGTTCTGTAGTTTCACTGATGGTATGTAACACCTCAGCACTTAAATAATATAAATTCGAACAAATCTGTAATAAACAGGCAGTTGTATCTTGAAGCTGAATCCATATCAATCGAAAGTAAAATAAATTTGTTTTAAAAACTCCCTTTCCAAGGTAGCGATTCTAACTCTCCGGCCTTAGATGAAATTATATCCTCAAAGTAATGTAATTTCATTTGAAAATTGAAGTTTCGATAATTTCTTTTTTTTTCGACTTGTTCTTAAGTTTCTTACAAATCAATTTATATATTATATAGCAGATAAATGCAAATAGGACGATGTATAATAGTATGGTCCATATGCTAGTACGGTTAACATATAGGGGTGTCTGCATCCCTTAGAGTTGGACTGCTTGGCTCTTTAACTGAGCTTGGATGTCTTCTGCTGATTTCTGGTTCATGGTATTCAATTTAAGGGTAGGTGGATTGAATACTGCTTGACATGCTCTGGTAGAGGTCCAGGTCAGATTGGGTAGGTTGATTTCTTGAAATTGTAGTTGCTTTAACTCAAAATTTTCAAATATTAATGAATGGCGTCTTGACGGCCTTGGCAGTTTGATTTGCCAATCACTTCTTCAGGTGCTGTGATTAACCATTTCCCATCGGCTACTTTGGTCGATTGGATTTCATCAAGTTTAACTTCGAATGGGTGCCAAGTTGTGACATTTGATTGGAATTTGATCAGTTGGACACTGCAAGGTGGATGATTTTCTATCATCTGGCTGACTGTTCGTTTGCAAAGAAATTCATTAGTTTGTATTTCTAGACATTTTTCATTGTCAAATGAGCACTTTTTCTCACTTAGGGCCAGGTATGGTTTGAAGGGTTTGTTGACTAGAAAGGAATTGTTTTTGGCAATTTGAGAAGGAAACAATTTGTAATATTGGTATGTTTCCGCCTCGACTAATGGAAGTTCTAAAATAAAAATTACTTCAAATTCCTTTATGAAACTTTTAACTTTTATTAAGTTTTCTAGATTTGTCATTTGTAGAGAGTTGATATCAATTGGTTAACGGGGTAGTCAATCTGTTCGTCTTGATTCGGGTTGCGGTTGAAAATATTACTATTCATTTGAGATCTCGCAAAATTACTGGAGTTTTGCATTTGCGGTCTTGGAACATTTCTGAAATTATTATTGGGGCATTAATTAAAAGATTCTTCAAATGATTGAATGATTTTAGAAATTCGGGTGAATGTGTGACTTTAGCTCCTTTCTTGAGACAAATTGTTAACGGTTTGGTGATTTTTGCAAAGTCTTTAATAAATTTGCGGTAGTAACCAGCTAAACCTAAAAATGATTTTATTTCTTTCTGTGTTTCGGGTATTGGAAAGTGTTTTACTGCATTAATTTTATCTGGATTAGGACTAACTCCTTTATTTGTTATTTTGTGACCTAAGTAAGCAACTTCATGGTGTAAGAATTCACTTTTGTCAAGTTGGACTTTGAAATTTGACTGTCTTAACCTTTCAAAAACAGATTTTAGTCTCTCGATATGTTCTTGTAAAGAGGTAGAGAAAATTATTATGTCGTCTAATGGGGGAATGTTATCTGCTTGATATTTGATCAAAGCAAAATTAGGGTGTGCCATTGTCTTATTATTATTTTATTTTTATTTTTTTTTTAAATTAGACTTAAAATTATGTTGAGCGAAAGAATGTTTTGCTGCTTGTGCAAACAAAAGCGGAAAAATTCGCAATATTCGAATTGTTCAAAAAAATGGAAATTGGAAAAGTGGACTTACAGTGATAGAAGTACCAATGTTGTTTTCATTTCTTTGATTCTTGTTTCTTCCTTAGTTGCTAGGGTCCAATAGGAAGGGCGATGCTTGTCTCTTCCCTGGCTAATCTATGAGAGGTGGGACGATGCTTGTTCCCTTCTTCTCGCACCAAAGTTGATCGGACGATGCTTGTTCCTCACGTTCTGGCCTTGAGTTGCCCTGTCGCTGCCAATCAATGAAATGTTCGGGTTTGTCGCAAATCGTTGAAACGAACCGAATTTATCACGCACGATGCGGGATGACCGTTTTGAAAGTTCTTCCACGATGCTTACACGATGATCGTTTTTGATACTCACACGACGATCGTTTTGAAGAATTTCTTACGACTTTTCGTTGACAAATCTTACCGACTGCGCCAGTTAGAATCGCTACCTTGGAAAGGGAGTTTTTAAAACAAATTTATTTTACTTTCGATTGATATGGATTCAGCTTCAAGATACAACTGACTGTTTATTACAGATTTGTTCGAATTTATATTATTTAAGTGCTGAGGTGTTACATACCATCAGTGAAACTACAGAACAGTATTTATAACGTAAGAGTAATTAGATACTTCCTTACGCTGAGTACGTGAAATAGGATATCATAACTGTACGTGAAATGAGATATCATAACAGCCTATAATTCCGATAACTGTGTTTAGCTTCCAACTGTCCCTGTTAAACATATTGAAACGTAGATTTCGTTGCCGGAAAACAAGATATCTGATCAAATCTACCAGTCGGTTAAACCAGACCAGGATTTCGAGCACGTTCCGGTACGCTATACAAGAGAGAAAAATAATCTTCTGTTCTCGAGAAATGTTAAATGGATAAGCATAATCAATAAACTACATGTAGAAGAGAGAAATGGAACATGGGCAAGACCTATAAGAACACTGATTCAAAAAAATATATAAATGAACAATGCGTCTTACCAACCAAACCAAAAATAACATTTCCGGTACTATTTTCACCAGCACGATTTTCTCTAATTTTTTGCATGTTTAGGTGTATGTTATGTTCTAAATTATATGAGGTATTATGTAACAATGTAACCCAAACAACGATCCAGTAAAACAAGATCGTGCTCCCTATGCATATGAGATCAACAAAACTTTTTTCCAAATATAACATCACAATGTTGATATTGGTGTTTGATGTTGGAAACTACAACCTAATTCATCAGAAGCTGAACAAAATTTCCGACAAGAATTATCGGTCATAATGAGTGTACGATGAATTTATCAAAAATATCTCCATAAGTTTACCTTCTGATGATATTGTGTAGAGTGTTGATAAAATGTATATTTTCCATACACAGATCGATGCATTGTGGTGTCCATGATTCATGTAATGAAACGCAGGAATTATTGATATTAATGTATATAAACCACTGTATGTGGTTAATAAATATATCAACCCCATTAGGGCTGCCATCTAATTTTCATGATTTCACATTTGCTTATATGGGTGTTTTTGTGTGTTTCGAAACCAAAGGCCTATTTTAACAGGTATCGTATTTTCAGATTGTTTTCAAAACTTTATATAGTATTTTTAATTCACCATTTAAAAAGGTTTCTGTTTCAAATGCATACTCCATTCGTCATCTAAGACAAATTTTTAGATTTTTCATAATTACATTTGAATATTCTGGTCTATCCTTCACCAATTAACCAAATTAACCAACATGGTAACTTTATCTGGTTATCAATTATATTTTAAAGACAATGAAAATTAATGTTAAAAAGAAGCAATAATTTCCTTCTGATCAAATCGTTATGTTACTCAATGAAATTAAACCAAATTTATGTTTCCAACAGACCTTTCCAACCACTTATTTCAATTTTAATTACTGAATAAATTGATGAACGAAAACACAACAAAGTGTGTCACTTTGAATCTAAACAAGCATAACATTTTATCATTTTCATAAAATTTCTGACAGTTTCAGCAGACAGCAATCTTCTGGGGTTCCTGCTCTGCATTTGAAACATGAGCAAGCTGCCCTTCTTCGGGATGTTTGTTTTTTTTTTAAGAAATAACCCTTGAATTGAAGAAATCAAAATTGAAAATATTCAGGAAATTTCGCTGTTCGAATAAAATTGCAAATATGAGCATTATTTATTTCGCTGATAGTCTCAATCCTAGATAAAGTAGGAGGATCGCCATTCGAGACCAGTGATGGGCTTCTCACATATCCAGAAATCTGCATCCGCAAAAAATCGAAAAAAAATACGAGGGGTGAATCGAATCGGAAGCACAAATAAAAAACCACAAAAAGGTCTTACAGGCCTTCCTGAAACACCAAAAACAACAAAATACTTTTTAAAAATAGAACAGCATCATAAAAATATACCTGTATATGTGCGTTAACAGAAGTCAAGCTCAAAAATAATAGAAGGCATTAAAATGAGAAGAAGCATTAAAAGACAACATAGTAACAGCTGAAGTGGAGCTAGTTAAAGAAGAAAACGGAGACTGCTTTATACAAGACAGATCCCACTTGAAAGTCGAGTTAAAGTATCACTGAACATAGGATCCTGAAATACATATTAACATTAAGTGTGTATGACGCGGACGTTGAGAATCCAAGCTTAAACATACGGAAGAAGAATGCCATCAAACACAAAATCCATCAAAAAGCCAACAAGAAAACTATTAAATCAAGTTCGCTTAACTCAAATTAGAAATATTAAACGGATTGTCTGGAAAATTGCCCCCGAACTAAGAAGCAAGACTTGTGCGAAGCCAATGAGCCAAACCCAATTAAGGTATCATCAAAATTGTGCAATACATTTAAAGGGATTGATGAGTTCCTTAGGGAAACCTGCCTTACTGTTATTCAGTTAAAATTACAAAATAGGACGCAAAAAAATATTAAGATAAGAAAGAACACATGCATAACATATAAATTGAGCTATTAAAGTAAGGTGACAAAATGACAAATGAAAGAACTTACAAGGTGTTTCAACCGAACATTAACAACCGAAGAAGCCGTAGCAAAAATAAAATAAGTGACTAAGGAAGTAATAACAAGAAAGCATGTAAACATGTCGGGAAAATAGCATGGTTTCAAAAAGAGGGTTGACAAATAGATGACTGACTTGATCCTTAAGCAAGGAGTAAATAAGGCTCTAGAATACCGGCAGACCGCAGTATGTACCTCATAGACCTCATTAAAGCGTTCGATTTGGTAAGACAAAGCGATGCAGAAGACATATTTTCCTTTCAGGAAAACGGTTATGTTGTCTGATTTATATATAACTTATTTTATGTATTTAGAATTACTGTGTATATTTTCCGGACTGTATTTCAATTTAATCCAAAAAAAATTCCTGGGTTCCAGTCAATTTTATTGTTTATTATTTAAAATGTCAGAAATACGTTTCCGTGTATTTCTCCACCATCATCTGTTTGTATGTATAGCTGTTTCTACCTTCACATTTGACTGGCTATTCAATTTAGAATGAAAATATGCATATTATATAATATTCGTCAAAATCCAATAATATACACTTGCGTGCATAGAAATCTGCCCACAGTAAACTTTTGACTTTAACTATATATTTTTTTAAAATTATTCATCAGATCAAAAAAAGAAATATGCTGTTTGAAAGACAATTTAATATGCTTTAATGTGAGTATAAATTATTGTGAGTACCCTATGTTTTACATAGTAAAATTAATGCATTAAGCAAATTAAGCTTTTTTATTATTAACATAAATAGGGTTATTGACAATTTAAAACTTAACACTTATTTTTTTAATAATGGGGATGACCTTTTTCGCTAATAACTTCCCTCATACGATTAGGCATAGATCTAATCAAGTTTGCTATTGTTTCTTGAGGGATTTTAAACCACTCTTCTTCTACTGCAACAATAAGCTCTGGGATCGAGTTTGGGGTATGAAGTATAGCCCGAATTCTTCGTTTTACCTTATACCATAAGTGTTCGATTGGATTTAGGTCAGGACTGTATGCTGGCCACCCCATAACCCGGAAACCGACTTCTGCAATGTAATCTTGCACGATGCTTGCGGTGTGCGGCCTGGCATTGTCATGCATGAAGGTAAATTCGTCTCCAATGTAGTCGACGTAAGGTACCACATGAATTGCTAAAATCTCCTCGATATATCTAACAGCCGTTAAACCTCTTCTTCCGTGAACACGGTCGCCCCTACGAAAGAACTCAGAGTCTGTTCGTGCTCCTATAGAAATTGCACTCCAGATCATACAGGAACCACCTCCATAAGCACTCCGCTCTTCAAAGCAGCAATCTGCAAATCGCTCTCTTGGTCTTCGGTACACTTTCCTTTTTCGGTCGCTACTATGGAGGCATATTCTGGTCTCATCTGAGAACAGAACAGTCCCCATTGTTCCAACGTCCAATTTAGATGATCCCGTTCAAACCGCAGGCGTGCTTGCCGATGAGCTGGAGTAAGTCTTGGACCAATCTCAGGTGTTTTAGGGGTCAGGTTATTTTCCTGCAGTCTTCGTCTTACTGTCCACTGACTAATAGGCACTCCTCGCATCTAACGGAGCTGTCGTTGCACTTGAACGGCATTAAGGTGACGATTTCTTAATGTTGTTGATACAATAAAGCGGTTATCACGAGCGGTTGTAAATCGCCTTCTGCCTGTTCCAGGTCGCCTATGGAAGGATCCAGTCTCCTCATAACCTTTGAACACTCTTCGAAGCGCTGCGCGTGTCATATTCAATTGTCTAGCAACAGCTCGCTGACTGAGTCCAGGGCCAGAGACACTTGACGATTGGCTCCAGGAATTGACGCAGATTGTGGACGATCTAGAGGTGCTCGGGCTCCAGACACAGAGGCACAGGTATTGGAGATAATTGCAGCAGAGCCTTCCAGGAGTGCTCGGAACATTGCACAACCACTGACACTTTCCCAGGCACCGGATAATTGCCCCTATAACTCCCCAGAGGAATGGCCACATTCCTACCATGTATGTAAGATACACAGGACACAAGGACACATTAACTCTCTGATCTTCCGAACACCGGTCCAAATTGAGCAGGAGTTAATTAACCGAATACGAGAAGCTGATCAAAAGGTGATCCCAGACTGCGGCGAAGAGTGCACAATAAAGTGATTGGGGAACAAACATGTCTGGAGTTAAACGGGCAGAACTTGGTCAACCTCTTGTGATTTAACAACTTAATTGTATGTTATTTGATTAATATTGATCATTGATACATAACCTTCAACAGGAGGTTTTGGTTGACAGATGTGGGGGATTTAGGTATATCACTCATCTGCCCCAAAAAGGATGGCAGCACTGACGGCAAATAGACAGCGTTATCCTAACCTCAAAATATTTCTATTGCTTTCTCTTTCTTCATTTTGTATTTATCCATGGTTACTACAATTTTCAATAATTCTGAAGTAACAGGTATTTCACATTATGTTAATTAGGCAAATTACCTTGAAAAGCATCGTTGCCGTAATTCTGATCTAGTTTTTGGCAAATATCTCAGTTTTTGATATGAATTAATTTTTTTTACTATTTTTCCTGTACTCCCAAAACACCCCCAGGCAACACCCCCAGAGGAATGACGCCACTTTTGAATCACCCTGTATAAACGACAAGCCTTCTTGATAAATTTATACTCACATTAAAGCATATTAAATTGTCTTTCAAACAACATATTTCTTTTGTTGATCTGATGAATAGTTTTAAAAATATATATAGTTAGTCAAAAGTTTACAGTGGGCCGATTTCTATGCACGCAAGTTTATAAGTTGATATTTCTTACCAAAAATTTAATGACCAAAAAGGCTTCAAACAAATTTGCCAAATACTCCACCCAATACATGGAATGGACAAGTTTTTTCAACAGAAGCACTCAAATATTTGTCAGAATGAATCTATCTTTTACTGAATACAAACTGAATTTCATATTTACCAATTACTTACAATAAGGAAGGTAGCCAATACAGTCAGATTAATTAAAAAGTACAACGCAACCAACGAACCGAACACGCAAATAAAAAATTTGCCAAAATACGTAATGTAGTTTGCTTGGTGATGGCAATGGCTATTTCAAAGTGTATATGTCCAGCCGTCAATAGTTTATATCCTCACGAAGGTTTAATTTGTCAGACAATTATTTATGTTCACACAACAAAGCGCGTTGCCTTGATTAAAATTTCCTACAGTTGCCTTTTGTTTTCTTTGTGTTTGGCGTGTCCTGTGTACATACATTGAGGACATTGATGCTATTGTTGCTTTTCCACTATGACTACGAAACAATACAGATTATAATGACAGGTTTTCAACTATTGAAAGCTAATTCAGGTGGCGTAGAAAAAATTCAGAAAAGCTGCGAGCCGACAACGCTTTGAGTGGTTTCATTTTCAGCCAGCGTAAAACTAACTGGAAAAGCGAATAAATCTGCATCCATCAAATAGTTGCGCTGATATCGCGATGCCCCAAAACACACAAAATGAAATTGAGTATTCAAAAATTTATTTACAGGCAATAAGGAAAGTGATAGAGAAAAATTGATCTTAAAATCAAATTACGATATCTTTGATATGATAAAATTATGCATCAGTAACATGTCACGCTCCTGCGAAGTCATTTCATTTCACAAGCAGAAATCGCTCAGTCTGACGCAATGTCGCTATTGGAAAGTTTGGCAAAGTCATTTCGATTGGAAAATGGTTATTGTGTGAGTGGAAGTTTAGGTCAGACGATATTTCCGCCTACGAAAATAAACATTGAGGAAGAAAGTCAATCAATTTTTTGTGCCATTCCTGAAAGAATTGGAGTTCACTGCTACTGAAACAACTTTTAGACAATAGCCGCCGTTACGAAAACATTTTATATTTTAATTAGTGTTTCTGATGTTGGCTTTGGGATATCATTCGGAACGCACAAAATGGATTAGTTACTTAATATAAGCCCAAGGCTTATCATGAAGCTTTGAAAGGGCATTTTGCGAGACAGTCTTTTTTTATCTTCCATCTCAAAATACCTTTAATCGTCGTTTGGAAGTTTAACATACATTTTCTGTGAGATAATATTTTTAATTTAACACTGCTATTACTTATTTCAACTTATAAAGCAAAATCAACAAAATCACCTTTCTCTTAAGACAAATGTAAAATTAACAAATACATAGATATTATCTTGAAAAAATGGTTTCTCTTTTTTATAGAGAATCTTACAGAGAAGAAGTTGGTCAACGAGCAATGGAATAAGTTCGCAGAAATTATTAAGAACGTATTCAGCATGCGGTTATTATTGAAATAAATACCGACCCAGAATCAAAATAATACATACATTTATGAGAATTATCATTAACAAAAATCATAAATAGTTATATATTGCTTTGTATCCTTTGAGATAAAACAACTAAATATAAAATTATAAAATCATCAAATTAAAGTATATTGGAAAGGCAAAGCCGTATGATCAACTGCTGAAGATCACCAGACAACTTTATTTTTGGAAAAGAATACAAATGTCTGAAAATGACTCACCAAACTATGCCTGCACACTGATCACAGACACAGAGTACGATGAAGCCCTAGCGCACATCAAAAACACTGCACCGGGGAAAGATAAAATTAAAGCAAAACTATTGAAAAGCCTAAGTCAAGAAACACACAAACTGATCCTAACTGAATTGAACAACTGCATCACAAATGGCAGAATCCCAAAATCATGGAAAAACGGCTTAATAATCCCTATACCCAAAAATGGACTGGACAATACACAACCGAGCAATTACAGACCAATTACACTGCTACCAGTACTTAGCAAGGTTTTTGAGTACATAATAGGGCAGCGACTGGGAAAACTGGTCGGAAAGTACATACCATCGTATCAGTTCGGATTCAAACATCAGCACTCGACTATTCACCCACTCTTCACTCTGACTAACAATATACAAACAACCCACCTAACTGACAGAAAGACAGCTTGCCTGTTTATGGACATTAACAAAGCTTTTGATAGTGTTTGGCATAGAGGCTTACTATACAAACTATACAAACTACACACACCAACATATCTACTACACACCATAAAAAACTTACTAGAAAACAGACAACTACAAGTACGAATTGACAAAACACTGTCATTTTCTTTTTCCCCTGAACAAGGGCTCCCTCAAGGATCCCCGCTCTCACCGTTTCTCTACAATATATACTGCCATGACATATACAATTACAACTTACCAGACAAGAATCAAATCGACAGATCGGCATACATATTACAATACGCTGACGACACGGCACTTATTGTACATGACAAAACTACTGAGAGAGCAGCTCAAAGACTCCAAACACTAACAAACAACACAATGACATGGTTTTATAAATGGAGACTAACACCAAACGCGTCAAAAAACCAACTTCTGCTCACAAACCACAGACTCAACGCTGACTCCCCTACAATAACTGCAGACGGCCAAACGACACAACCAAAAAACGACGTAAAATACCTTGGAATCACAATTGACCACAAACTTAAATTCACTAAACACATACAAAACATCAGGGCAGAAACAATAAAGAGAACAAAACACTTCCGATCACTAACCTACAAAGACAGAGGAATCAGCACAAACACCGCCACCAAAATATATAAAGCTATTTGTAGACCCTTGCTAGACTTTGGACATATACTCATGACCAACGGAACAGAAAGGACAAAACGTTATACTCAAACAACAGAACAAATTGCACTAAGACTAATAACACGAATAAGACACCCCCAAAACCCACTACACAACCCCCCCACCCAACTACTATACGAACGCACAAACATGACAAAGATCTCGGAAAGACTCATACAGCTACAGCCCAAATGGACAAACAACCCCTACAACTGGACCATACTGAATCCCCTTTGTCTTACAAGACCAACCAGACAATCCCGCTTCCGTTTCCCTACATTAATGCTACTCGAACACTTACAAACGCAACTGACTAGTGGACAATAAAATAATCTCTTCTTGCCAGTGAATTTTATTTAGTAATATCGTCAACCTAGAATAAGAGAATTTTCATATCTGTTTTTTTATTTAGATTAAGACTACATGTATTAAACAAGGGCAGAAAGACCGATAGGTCGATAGCCTTTTTTAGAAATAAAGATGTATTACTAGATTACTACTACTACTGTCTGAAAATGAAATCGAGAAAAATTTAAGGACTAGTGGTTGAAGTAGTTGAAAAGGCTGACAAAAATATAAAGCCACTGAGCAAGCGAGTAATTTTAGTGAATTTGCATTAGTACAACATCTTGTTATCTAATGCAGCACACAATCAACTATAAAAATGACACAAAATTCTACAAAATTAATCCATAAGGACTGGGTAGATGCAAGAGAAATTTGTGATATTTCCGCTAATTTAAAAAGCAAAACTAAAATGGTTTTTGCAATACTTGAAGGTGTTTTATTCAGTATATTGTCCAACTTGCCGTGGTCGCATCTATATTAAAAATGATCAGTATCACTAATTCGAAAAGATCTTCGGTTTTTGCCGGTTTGCACAAAAGTTTGCTTTTTTGAGAAAATTATGTACAATTAAACTTAAGCCTTATATTCTGTTTTCTAAAACACAAAGTGGTTAGGTTGGAAAATTTGTTTTTCCGGAATCTATGCAGAATATTCGAAGAACGGTGCGACGCTCATTGACTATTGAAAAAATTTGAACCATGACCTTCTGAGTTAAGATATCTTCTACCAAAGATTAAAGGCAATTGGTGGATGAGAACTTTTTGATGGAAGATCTATTGCTTGTGTGCTCCCGCTTGAGATAGTACATAATAATACTGGACGAGTGTTCTGTTAAATCTTTAGTAGTAGAGTTGTGGCTAATGATATACATTAGAAAAATGTAGCTTTATCTATAAGTACTGAAGAGTTAAACTGACTGCAGTGTTGAGTTGAGTTAGACTGTGGAAGAGTCGCTATAACCAAAATTTCAAAAAATTATGACACAAAATCAACAAGAAATTTGCAAAATAACATGGCATCTTCCAGGAAACATGTAAAATCTCAATCTGCATATTGTTGTTTAACTTTCATACAAATTAGTAAGCACAAACTATTTCCAATATTTGGTTGTTGTTGTTGTTGTTGTTATTTGTTTTATTGTTCACTCACTTCGATTCATCCATTAATAAAAATTAATATTTAATAATAGAAGTTCAATCATCAATAATATTAAAATCTGGAAAGGCGGTCAAAATATCGCCTGAAGATCACTTTCCCGATCAAATTAGTTTGTACTGCGGTGTACGCTTTATTATGTTTGCACTAATAATTCGTTGCTCTTCATGCTTTCATAACTTCAATTGATTTAACGTTTCGCAACAATTTGGATATCAAAATGATGATGTCTCATTCCGAATTTTTGGCATAGAGTTTTCCGAGAATTATATTTAAAACTTTTCTTATATCACATATATGAATAGTAGATATGCACATACATGTAAACACATGTGCAACATATATATCAAAATTAAATCCCATGTTAACTTTGGATTATACCAGTTGTTTACTGTTTACTAAAACTAAACTAAATCTTCTAAAGCAGAATAGCTGTAAATATAAAATGATGATGTTCTGTTTGCGAAAGTCACCTGCAGCCAACCTGGGCAAACATCTACATAAAACTGAGCAGTAAATTGCCAAAATTGAATTATTTTCGGTATAACAAAATATATACAAAAAGCGGATACATTCTCGTGTTTTTTATTCAATTATACACCCACGGAACATTACGTGCTTGTAATATGCTTATTATTTTATGCTTCTTCTTTGACAAGATACGCGACTAAGCATTTCTCAATTATATTAAACGGATTTCCATCTTATATCTGTATATAGAAAATATGATGGATGTCTCCATATTATATCATTCATCCATATACTTCAATCCACAAGGTCCTTTTTAAAATGCATAGAAATGACGCCTCCAAAATAACGTTTCGCAGAAATATATTGAATAATAGAATCGATCTTGAACGAAACACCCGCTTAAAATATTCCTGGGTATAAATTTTTAAACCGATAACATCCTTTGTTAGAAACGAAATTTTGCCTGTATGACATAGAGTGTATAATGGAAATATAATTTAGTGTGTCAGAAGGTTTAAGAAAATTTCCTATTTAAAACATGTTTGTTACTTGTACTAACATTGCAATGTACCTAATTATTTTTCAGAATGATACTATTTTCAAATTAGGATTAATTTAAAAACATTTTTTATCAATATTCGAAAGCATAGACTCAAAAATTATATAAATATACAAATATGTGTTAACATAAGTTGATGAAGGCCAAGGTCTACTCCATGTACAGGGAATCATTGAAAGATGTGAAAAATACCACTTTCAATCCACAAGGCTAAAATATGCCGATCTATCTCAACTTACCTTAGTCGAATAGTGAATGATTTCGGAGACACAGAGTGTCAAAAGTTCTATTTGATTTCAGTTTTTCCTAAACATACTTTTTATATCCACTGTAGATATTGTCATAACATTCGATAAGAAAGTAAAATATGTTTTTCATTTCGCTGTAAAATATAGAAAGCGCCATCTTCAGTGCCTTGCACGCATTTAAAACGAAATAACTTTGTTGAGCCGCACTGTATGTTACTTTTGCTACTCAAATAATCTTGTAATAATGTATTCATTTATTTCTGAGTGTTACTTGTACTAGTAGAACTAAGAACGAGTATCAACTGGAAAAAATTATATCAATTTCGAATTGAATGCTTGAGGAGAGCCTGAATATTGATACAAAGATTGTTTAACGTTGCAACAACATAGCAAATGAAAAAAGCCTCTGCTATGGACTTGCAGTAAACAGAGAAGTTCTAATTAGAAATGCGTACCCATTATTAGCGCTGTAAATATTAAAATGTTATCAAAACGCAAGCTCGCCTGTACACGAAGAAGACATTCGAATTACGACGCACCCATTCCTGCAATAAATTGTCCTAAGCGAATAATTACTTTCCTCGTCAACGGAAATAAGGATATTTTTGGACCTAAAAACGAAAATGATAAATTAGTTGAAGTATTCCTGTATTGACATAAAAAATATTCATTTAATAAGTTACAAAAGTAAAGCATGCATAAAACATAAGCCTTAAAAACATTTCCAACAATACAATGGCTCCCTTTGTAGCCCAGTAAGTTTCTCGACATAAAATTTATATAGAGTCGGACCGACTTTCTGAAACTTTTACTGAAAAGGTCGTCCATATATCCGTCCCTTTAGGGAATTTATGACACCTGAAATTTTCTTCCATAAAACGTTTTATATCGGCTACTTGCTCCTCTGGAACTTTACCTTCTAATAAATATATTTTTTTTATTATTATCTCAATTTACATCATTCAGCCTTTCAATGGACATTCATTCATGAGCTTATAAAACTAACTCTAAAAGTCTAGCATCTTTACCCAAAAATAACTCGCTTAATGTAGTATTCCGTTCTAAAACAAGATTTTTTAAAATTTTCTCATAGATATTGCCAAGGTCTGAAAAATATTATTTCACCATAAAACCTGGGCCTAGAACAGGCCCTAGTGCAATTATAATTTAAAATAAAATAGCTTCTTTTTGTTTTATTTCATTGTGCTTTTAAGATAAAATCACTCAGAGCGAGCGGAAATGCAATATTATTATGTTGGTGGTATGCCTGTGAGAACTGAACAATGTCTTTTATTCGTTTAAAAACATTATTATTGTACGTAAAAATACCTTCTGCTATATATAACGTATATATAAACTTAAGCCTGGGAATCCAGAAGTCGATAACCATTTTCCAGTAGAATACACCATCGAAATTTCGATTGAGAACATTATGTCAGGTCGAATAAATGTCTTTTAAGCAAAAGGCATCTACTATACCCAAATGTTCTTCTCATACAATATTTTATCAAGCATTTATTAAGTTAGTTCAAGTTAAGATGCTTTTTAAACGTTTTACAGGCAACACTAATTCAGAGTGTACACGATTTCTAAACTAAAAAATCGAAATAATTGGTCATTAAGCATGTCATCACCTAACCTCAGGAACATCGAGGTGTTAGACTTTGTGAAATCCCGCATCTGACCTCTCAATAACCTGGAAAATGTGCTTTTATGTTTTATACGTTCGATTAAGTCAGGTTCATATTAAATCGGAAAAGCCTATTAATAAACAATGTAATTTATAGCAGGTTGAATGAAAATGCTCATAAAATAAAACACACGGCGTTATTTATATTATTTGTGCAATGTAGCAGTTCATGCCAATCGATACTAAAGTTTGCAAAAACTCATTTTGCACTTGCATTAGGCAGTATGCTCAATTAACACACATTGAAACATTAAAAAGCTTAAGTATTACATTTCATACAGAAACTGTTTTAATTCCTGTATTTTCTTCTTTTGCAATTCAATAGTTCATAAACAAACAATGTATTATTTCTGTTTGACTATAACTCTAGTATACATCCAGTCCAGTATAAAATGATGTACATGGGGATGTTGGAAACCGTTAGAGTTACAGGGTGGACCAAATGGGGAAAAAGTTGCGCAATCAAGTGCCTATAAATAATCTGTCATCAACTTCGTTGAACTCGGAATAGCAACGGATATACAGGGAAAAAAAGAAAAAAGTGCGTTTTATAAAATCCTTTATATCGTGTTTATTATAAAAGATACAATAACGAAATTTTCAGGGTGGGGGTAAGAAAAACATTTGGTCCACTCTGTATCTTTAACGGTTTCCAATATCCCCATGTACATCATTTTATACTGGACACACTGTATATGACATAATTAACATATGTAGTTACTTCGGTCTTAGATTTATTATGAGTTGTGATCAGCCCTGAAACCAGCTACAAAAAATGTTTGCACGTTTACCTCTTTTTTCTACTAATTAACCCCAATGAGCAGAAGTGCTGAACAAGATTGTGAACTGTCTGTCATAGAATTAAACAATGATTCTAAACCGTAAAATAAATCAAAACGTTTCTCAGTTTCTCTATATATTGGAAAAAAGTATATCTCTGAAAGAAACTATTTTAAGGCAAAATTGTTACGAAATTTTCGAGCAGAATCGAACGTAGGAGAGGCCTAACTTATTAAAAATAGTTAAGTTTTTTTTTTGTTGAACACATTGAAAATTTTACCACGTGGTGTCGCTGCCTCAATGCGTCGTGATAAATGAACACGAGTAAGCCAGTGGCTAGTCGGTAATCGAAGAAAATTGTAGCACAACAAATATATTTTTTAATTTTCCTTGTAATATGTAAAGAAAAGAGGTCGTGATATCAGTGGGATATTTTAGATTAATTTGCTTTTATTACTTTAACAGTAGTATCACAATAATTTTAACATTAAAAATTTCTGCTATATTTGATTTTGTAAAACGCTCTGTAGCATTAGGAATGCTGTTTCCTCTGGCAGTTTGCTGAACGGGATTAGCAGGCATTTCAGAACAAGAGCGTTCACTTATTTTTCATTATCCACTGCCCTAGTTGTCTTTGCCTTCCTATATCCGTCACTTGGCCCAATTTACGATAACGCGCTTCGAATTTCTGAGAGTGCTTTGCAAAATCCGTAGTTAATCAGACGAATTTCTTGGAAAGGAAGATGCTTTACTTCTGCTGAGTACGGGATCTATCGCTATACTATGTCACAAAACATTTAAATTCTGATTTTGATGATTATTGACAAGAATTTTTTGCAATATTAAATCAAAGTAATTTGGGTAATATGAAAACAAGTAAACTAACAGCTTTACTTATCAAATTCAGTCTAGACTGAGACTTTTCCGTTAACAAAACCAAATATTAGTATTAAGCATCACTAAACTGCTCAAACCGGTTAATCACAAACGCGATTAATTTTTTAAGTGGAATTGGTTACACACCACACTTTGCTAATGGAATTTATTTAATGCCTTTATTTATTATATCTAATAGCCTGTCACAATACATATCTATCCGCTCGGAAGCTATATACGAACCGACAGCATCCGGGGCAGATTTACTAACGTTACCACACAACAATATTGGCCGATTTATCGCAGCTGAAAATAATTCCTTTGATTTCTAATTCCAATATTTTTTAATCATTGTTAAGGTTTTCCTCAGTAAAAGTAAAACCCACCTGATTGGGCTATAAATTGCAGCAAAAGTTTTATGAGCGAGGTTTACTACATTGGCAATTACTGAAAATTTTAACTGTTTTCTTGTTCTTATTAATTAAATAACATTTTTTTCTTAAATTTCTAATAAAAGCAGAAAGTGGATATTAATCTAACAAAATACTTCAGACAGGGTTTAAAACACTAAACTAACTAACCAAAGCACAGTCTGTCGTTTGATCGTAATCCTCTTAGTCGTAGTTTTACGACATTGCAGCCCCAAATATATTAGAAAATTCAACAGCTATAATTTCATTTATCATCGTTCCACCTTAAAGCAAAACAAAAATGTGGGATACCAAAAACTCCAAAGCCGAAACTCCATGAATTAGGTGTTAAATAAATTAAACAGGCTTAAAATATTTCAAAAGTCAATTGTTACCCATAGTTTTCCTTCTACCTGAAATTATCTAGAATCGAGAGTTGTTGGTATGAATATTCGTCGGCAATACTTTCGAAAAATTGCGCAGTAATTGCGAGAACTGATTAGGAAAAGTACGACTTTATTTAAAGTACAAGACAAGTGTACCTACTTATCACAGAGCGAAAAGCCTTTTCGGCCTTTTTATTTACTAGTTGAATATATATAAGAATGCTAATAACTGAGTCGTTTCTCTTCGACTGTCTTTCATTTTTATTTTAGTAATGAGTTGATTTGCCTCTAATATTTACCAAAGTGTTTATAAAATTATGTGACTTGATCTCAACATTTCTGTTTTGGCTTAAGCAAATAGTAGTAGTAAACATCTTTATTTCTAAAAAAGGCTATCGACCTATCGGTCTTTCTGCCTTAAGCAAATATTTAATATTATTTTTATTGATTCATTGATTATTGCGCTTAATGAGTTTGACTCTGAAACATTTTTTAATTCATAGTCCATGGCGCGTGATACTCTCCGTTGTGTGTACTGCTGGTGAGGGGTGCTCTGCGAGTGATTTTCTTAGCACTTTAATAAGGCCTAAAACGATATGACGTTTATCCAGATAAATCTGAAATGCATGTCTTTTGTGAAATAATAATGTCAATAATTCACATTTCATAAGAATAATTTGTTCAATCAAACAAAAAAAATAAAGCTGAATGAAAAGAGCTTTTGAAATTGATCAACCAATCAATCAATAGAAAAATCGACCACTTTAGGCAGCATTTTAAAACCGAAGCGACTGAACTCGTCCAGGAAGGATTTTCCATATAATAATTAGTACAAACTTACGCCCAATAAAAAATACCTTTAAACGATTTCTTGCCCTAAACTGTAAATCATCAAAAAGCTAATTTTATTAGGTGTCAGGGGTTCGGAGTCACGTAGTCCCAAAACTGAACTGAGAAGGGTAATTATCGAAAAACAGTAAACCTAGACAACATAAATAAAGATATCTAAAATCTATTTGCGACAGTTCGTTTATTTGAACTTTATCCTGTTATTGACATGACACAGTTCTTCAAACCTGTTCTACAAATGACACGACAAGAGATTAATTAATCTACAGGCAGTAAAAATAGTGGCAATCGGAAATTTTAATAAATATAAAACCCGGACTCTTTTGTTGCCGTGTCTTCTGTTAACTAGTGTTGGTCATGCAATATCTAGCTATAAAACCAACCGATGAAAAAATTTTTTCAAGAATATCCAGGACGTCTAATTAAAAAGCAATAATTACATATAATGGCAGCACTTTTATTAATGTTCTTTTGTGTGTATCGAAATAGTCAATCAAGCCAGTTATAAACAAAATATCAAACTGGAAGTTGGGGCGGTATAATTTATAACCGCATAGTAATGGCGGCCTAATCAATTAGGTCCAATCATTCTAATAAAGGTAGACCTAATTAGGGCACAGTATTAATTATCGGCACCGCCATTGGAATGCATGTTGCAGCTAAAAATACCTAAGCATATATAAACCTATAATACATGTTTTTTAAGTTACAGGTTTATTTTCATTATTTTTACCGAATCCTAAAGACCACTTGTTCAATTGTTCTTGTATCGGTTAAGACATTATCTCCTAATGTATTATTTATACTAGATGAAGTCAAAATTTCTAAACCGAGATATATAAGCTATCATTAACAGATGCATTCCCTTTTGATCTGAAATTAATAACATATTTAATGGGTATGGAATTTCATGTAGTATACATGAGGAGTGCTTTGAAATATGGCCCCATTCCGTTAAAGGGGTTATTCGTGGCGATCCGACTGCAAAAATGTTTTGAAAAAAAATTATTGGTTTATTTCTCGACTATATTATCTCTTGAAGACGCACTTTCAACTTTGCTTTTAAGCACAAATTTTAAAGTTGTTTAATGTAAAAATTTGTCAAATTTTACTTTTTCTCGAAACTGCCTTGAAGCGAAAATGTATGTCGTTTTCCACTGCCTTTTCCGATTTCCAATTTTCAAAAATGAAAAAATGTTTTGTGTAAGTTCATGTTCGCGAATTCCGTAATGTTTAACTATTTCGAAATGCGTATCTGCGAGCATAAAAACAAGATCAGTATCGAAATTTTAAGGTTGGAAAGTATTATAACTGAACTGCGTAAAAGTTTCTAAACTCTCTTAGCTTCATATACTAGGCCTGAGCAAAAGACAGGAAAAAGCAGATAAGTCAGATGAATATTTAAAAACCCAATATACTTCCGCATATTATATCGGAAAATTGCGATACGTTCGGATATTTATTGAACTGAATAACTTTTGAATTTTTACGGTGAATTCAGAGTAAAGGTATATTTCACAATGTTTAAAATGTCGTTTGGTTTTTCCCTATTGCGCGAAGAATAGAACCTAAGATAAGGAAGATGATCGTTGAAAAATGTAAAATATAAAAATGCCTTGATTATATGCATAATGATATGGTCACTTATGCCGATTGAGCTATTAAAATTAGACGTAGTATAGTTTCTGCTAAGATGAGCATAATTTAACCATAAAAGAAGCCACAGCAGAAACGAGCATTCAACCTGGACTACGGGGACTCACCAGGGATATCAACAACGCCCTGACAACCTCAACAAGTCTATCCGTAGTTCCGATAGCCCAAATGGATAACATTCTTCCCTGGACACAGAGCCATGCCAACGCAAGACCCACAACTAAAGAGACAAGCCAACCGCCTCCAGAACGCGATCAAGGAAAACATGAAAATCCTCCGATCGCAACTCTGGCACGATCGCAGGGACGAAATAGAAGCTGATGAGTCAGGAAGAGAACTCTGGAAGCTGGCCAGGTGTCTCACAGCAGGACATAAGAAGCCAATACCACCAGTCCAAGAAAACGACATCACCAATGTGGATCCCAAGGATCATCCAGCGAGGATCATGGAGTAAATTATATGAACCAGTTCAAAGCAGTTCAAGAGCCAATCTTCATCAGATGAAAGTGTCGTTATACGTTTGATGGAATTTCAAACAAACCGAATTTTCTTTCTAAATTTTGAACTTTTTGGTCACTAAAACCAAATAGTTTATGATCACGCTACTGCCAGAAATGCAACAGGTGGAATTGGTCCTGAATGAACTAATACATATTATGTAATTTACCAAAATCTTTATTCACCCGAAACAGTATAGGTGGCATACAAATCTAGATTTTCTGCCAAGAAGGAAAATGTATGCTCAGGCGCCAAGTACTCAAGAATTACAATAGAATATTCCTTATGTGTATTTCAAATTTCACAGTCAGTGTTTAAAGAGTAAATAAAACTCTTTTTTTTTCATATCACAACTTGAGGACCAATAAAATATAAATCTTTTAGATCATGCATTACCACTAGAAAAAAAAGAGAACCTATTTCAGGCAACACTCCAGCGCACTATTACAATAAAACAATCGGAAAAACGTTGTCCAGCGGGATTTAGAGATAATTTAAGCAAGTTAGTGTCAGTGCTATAGGAACCTTTTGCTGTATCGAAATTTTCTTATATATGTACACTGTATAATATGCAGAATTTGTACGAGATATGATAAAACTATAAATTTCTATATAAAAAACAATAAATTTCTACTAATGTTCAGGTTACAATATTTATGAACGAATCCTTTGAAATGCCATTTACTGTTAAACCGTGTACTCATTCCCGATGCCTCCCTTCAATTTGGCACCGAATGGTTTACACACAAAACACAAATTCTCTCTTTTCCTGATTAAAAGTGGCTCTTGTTATCTTTATATTCTTCCACACGTTTATTTTGCGCTTTCAAAATGAGTTCGATGTTTCATTCCTATACACTCATCTGAAGGGTAAAGTAACCATTTAGGGTTTGTATTTTTTCCGAAATATACACCTCAAATATATGGTATATTTTTTGCCAAAAACGATCTCATTAAAACGAATTAATAACATGAGCGGCTCTTATGAAAATCAAATAAACGTATCCAAATAAAAAGTTGAGCATGGGTTTGCCTATTTATTTAGTAACCCTTGAATAGGGCGGAAAGCCAGTTGGGGATTGCGTGAAAAGTTATGATTTGATCCTCGAGCATTTTGCAATCCGATATTTTAATTCGGCGCATTAGACTTCTAATCACGGATTGAAGAATCCATTTTTTGACGAATTACTTTTAGTAAATTAATTAACATGACTGTGTTTACTTTTCGAACTGTAGATGGACTCATATGATGCAGTGTGCTTTCTAGGCTTTAAAAGTAATATTGCTAATGCAAAAAACGGCATAATTTTGAAATAATGTGAACGAAATTGTTAGTATTTGATCTGAAGAATAAAAAATAGTTGTACCCTACCTGATCGCCGACTAGAATGAATGAAATTGAAGAATGGGCCAGATATAGATCCTATAACAAGCATCTTTCCCTTGGCAATAATGAAAGCATTTAATTACCATTAATCCCGGCTCAGTGGAAATATTATAACCTCGTTCTACATATTATAATTTGCTTATTTCTATTTATTAAATTGGAAAAGATTGCATTGGACATGCATAGGTGTTGAATTTTAATTAATGCACAGGATATGGAAGATATTTTCATTAGTTAAGTGAGTCATTAATGACGTATAAAAGAGTTTGCCATTGAGGATTGATCCCCGAGCAATTATCTGGACTATTAATCTGATGATCAAAACCTTCAAATAAACTTTCTAATATTTTCTATGCTTTGGATTCTCTTTGAATATGAGTTCGAACATATTGCTTGACTCAGATAAAACGGCTTTACTTTTTTCCCATATCAATTTCAGATTTATTCCATGATTTCGACGCCTTTAATAAGTTTGCAGAAAGTTGAAATAGTGGGTTTTTGAATGTTGGAAATTCGAATCTGAACCTAGTTTTATGGTACTTGCCAGAGGGCGCTGTGCACCTATAATGTTTGGTTATTTTTAATCATAACTTTGATGGAAAGCGACGTCGCAATTTTAAATAGAGCATTTGCAAGACTAATTGTTTGTAAGATAAAAAGGTGGTTGATCTTGGTTGTCGGTAAAACAACCCGTTTTCCAAATGTTGCCAATTTAATTAATGAATGAATTATCCATTTAATAATTCCAATTTAATCAGTATATTTCAATTTACTGTGCTCTAATTAAGTAACTGAGCAAAATTGACCTCAATACATTTTCTTCTTCCTTTATTTAAATATCGTTTTATTCGAACTAAAATACATGGATAGTTCCTTATGCTATTAACTCCGGTCCATATTTTTGGTTTGGGGAAGAAGTTTGCGAGCTTCACTTTCGTTTTAATAAAACATATCGTTTAAGAGATCCCCAAAGTAAAACCCCAAGGGACTAAGATTAGGGTTTCGAGCTGGCCAAGAAATTTCACTGCCACTAACCGTGCACCTGCATGGAAATAGTGAATTCAGGAAATTTTGAATCCCTAATATACAGGGTGATTCAAAATTGGCGTCATTCCTCTGGGGGTATTATAGGAGTACAGAAAAATAGTAAAACAAATTAATTGTTATTGAAATCTGAGATATTTGCAAAAAACTTGATCAGAAGGATGGCAACAATGTTTTTCAAGGTAATATCTGCGTTATTCCGTAAATACCTGTTGCTTCTCAATTATTAACAACTCCAGTAACCATGGAAAAATACAGAAAGTGATAATAAAATAGGTTAGGCTAAACGGTAAATTCAACAAGATTCGTTAAATGTAGGAACGCACTTTTTCGAAATGTCAATATTGTCAACGAGAAAGTTCTTTTATTGGCCCATAACCTCAAATTGATGTTGACAATCATACATTTCTGTGTTTAACTCCAAACAAGTTTCTGTCCGTGTAATCACCTTATTGTGCATTCTTCTCGAGCAGCTTCTCGTGTTCGTTTATTTAACTTGTGCTCAATTTGCACCGGTGTTCGGTAAACTAGAGATTTAATGTCTCCTTGTGTTCTGTGTATCTCACATACGTAGTAGGAATGTAGCCATTCCTCGGCAATTATCCTGTGCCTGGGAAAGTGTCAGTTGTTGTGCAATGCTCCAAGTACTCCTGGAAGGCTCTGCTGCATTATTTCCAATGCCTGTTCATTTATGTCTGGAACTCAAATACCTCTTGTCCACTATCTGGCTCAATTCCTGGAGCCAATCGTCCAGTGTCTCTAGCTCTTTGTTGGCGTAAGTTCTGACAGCTTTTGCCATGTTACTAATAGCATATCCGCAAATTCCTTCTCTTAAAACGCCCCCAGAGGAATGACGCCAATTTTGAATCACCCTGTAATACTGACAGTTATCTCAAAGTATTAGAACAGATATGGAAACACTTAAAAAGAACAAACCGAATTCCCCGGCCATTTCGACTTTAGAGGGATGGGTTTGGGATTTTGGCTTTGATTTTTTTTAACAGCTATTTTTAATAGTAAGTATCTAATGTACTACTTACACTTACTTACTTATAAACTTACACTATACTAATTCTGAAAAAACGTTAGTAATTTTTCAAATGCCAATGCCAACAATTAAAATATAACATTAACACTGATAAATGGATTGACGTAGCTTTACCCCGTCAATATCTGGAGCGACCAATGCAATGTTCACATTAGCCATGCATTTTAGCTAAACTTGATATCAACCGGTTAGTCTCAAATTCTAACCAAATTGAGCGTTTGCAGTATCACGGTTGAGAAATAATGAAAATGCGTCCGATCGAATAGACCGTGTAGAACATGAGACATGGTCAATTGGAGATCATGCGTCCAGACAGGCAAAATTGAAGCAAGTTTCGATTATAAATAAATTGTAACGGAAGAAGACAGCTACACTAAAATATAATAATTAAGTCACTGAGCCGGTAACCAGACGAATCATTCTAGGGATTTGATTTAATTGTACGCTATTTAATTTACAATGCAAACACATTTGCAGGAACCAAGAGGCAATTACACATGATAATAATGACAATTTTTCGCAAACAAGTATATATGTCGTTAGCATAGATTAAGCTACGTTTAAAGAAAAACTTTCAGCAGCTTCAAATTTTTCATGGCCATCGATAAGCATGAAAATTGTTGAAGGTGAACGTTGAGGTCAATATCACTGACAGGATTAAAGTTTTTGAAAAAATATTGATCGTCAGAACAACATGAAGTCATTATTTCCCATTTAAAGTTACGTTGCTGGGTACCAACGGAGAGAACCCAAAAGAGAGTTTTGTGATACACTAGACAGCTTAGTAGAGCACATATGCCCAATGTAATGTTGCATATGTAAAATGGAAGGTCGTTTTAACAGACTCCTAATAAAGTTTTAAAAAGAAAAAGTTATTGTCGTCATATTTTGAAACCGTCGCGCATTTTCTACCACTCTTTACATGCCTCAGAATGTATCAGATGCGAAATGAGAAAACGGTCAAATCATCGTTAAAGTTACTTACTTACAAAACAATATATAAAACAAGTGTGGCATTGAAATGCTCAATGCCTATAGTTGACCACGACAGTAGTAAGTATTTAGTCGATGTTAGTGACCAGTTTGTTTCTGACAGTACTGCTCTATGCAGTACTAGTATGCAGATGCACCAAATGATACAAAAACGGAAAATTGAAGTCCTTTGGAGAGAGGTTCCTTCTCGGCGTTTAATAACGCATAAAAGAAAATGAACAACTCATAGTTCAGACAATATATTGTTTCGCTCTCTGCTAGCAACCTTAGCTGACCAAATTCCATCAATTTCCAAAAAGTCAAGGCGGCAGCGAACCAAGTATATCTAGTACTTGATTAAGTATGAGACATGAAAGAGTGTAAGATGTTTTAGCTTTGGCCACATATGTGGCAAGAATGGGCTACTCTAGTCGTCTACGGACAAATAAATATAGTCCTGTTTTTCCGAAGTCCGATTTTTGCAAACTTTCTACAAAAACTTCCAATATTAAGGATTTTGTCAAACAACTTGTTTATTTCTACTTTTGTATGATATCAGTTAAGTATAACTCTTATTTGCTACATGTGCTCAAAAGTATGCTTAAAAATATATTTTTCCAAGAATATAGAAGCGAGTGATATCCTTAGACCTTAAAGTCTATAGCATAACATTTCTGCCGGCCATAAGTAGTTTTAT
Source organism: Dendroctonus valens (assembly GCA_024550625.1). Taxonomy (NCBI): domain Eukaryota; kingdom Metazoa; phylum Arthropoda; class Insecta; order Coleoptera; family Curculionidae; genus Dendroctonus; species Dendroctonus valens. Next base: position 304,955 of record JAJTJO010000316.1, on the reverse strand, counting down.
AACATACCCATTCCATACATCTTTATCTAATATCTGATATATAGATTTATCTAATACAATTGCAAAGCATAAAGCCATCATTTTTATATTATCACTCTCAAGAATCGCTTGCCGCCGCGACTATAAAGAATCAAAAACGTTCAACATTTTTAAGTTGTGGGCCTGCTTTAAACGGTAGTTCTAATTTAATATTTCCAGACTGGGGTTAGCCCGAGGAAAATAAAATAAATTGTGCTTCCGTTGTATACAAGCAGCCTCTATATCCGTAGCACTTATTGCCACGATACTTAGAGAAATACATGTAACAGAAGTGTTTTAGGATCTACAACGCAAAGATGCAATGCAAAGTATCGGATTTTAAGTACGGGCTATTGAAAATTTCTACATTAGATTACAAGGTTACCACCTCACAGTTTATGGCGTACTTTCCAAATTTCCAAAACGGAAACCGCTATATTATGTTGAGATTCCATAAAATCATACAAAGCACGCAGAAAAAAATAAAAAATTCATGAACATGTGTTGCTGATGAAATTAGCAAAATTATATACACACTGGATCAAATGAATTAACAATTGGTGAATAAAATGTAAACTTTATTACACAAATTGTTAATTCAAGAATGTATGTTGTGATATTATAATTTGGTATATACGAACTAGGCATTGAATAAGAAAAGTCTGATGGATGAATCCAGAACATGGAAGAAACGTACCATACATCAAATGTAAATAATAAACTATTTACAGGTTTTGACCCCAAAATACTATTGCATTTCTCTTACCACAATATTCCTGTTCACCGGATGGTATCAATCCATCAATTATCCATTATCTGTGCACTAATCACCGCACTTTTAAAATATACCATCTATTTTGGTCTTTCCAAGTCAAAGTGTGAATGACACAATCAAAATAACCCGAACGCGATATAAATATTTACGTTAAAATCGCGGAATCCTTCTGCAAAACGACGCCCATGTCCGATTTCACACAGAGTTATCGGTGGACTGAACGACGTCTTCGACGCCGTTTTGTAACGCCGTTGGCGCGCATATTCTTCATTGTTTTTTTTTGCTTGTGCCATTTTCAGATGGAACGTTTTAGCAGTTTGGTCACCTTCCTTTTCTGGTTTTTGTTTGAATTATAGAACAGATGTATCCCGTATTAAATTTGCGAAGGAAGTCCTGCTAACACTTTAAAGCTACCGATACTTTTCAGAAATCCCCGTTTATAAATCCACCGACTCCAAGAACGAGTTTAGTTCAATTGTAAACACGAGAGACATTTATGAAGGGAATGTCACTAAAGTAAATAAACAGTTTTTGTTTATTTGGTTTTGATAAACGAGGTGCCCAAAATGGATTCGTTTTCTCAAAAAATCGATTCTAGTGTGGCCCTTTGATTTGATTTTAATTTCAGATAACAAACACTACAAAAGCGACTAAACCCGAGTGTAAATCCGCATTTCTCCAGTCGTTACACAATAGTTTTCTTCAACACTACATAACACTAACAAAAATCAGCTTTAATTAAAAGAAGAAATTCAATATTGAGTGTCACTTGTAATTTGAAAACTTTCAAGTGGTTAGCGGACTGAAAGCTCTTAGAAATTGCATCTATCGCCGATATTCTATTCACATCGCCTTGGGCACTTCTAAAACTTTATATTTGCCATGAGAAGTTTTCAGTGATTCGAATGCTGTTTTCTATTATATTAAAATGCTTGTGGCAGTTTACGGTCTTTTATTGCAGGAAACTAATTAAGCCCAAATACAATAAGTTTTTAAATTGTGAGTTTTATTGAAAAACTTTAAATGATTAGTGGATGTTTCACGAATAGCTGACGCATGAAAAGAATTTGAAGCAATATTCGCAAATAAATTTCTAAGATACTTTCATACAAATAGCATAAGCTATTTTTGAGAAATGTTTGTTTAAGTAGCTTGTTAGTTGTTGAAATACACTATTAATTTATATTGAGTGGGGAAACAAAGGTATTCTGAGAGTAGTTAGTGTATGATTAATAGTCAAAAAAATATATACCCGTCCAATAATTAAATACGTAACTGCAGAATTCCAATAACCGACATTGGTTGCAATGAAATATTTGCTCTCTACCTAACATACAGTTATATCAGGTTTACTCTCGCTAAATATTAATAAACATCTGGTAAAAAGTTTTAGGTCATAACTTTTTTTATTTTCAAAGTTTTGCCGGTGGAATAAATTTATCCGCGCCATTTAATCAAAATATTTTTCCTTTCAAATTAAGTCATGACTTTTTCAATAATTCATGGAAAATTTGAGAAGTTTTCCTGTCTTTCGATTTCATTCTCGGAAAGGGTAATAAGCAAGGATTAGATAGGAGGTTCCAACATTGATGAGACTGATATGTGACCCATTAAAATTTTTAATGTATACTGCTCAAAACGAGTGAATATAATATAAAACATAATACCTATTTCACTGAGTTATCAGTGAACTTAAGCTAAAGTCAATCAAAGCTCAAAAGAGTTTCGCGGCCTGTTCTCGAAACTTGAGTTTTTTCTCTTGAAACATATTTTCTGTGAAAGTAGAAGATGACCAGATGGAATCAATAGACCGACATGGACAAACCCAGCAAATTTCGGGGGATCACAACATCTGAAAACCAAAGTAAAACGTCTAGAACTGTTCTTTAGAACAGATTTTCTCATATGAAAAACAATAAAACGGTTAAATCGGATCCGCCTCGGAACAAACGGATTATTCCAAAATCGGAAGGCTGCTGGTAAAAATTATATTAAAAGAACCTTCATAACTAAAACTCAAGACTGCTTAAGATCGGTTAAGGACAGACAATTTTTCCTTGCAACTGCAGATATCTACCGAATATCATGCTCTTGTTTAAGCGTGTACGGAGAAACCACAAAAACATAAGTTCAAACCAGAATCGAGGAATAGTGCAGAAACTGTCAATTGGGACAAGTACGAAAATTGGCAGAGGTGGAAAATGACCTCAGCGAAAGAACGCACATTCCAAAAATCGTAGAAACGCAAGTTCCGGTCACAACAGCTTAACTAATTTAAGAAATCCATTAACCCAATAGAAGTAGTGGAAGCAATTCCAGTAAATAGCATATGGGTACTTGGAACTTGTACAGGCTAAAACAGGGAATATAAGACAATTTTCAATCCAGGAGACATGTCACCTCCAACAGAAAACGAGGGTAAAGACAAACTGGCTTCGTCATCTTAATCCGTTGGGCGAAACACCTGTGAAGATGCAGAAAGTAATTATACATATTTTGCAACAATCTAAAAGCTCGAAACGCTCAACAGTTTCAAACTAAACTGTTTATCCATCTCGCCATTGACCTGAATTGACTAAATTGACCAATTGACTCTCACTGGCCCCATCCTACTTGTATACTATTTAGACATGATTCAAGATAAGATACGTTATTTATATCATGCTGTTAAAACATGTCCAAATGTTCGAAGTCCGCTAGCTAAAGTATAACACTACATTTAAAGAACAATCATGGGTTTTAGTACGGGTAATAGTGTAGATGCGAAAGAATATCAAAACCCAGCAATAGCAATAACAAATTAACCAATACTGCCCTAAGTGAATTGAAATTTTCATATTATATATTCTTTCTTAATTCAGAATCCTGTTTAATGAATAGCCTATAATTATTTTAATATCTGTTTACATGAATTGAGTTTCTAATCCAATTAAATCGCAGTAAAAAATCAAAATTGGGTCGGAAAATTAAAATTTTAATCACGTTTGACATGTGAAAATGTCCTCTTTCTAGACAATAAAATGTCTATCAAAGAAGATGTGCCTAGAAGCAGATGCTTTGTCGCTATTTCCCTTACCATTTCATGGTTCATTTCGGTCTCTCGTGTGATTTTCGCCGTGGAAACACGTGGATTTCTTTATTCATTTGATTTTTTTCATTTTTTTCATTTGAATTTTTATCCATTTGAAAATTTTAAAGGTGTGGAAAGTGTTAATTTGTTGCGAGTTTTGACTGCCAAAGTGCGTCTAAGGGTGGCATTTTCTGAACAGCGATCAAACGATAAAACAGTTTTACATTGACGTTTAATTTAATGAATCCTTTTGCATTGGTTTTGTTCGTCGTTCAGTAACAGGCAACATTTAGCCGGAAAATATGCAAAAAAATTTTTTGTTGAAGTACAATACTTTGCCTAACTTTGTTCGGCTTATTTATTCTCGTCCCCTAATATCCATCTTACATAAAAAAAAAAACAATTTACTATAACTTTTCTGGCTAGGTAGGTATTACTTTCATTTAAAAACTGACTAGAAAAGTACAAAGTATCATTTGGCTAGGTTTTTTCGTAAGACTAAAAGTTTTCGAGACCAAAATGCCTGCACAAAGTTTCCTAGCGAACAATTTTTGCATCAATTTTAAAATGCTTTGTTCGCGAGTACCGCAGATCTCTTCTGCATTGGCTGAAAATAATATGGTCAGCAAACAGGCAAACTTTCAGCTTGGAAACTTTTCTGTCGATATTCTACGTCTTAATAATAAAATTCAATTGACACTAATGCAACCTTCTAATCTAATCTGATCTCAACTAACTTCTGTTGAATTAGAGGACATTTCTTAAATTATTAATGACGTTTTCAGAATAAAACTTGAAATTAATCAGTTTGATAAGATTTTACTTCTTTTCAAACTTTGGAATAGATCTAATATAAAACTCATTAAAGCAAAAAATGTTTTATAAAGTCTATTGCCTAATGGAAGTAGTAAATTATTGCCACGTGGACTATCAATCTCAGTTATTTAGACGATGGTTGCTAAAAAAAAAACAGGAAATTACCGTCATCCTCCTTATCGTGACATTTTCTAAGCATTAAAAAGAAAACTCATTAAAGTAAATTGAAAAAGTTTCTTGCTGGAGTCCATTTGTGTGTGTTTACTTTGTTTAATTATGTATAGTTACAGCCCTTACCTCAAAGGCCTCCATTTAACAGTCAGCAAATGCAAATCCGATGTGTGTGTAGCAACGGCTTGCTGAGAATGCCCTATAAAGGAGAACTGCTTTTGCATCTTAATAAATGTTTAGCTAAGCGATTTCAAACTTCAAAGAAAACTGCCTGATCATACGGTAATTACAATAGCTTTTACTCTACATACGCTATGGCTATTGACTGAACGAAATAGTGCGGTTTCCCGACGAATGCGCAAAGTTATTTGGGCAAACTCTAATAAACTTTCGCAAAGTTAAAGGCATTGTAAGTTCAGCTAAACACGCTTAATCTGCTCCTAGGGAAATGCAACTGATATTGCTGTCTTTTGAGCTTGATCAGAAATACATTTAAAAATATACAATAGGTTTGCTGTTTTATATGTAAATAGAAATAGGGAATAAAAATCTAAAAAATAACAGTGGATATTTGATATATTGTTGTGTATATTTTCCTGACTGTATTTCAATTTAATTTAAATGAAATTCCTGGGTTCCAGTCAATTTTATTGCTTATTACTTTATCACATTACAAATACGTTTCGGTGTCTTTCTCCACCATCATCAGTTTGCATGCATGGCTGTTTCTACCTTCAACTTTGGCAGGCCTTGCCAAGGGGGTAGTAGGTTAATACTAAATCAAGCTACGTAAACTAACAGTTAAACTTTATAAGGGAAATTTTATAACCCATGGATTTTGAAATAATCCAGACATTTAAAGAATTAACATTCTTCATGACTACCAATATACTGATGTGGCATACATTTTAATATGGCCATAACCTGATAAGTATTTTTTTAAAGCAATTCGCTTTTCACGAAATTGTCTTGAGTATTTTAAACTTAAGTTGGGCAGGAAATTTACTGATAACCAGATATTACACAGCAGAGCTGCGGAATACAGGTGTTTAATATTTCTTCCTTAAGTTACTCTGTTATAACGAAATGGCGTTCTGAACGCAAATGAAAATTTATTTGCGTGCTTACTTGGGTGCTAACATTGAGTTCCAGAGAAATATATTTGTCTTAATTTAAGTTAAAAAAAACGGTCGTAAAATGCTAATTGCATTTCATTTTCATTCAATTTTGCATAATATATAACAATTTGGACACTTTTAATTTTGTTGAATAGTAGACATGTGGTCTATCATTGACATGGTTTTCACGATCATAAAAAAGGGTTTGGTAACAAATTTAAAAATAATTCAGAATTCGTTTTTGTTCTGCAGCACAAGACATTATTTACTGCTAAAAAATTTAATAAAATGCCTATATGCTAAATTTTATTTACTAGTTTGGTGAGGCGGCTTTTTTTATGTAAACTGAATTGGATAAAAAAGTTCCAAATATAAAATGCGCAAATAAATAAGCAATTCACAATTTATTGTGTGTTGGGTAGCCCTATAAAATGTTCAGTTTTTATTCGTAACTCTTGCAAATAGTTACTAATTATGTACAGTTTTATCACAATAAATTAAAAATGTATCTCTTTTTGTATCAAATCAGCGAGTACAATATTTTGCAATTAACAGGTCGCATCAGGTTTTAAACAAACATATAGTAGTAGTAGTAGTAGTAAACATCTTTATTTCTAAAAAAAGGCTATCGACCTATCGGTCTTTCTGCCCTTGTTTAATACATGCAGTCTTAATCTAGATAAAAAACCAATATGAAAATTCTCCTATTCTAGGTTAACAATAGTAGTAGGTAAACATCTTTATTTCTAAAAAAGGCCATCGACCTATCGGTATTTCTGCCCTTGTTTAATACATGCAGTCCCAATCCAGATGAAAAACAAATATGAAAATTCTCCCATTCTAGGTTAACAATGTTATTGAATAAATAAGATTTCAGTGGCAAGAAGAAATTATTTTATTGTCCACTAGTCCGTTGCGTTTGTAAGTGTTCGAGTAGCGTTAATGTAGGGAAACGGAAGCGGGATTGTCTGGTTGGTCTTGTAAGACAAAGGGGATTTAGTATGGTCCAGTTGTAGGGGTTGTTTGTCCATTTTGTCTGTAGCTGTATGAGTCTCTCCGAGATCTTTGTCATGTTTGTGCGTTCGTATAGTAGTTGGGTGGGGGGGTTGTGTAGTGGGTTTTGGGGGTGTCTTATTCGTGTTATTAGTCTTAGTGCAATTTGCTCTGTTGTTTGTGTATAACGTTTTGTCCTTTCTGTTCCGTTGGTCATGAGTACATGTCCAAAGTCTAGCAAGGGTCTACAAATAGCTTTATATATTTTGGTGGCGGTGTTTGTGCTAATTCCTCTGTCTTTGTAGGTTAGTGATCGGAAGTGTTTCGCTCTCTTCATTGTTTCTGCCCTGATGTTTCGCATGTGTTTAGTGAATCTAAGTTTGTGGTCGATTGTGATTCCAAGGTATTTTACGTCGTTTTTTGGTTGTGTCGTTTGGCCGTCTGCTGTTATTGTAGGGGAATCAGCGTTGATTCTGTGGTTTGTGAGCAGAAGGTGGTTTTTTGACGCGTTTGGTGTTAGTCTCCATTTATAAAACCATGTCATTGTGTTGTTTGTTAGTGTTTGGAGTCTTTGCGTTGCTCTCTCAGTAGTTTTGTCATGTACAATAAGTGCCGTGTCGTCTGCGTATTGTAATATGTATGCCGATCTGTCGATTTGATTTTTGTCTGGTAAGTTGTAATTGTATATGTCATGGCAGTATATATTGTAGAGAAACGGTGAGAGCGGGGATCCTTGAGGGAGCCCTTGTTCAGGGGAAAAAGAAAATGACAGTGTTTTGTCAATTCGTACTTGTAGTTGTCTGTTTTCTAGTAAGTTCTTTATGGTGTGTAGTAGATATGTTGGTGTGTGTAGTTTGTATAGTTTGTATAGTAAGCCTCTATGCCAGACACTGTCAAAAGCCTTGTTAATGTCCATAAACAGGCAAGCTGTCTTTCTGTCAGTCAGGTGGGTAGTTTGTATATTGTTGGCCAAAATAAAGAGCGGATGAACAGTCGAGTGATGCTGTTTGAAACCAAATTGGTAGGTAGGTATATATTTTCCAATCACTTTTTCAAGCCGCTGCTTTATTATGTATTCAAAAATTTTGCTTAGTACTGGAAGTAGTGTAATTGGTCTGTAGTTGCTCGGTTGTGTATTGTCCAGTCCATTTTTGGGTATAGGGATTATTAAGCCGTTTTTCCATGTTTCTGGGATTCTGCCATTTGTGATGCAGTTGTTCAATTCAGTTAGGATCAGTTTGTGTGTTTCTTGAGTTAGGCTTTTCAAGACTTTTGCCTTAATTTTATCTTTCCCCGGTGCAGTGTTCTTGATGTGCGCTAGGGCTTCATCGTACTCTGTGTCTGTGATCAGTGTGCAGGCATAGTTTGGTGAGTTGTTAAAATAGTTCAAGTACCAGTCGTTGATCAAGTTCCAGTTGTCATTGTCGAAGTTAGGGTTTGTCGATGTGCTGAAGGCCCTTTGATAGTGTCTGGCGAATGCGTCCGCTTTCTCTTTGTCTGTGTAGCGTTCTATTCCGTTTTCGTCAATTGTGTCAGTAGTGCCAGTCTTCCTGTATTGCGCCAGTTTCTTAATTTTTCGCCAGTATGTTTTGCCTTTGTCCTTCTGTATTTCTTTACATGTTTCTAGCCATTTGTCTTGTCGGTATTGTCCAATCATAGTTTTAATGTTTCTGTTAAGTTGGTTCATTGTCTTTTTTAGGTCGTTATTTTGAGTGTTTGTATATAGTCTATACAGTTCTCTCTTATGTTTTATTAGTCTCAGTATGTATTTGGGTAGTGTATGTCGGTAGAAAGCATTTTTATTTCCGGGCTAAATTTTCCTATGGCTAGTGAAAGTTGTTGTTGTATGGTTTCTATTGAAATGTGCTGTGCTTGTGATTGAATGTAGTCATGTATATGTTGTTTCTCTTTGTCTATGTCAGTCTTTGTTAGGTTTAAGTTTTTCTCTATAGGAGGTGTATTGGAGGTAGGTTGCGTATGTTGTAAGTCTATGTTAAACGTAATAGCCAGGTGGTCGGATCCCAGCTCGTTGGTTAAGTTTATGTTGTTGATGGTGTTTGTCAAGTTTTTTGTGTGCAGTAGAACGTCTGGTGTTGAGTCTGGGTTTGCGGGCATCAGAAAAGTTGGTGGGGTGTGCTGTTTTATAAAGTCGGAGTTTTGCAAAAATTTTTAAGTTGTTTCGTTTTGTTCGTGTTCAAGTTAAAGTCGCCTATAATTATTGCATATTTGTAGATGTTCGCCTTAGTCAGTATGTTTTGTTCTAGGTTGGACTGTGGGTGTATGTATGTCAGAAATATATGTATCAGGTCGTTTAAGTAGGGTAGCGTAAAGTGTAGACAGTCGTTCAAAGGGTTGTTGAGGGAGGGAGGATTTGCTCTTCCAAGTTTATATGTTGGTTTTAGGAGAGCTGCGACCCCGCCCCTGGCATGATTGATGGTATTTCCATGCCTATAGATATACTGCGAATTTCTGTACGTTGGTGTTTGTCCTAGTTTGGTTTTAGTCTCTACAAATATGCAGCAGTCTGTGTCGTTTTGTTCTATGTAGTTGTAAATAAGTGGTTTTTTACTGTTAACTCCGTTGATGTTCGTGTAAAGTACTTTCATATTGAATCTTGTACTTTTGTCACCGTCTGTCTCACCTGTTCGCAGGGTTCCGTTGGAGAGCGTCCCTCGGGCAGTAGCATGTCAAACATTAATATGTAGACATGGTTCCCGAAGAAAACCACTGAGGTGTCGATGTCGAAGTCTTCTATAAATTGTTTTCGTAGTTTTTTTAGTAGTTCGTCTCTGTTGGTATTGTTTGTCTTATTAAGTTGATGTTTGTATTTGTTTATGATGTGGTCATGTGTTGTAATGGGTGTGTGTATTCTACTTGCCACTGTCGTTGTCTCCGCAATCTCGGACGTACGTTTGTTAACACATTTTATTTTAACGTTTGGGATTCCGACGATTGGGGCTGTCGGTCGTTTTGGGCACTTCATGCTCCATGCTGCGTGGTCCTCTGAGTTGCATGCTGCGCACTTGGTTGGCAGTGGCGACTCGCACCTGGAAGTTGGATGGGGTCCCTGGCACTTGTTGCATCTTGGCGATTGTTTGCAATCTTCAGTTTTGTGGCTGAACGGCGCAGGCACGGGTGCTGGTGGTTTACTTTCGGTGATTTTGAAAATGCGGCCCAAAAAATGAACCGCACGGTCGCTCATCAACCTTTCGTATGTGACAAACATATATTTACTTTATAGAAGAGCATCGAAATAAATGGTCATTTTCCGAGTTCGTCTGCTGTGGTATTTCCACTGTTTCTTTTGCATTTGAAGCAAAGGAAAGCAAATAACTCTAACGCCAGAGCCTGAAGTGCAGAAACTGCTAATTTGGAACCAACTGATTTTAAAAACATACGTTTCTTAATTAGCTCTTGAATATATTCTTTTGAGAAACACTTCATTTAAAAATGTAAAGCACAATCGAAAATGCGGGGCAATTAAGCGGTAGTATTATGCAAACTATGAATACAAAGAAAGTGGTATATTTTATTAAAACCCTCCATTTTTCAATTAACTTTTCCAAGGTTTCCAGAAGAATGTAAACATTTGCACGGTTAACTGAATAAAACTTAGTGATTGGACCACGTTTAGCACAGAAAGGCAAAAATAACATTTGAATTCAAAATATTTTCCACGAGCAAAATGTGTGAAAGCAGATAAGTGGAGGAAAGACAAATTTTAACTAATGAAACGTTTTATGCATGCTGGAAAACCAATGAGGTATGAAAGCAAATAAATAATTCAGAATAACGTAAAAATATAGATGACTTGTTTGGAATATTACACCAGTTCTTTCTAAAATTTAACGTAACTGCTTTAGTTGAATACTAGCTAGATTCGAACTTGAATTGAATATAATAACTCTGAATCATCGAAATCTAAGAACAGTCAAAGCGATCTATTAGATTGGTTGGGGAATTTTAAATCCCCTTTGTCTCACAAGACCAACCAGACAATCCTGCTTCCGTTTCCCTACATCATCGCTACTCGAACACTTACAAACACAACTGACTACTGGACAATAAAATAATTTTTTCTTGTCATTAGAATTGGAAAGTTTATTTAATAAGATTATTAACCTAGAATAAGAGAATTTTCATCTTTGTTTTTTAATTAGATTAAGACTACATGTATTAAACAAGGGCAGAAAGACCGATAGGTCGATAGCCTTTTTTAGAAATAAAGATGTTTACTACTACTACTATAATAAATATCACGAATAACTTAACCAGGAGCAAATCATAACACAATAACAAAGAAAAGATAAAATAACGTTGTCCCTACTCACTTGGCATCCTAGTCTGCTAATTCTTGTCCAACTTAGGTAAAATACAATTTCAAAGTTTTGGGGTCGGGTAGGTTTTATTGAGTTACAACGCTATATTTATAGAGTTTTAAGTGCGCCATGACCTTAAGGTTTGCTATGTGCCATTGTGCATTAGGAAATATAGGTGTACTCATTTTCTTTATGAACGAAATTGCTTGTACTGATGAATAAAAATCGCAGAGCGATTTTTAAGTCTCTTACACTTTATTTAGGCCTGCTTTGGTACGTCTTAGGTCGCTTGCAGACTTTCATCAGTTTTCGTTTAGGAAATATGCATGCACTCAATTTACCTTCAAACAAAACAAACAACTTCCTAAATATAGTCATATACTTACTGCGATTATGAGGGAATCTCCTGCCTGAGTCTCTTCAACAGCATAACATTCAGGACTACATTAAACTGTATTCTTACTCAATTACTGAAATTTTCTGGCATTTAAGCAAATCGGTAATGAATCATAGTATTCTCATAAATGCGGAAAATACTTTAATAAGACAATGAAATGATGTAATGCAAGATATGAAGATGCGGCTCGGCATGGATTTGGAACTGCACGGTGAACAACATTTCGAAATAGTCAAACAAGGTTTGCAAAGGCTCTGGAAAAGTTAGCGATGTAATTATGACCTAAAGCCTAATCCCGACAAATCCAAAGTGTATGGCCTCAATCTCAGATATAGAGAAGTCAGGAGAAAGTTGGTTAAACCGGGAATTACCTCCAATTATGGGATGCACAAAAATCTATGAAAATGGAATTGGACGGATCACTCGCTTTCAAGCTCTAATGCCAGAACACAAAGTAGAAAGTGCATAACAGAAATAATATTGCGGCGAAGCTCACAGATTTATCCTAAGTAACTCACTATTGTTTCCTGCGAACTAGGTTTGTCTGCAGCAGAATATGCGATATTTGATTAGAGAAAATTAGCACATGCAGAGTTTATGGGCTATGCAAAGAAAATGATCTCATGGAAGTTCTCAGTTTGCTTTTAACCAACAGCTATACAAAAGATATAATCGGAATAGCTCAAAGGCAGGTAGCAGCTAATATTGAATGAAGAAAGCCAAAAAATAGGTCTAGACACACATTATTTGTTCTCAAAGAACATGGAGTCAAGCTGTTTGACAGACAGACGCTTGGACCTCACGCGTCCCATTTTTTATTCTTTTTGGAAGAAGAAAATCAATTCGTTTTAAGACGTCGAATAATCCCTTAAAATCTCGCTAAATAAATTAATAAAGCTCATTAAAATCGTCCAACGATTTGGTAATGCACATGTATTGGAAATTTTAAATTACCCGGAAATAACGGCTTCTCAAAATATCTGAAGAGGCACTTTTTACTTCGAAAGTATATGGTTTCAGGAAAAATTTTCGATATTTTACAAAGATACGTTATAGAAAAATTCCACATATCAGTACGTCCCTGATGTTTCGGATCGTTTCCGATATCTCCAGTAAGTCTGTAGGAACTGTGTCTAAGATTAAGTTATCGCTGGGTATATCTATTAAGTCTGAGACCTAACATGTATATTGAGATTCATTTGTGGTTGTGGTTAAGAAATCAAATAATACATACTTGTTGAGATAGCGCGCTTTTACGAACCGTTGCTTTGGACAGTTGGCTCTTTTGGACCATAGTGTATATGCTGTGCACCGTTTCGAAATGATTAGCTTATTTGCCAAATCCTAATTTTACTGGACTATAAAACTATTATACCTACTGTTGCAAATGTATCAATTTGCTAGAAAACATTTCATAGATACACGTTATTCCGAAAAGTTGTCATTGTGCTTTTTAGCAGCACATACAGAATTTCTTCAAAATAAATTCATAAAAATATGTGACTAAATTTCTTTAAGTATAAGTAGAAATAGTCACACAAGACAATTCACCTTAGGAAATAGGAACCAGAAATATACTCTTTTTTATTGTCCAAAGACCGATCCAATTTTGGAGCACGACTGTCCCGAGCTGTTCAAAGTTATCTGTGGATTGGCATCTCTCGTCACATTCATAAAGCTGAGAGCTGGTGCAAATTGAATTAGGGAAAATGAGAAGGGTTTGCGGGATACTGGCAAAGAATTAATTTGCAATTTTAGAGGTTTTGTCGGAGGAAATAATGTAGCAAGCTGTTGTTTTATTTTCCATAACCAAATTTGTTTACCACCTTTACTGGTCCAACTGGGAAAAAAGGATGATTTTTATCCTGAAACTATTTAAAGCCGCACTTTTTTTTCTGTAACTCAATTCTCAACAAAGTTTAGTAATGGCAAATTTCACTAATACGTGAAATTATATCGATATATTTAACTTGTAATATTCTTTTTATTAAGACAGATTAGTTTTAAAAGAAAATTTACTGAGGAATGCGGAGTGCTATTCAGACGAAACGTGAGCAATTACAGCATTAGCAGATTATTTCGTATTCCGGACATTTTTCAACCAGTGATTTCCATTTTCGACGAGGGTAAAGTAAAGGATATATGACAAAAATACAAAATTACAAAATTACATAATTAGAAAATTAACAAAAATTAATTGCGGAAAATAATAATATAAAGTAAGGAAATTAAACAAGAATTTTGCAAACATTCGACTACGATACCTGTAATATTCAGCTTCGCGACATGTCGATAATAAATTTTAAAAACAGTTCCACTTTGCATCAGTAGGTTCTCTATAAATGTGTATGCAACCACAAAGTTTTAATTGTGTTTTGCTTTCTGATGAATACACGTATAACTATTATAGTTCGGAAAATTTACATTAATTCTACTGTTATACAGCCCATTTCAATAGAAACCATACAACAACAACTTTCACTAGCCATAGGAAAATTTAGCCCGGAAATAAAAAATGCTCTCTACCGACATACACTACCCAAATTCATACTGGGACTCATAAAACAAAAGAGAGAACTGTACAGACTATATACAAATACTCAAAATAACGACCTAAAAAAGACACTGAACCAACTCAAGAGAAACATTAAAACCTTGATTGGACAATACCGACAAGACAAATGGCTAGAAACATGTAAAGAAATACAAAAAGACAAAGGCAAAACATACTGGCGAAAAATTAAGAAACTAGCGCAATACAAAAAAACTAACACTACTGACACAATTGACGAAAACGGAATAGAACGGTACACAGACAAAGAGAAAGCTGACGCGTTCGACAGACACTACCAAAGGGCCTTCAGCAAATCGACAAACCCTAACTTCGACAATGACAACTGGAACTTGATCAACGACTGGTACTTGAACTATTTCAACAGCTCACCAAACTATACATACAAACTGATCACAGACACAGAGTACGATGAAGCCCTAGCGCATATCAAAAACACAGCACCGGGAAAAGATAAAATAAAGGCAAAAGTCCTGAAAAGCCTAACTCAATAAACACACAAACTGATCCTAACTGAATTGAACAACTGCGTCAGAAATAACAAAATTCCAAAAACATGGAAAAACGGCTTAATAATCCCTATACCCAAAAATGGACTGGACAATACACAACCGAGCAATTACAGACCAATTACATTGCTACCAGTACTTAGCAAGGTTTTTGAGTACATAATAAGGCAGCGACTGGGAAAACTGGTCGGAAAGTACATACCATCGTATCAGTTCGGATTCAAACATCAGCACTCGACTATTCACCCACTCTTCACTCTGACTAACAATATACAAACAACCCACCTAACTGACAGAAAGACAGCTTGCCTGTTTATGGACATTAACAAAGCTTTTGATAGTGTCTGGCATAGAGGCTTACTATACAAACTATACAAACTACACACACCAACATATCTACTACACCATAAAGAACTTACTAGAAACCAGACAACTACAAGTACGAATTGACAAAACACTGTCATTTTCTTTTTCCCCTGAACAAGGGCTCCCTCAAGGATCCCCGCTCTCACCCTTTCTCTACAATATATACCGCCATGACATATACAATTACAACTTACCAGACAAAAATCAAATCGACAGATCGGCATACATATTACAATACGCAGACGACACGGCACTTATTGTACATGACAAAACTACTGAGAGAGCAGCTCAAAGACTCCAAACACTAACAAACAACACAATGACATGGTTTTATAAATGGAGACTAACACCAAACGCGTCAAAAAACCAACTTCTGCTCACAAACCACAGACTCAACGCTGACTCCCCTACAATAACTGCAGACGGCCAAACGACACAACCAAAAAACGACGTAAAATACCTTGGAATCACAATTGACCACAAACTTAAATTCACTAAACACATATGAAACATCAGGGCAGAAACAATAAAGAGAACAAAACACTTCCGATCACTAACCGACAAAGACAGGGGAATTAGCACAAACAGCGCCACCAAAATATATAAAGCTATTTGTAGACCCTTGCTAGACTTTGGACATATACTCATGACCAACGTAACAGAAATGACAAAACGTTATATACAAACAACAGAACAAATTGCACTAAGACTAATAACACGAATAAGACACCCCCAAAACCCACTACACAACCCCCCCACCCAACTACTATACGAACGCACAAACATGACAAAGATTTCGGAAAGACTCATACATCTACAGACAAAATGGACCAACAACCCCTACAACTGGACCATACTGAATCCCCTTTGTCTTACAAGACCAACCAGACAATCCCGCTTCCGTTTCCCTACATCAACGCTACTCGAACACTGACAAACGCAACTGACTACTGGACAATAAAATAATTTTTTCTTGTCATTAGAATTGGAAAGTTTATTTAATAAGATTATTAACCTAGAATAAGAGAATTTTCATCTTTGTTTTTTGTTTAGATTAAGACTACATGTATTAAACAAGGGCAGAAAGACCGATAGGACGATAGCCTTTTTTAGAAATAAAGATGTTTACTACTGCTACTAGAAAATTACAGCCATTTTAAGCTAATTGCAAGTTAGATTATGAAATATCGGTGTGTGTAGCTAATAGCGAAAAGAATTGGTGAAAAATTATCGTCAGCCAAAATTAATTTAGGGTAGTTAGAACACGGAAAGCTCAAATATTCAGAATTAATCAGAACAGTACCAAATTTATAAATTCGAATGATACACCACATTTTTCAGTGTGGCAGCTAATAATAGTTTGGAATACGAAGTGATTTTTCTCTAACGTTGAATGCTATTGATCGCTGACAAATACTGATAGCAAAAGTAATGCTTTTGAGGCCAAAATATTGAAATAAGTTATAGGAATTATATATTAATTGTTATTATAAAATTTGAATGTTTATTGAAATTTAGGACACTGACAAACATGAAAAATTATTTTACATTAAGTAATAAAGTCATATATTTTCATAACAACGTTTTTTTTCTGTCTTTTTAAATCTATTTTAATTAGAAACACTTTTCTTGTTAGTTATTAAGTTTGATTTTCAGATCAAATTTAAGTAATAAACCGTAGGACGTTAATACCGGAACAGGACATTTTTAAATAACTTTGAAGTTTAAACTTTTAAGTCGCTTTATGGCGTTATATATGTCACTATAGTGATTTATGCGGCAAAGAAATTATACGCCTGTTAATTTCAGAGGGCAAAGTTTCGGGCCCTCGGGATTATGGCTCTAGGCTCGGCAGTAATTGCCCGAGGATCCTCACCTTCGAGGTGGTTACATATACGAAGTTATTAACACCTTATAATTCCCATGGTACATAGATAATTTTATTTCCGCCTAATGTACTTTGTGTTAGCTGTTTGTCTAACGGAATAAATTAATACGGGTACGGTATATTTATTATAATATGCTGTCTTTTGTTAACATATTTCCTTAACATTGAATTTGGCCTGATTCAGACATACTGGAATTGATGTTATAAAGGAATGTAAAATTTTGCAAAAACTGTACAAAATAAGAAATTTCTTATTACAAACTTATTGATTTTTATTAATGGCAAAATTTTAAAATGGCAAAATATATTCGACTAGTTTGAACATCGTTGATATCCACGTAGGAATGTTGCTTTTAAGGAATGCTAAATTTTCCACGAAACGAAAAAGATGTATGGATTCGATAACTCCAGAACTCTTTTTGCTATTTCTTTAGTTTATGCTATTTTCCCATCATGCTTCAATAATTAATATCTCCAAACCTACAACCTCACTTAATGTATGGATTAAACGCTTAGAAAGAAACTTTTTTGGCTCCCTAAGACCTAACAAAAATTTTGATTTCGAAAGTAGTCAAAATGAGTGAATTTATTTTTCTTTTGTAGGGACGCAATTGAGACCATATGTTTCCTCGTGTTTTCCAATATCAATTGCTGTTGTGGACAAGAAACGTTCAATTTTGTCCATATCACTGACCCGCGTCTAATCGTAAGAACAGTTTGGATCCTAATTAATTAATTTAAAAATTACGGACGACACGAATATCATAGAAAACTCAAATTATATTATCGTTATTTGGTTGTAAATAGTTAATTTACATTTACCTGTATGTACGTACCTTCCTCTAAGACCAATAAGTTCAGCAAGTAGTTCTTATTCAGTTTTGGGAAGAAAATATAATATAAGTATTTTCAAAATATTCAGTAACAAATACAAAAGAAATATTTTGAGCATGTATATCTAGATAACCTATGTACTTGGAATTTAGAACTACTGTAGTAAGATTCATCCAAATTGAGATCAGAAATTCTAGTAACTTTATTTGAACTTCTTCATTATAATTTGAACTTCTTCATTATAATTCTCGAATTCATAACTTTTGAAGTTATTAAAAATTTGTCCGATTTTTGGCCATGTGTAGTCTTCACACTGATTATGACTTATACAATTTGCAAATATCTCCTGGTAATGATTTTTAATGGTAATTATTATTAATTACCACATTTCTTTAGTATTCCGAATAATAAATAATTTATTGTTTTACTGTATTGAGTATGCTGGGCAATAACATAAAGTAAATGCGGTTATAAGCTGTTCTTTTTCTGCCTTCAGTGTTTTGCCCGCTGCATACATTTTGATACGGACGGATAGACATTTTGTAATTTTTTATTAGCTCTAGTAATTATTAGAGAAATCATAATTTCTGGATTAAGGTGCAAGATTCTACTACTTTCTCAACAATATGGGCACAGAAAATGTCTATCATTTGTAATATTTAGCGCCTGAAAGAGGATCATTTTGTTGGCTTGCACATGATTTAATCCAAATCAAGATCAAACTACACTTCTTTTTTTTTTCATAATTTTTTCGGGCTATTATGGACATTACATTTTCATCTCGACCATTAAGGATTATGAATTTAGTCAAATGTTTGAATTGATTTATCATGATACAGGGTGAAACCAACAGTTGTTTGTGGATTTTGAGTTTGACTAAAATATACGTAGTATTTAACCTTCTGAGGTAAATTTAAACTACCTTCCTTTGGGGCCCTAAAACGTGGAGCTGAAAATAGCTTTTGCTTGTGTCTAAAAGATGTATCAGTTTCAAATACTAATTCTATTAAATTTTAATTTGTTAACTTTTAAACGCAAATAAATTTGTTCGTCCTTTTTCAGAATTTCTTAAACTGTTGTGACGAATAGCCCAACGAAGATTCATATTTCAAAAAACATTTTTGGTTCTAACACTCTCTCGCCGCGATGCTTAACATACACATTAAGGCAAGCTGGAAAGCTGCCTAGATAATATTGAGCGAAAATCTGCATTAACGCGATTGAAGCTAATTGACTTTGTCAAGTTCACCGCGGTTAAGACTGTCTATATGCAAATAAGAGAATAGTTTGCTGACATTTGCATGCAAAGCACCACAATATCTTGGAAGTCAGATTTAACTAATTAAGTCAGGAGCCAAGTAGCAAAATAAAATTTTAGGTAACAAACAGCTAGAAGAAATTTGTAGATAAATGTAATTTAAATAAAACGTTAAATCGTTTTGCAATTGAACTTGATTTAAAGATGACGCAATAAAATAAAACTTTTAAACACTAAGAATGAATTAATATTGTAATTCCGGTTTATTTCAACTCTAATGAACGCTACTCCACTTTCATTGCAATTATTCTAGAAAATCTGAAATCTGCAATACTTCATGTGATAAAGGCAAAAACAAAAGTTCTGACATTTGCATTGAACACTAAATTACATAAGTAACTGTTCAAAAATATATTTTATAATGAATGCTTTGAAAAACAGCCGTATTCCATGTTGTCATTATTAATTAGGTCGATAGCCTTTTATGAGTAATAAAGATGTTTACTACTACTACTACTATTATTAATTAATGATGATTCCTAAAATTGCACTTAAATTCCAATGCCCAAATTAATGGCCTTACCATTTTATCTTAATTCTCCGAGATTCTACCTATATATTTCCATAAAAGTCATCAAAAATTAGCTGAAATTTAAACTTTTTATCACCGTCTATTCGTCAAATTTTATGTTCCAATAATTATTGTTCAACCATCACATTACCAGTTTGCGCTGTACACGACACATTCGTTGTGTGATTAGCTGCCAAATAGCTCCCTGAAACTAAAACTAAAAACAAATACAGCAGAACAATATAGACGTGTATTTCCAAGGCGTAGATAAAATAAGTAAAACAATAATTATTTTAAATCATATATTGTGCATTTACTTGCCCTTTATAAAATATCAAATTTAAATATATATCCAACACGAATTATCCCAAGCCAGCCGAGGAATGGCTATCAGCAAAGGCATACTTATGTTCTTTCCCTGAAAGCATCAATTAATCTAATACAGAACATTTTCAAATACCTATTCTATACAATAAAAACTCTTACTTAAGAAGCAAAATGCACAGTTTTACAAATATTCTCTATTTATTTATTAAGTATTGCTTTTTTATATCTACAACAAAAATTTCAAGAAAACGGAAACATTCTATACTCTTAGTGATGAACAAAGTCCGTAAACAGAGATTTAAAGTACCAATTGTGTTGTCATTTACACTTGGTCAATGCGGGTTCAAAAATACCAACTGTAGTCAACATTTGGATGTTGAAAGTTAAGATGAATACTCAATACTTTTATGCCCTGTGTATGTTCAAAATACTAAAAAGTTGTTTAGCATAAAGCAATAGCATGTTTTAGAGAAGGAACTGCTTGAAATATGTGAACACACCCAGAGAGGAAAAATGTAAATTTTCAATTTTTTCAAAGAAACGTATTTCACAAATGGGATTCTAAAAAACATAATTAAATCGGATCAGTTTACCACAAGATTCATACCTATATAAAACCAAGTATGTGTTCAAGTAAATTTGATCTGGCTTTGTGGTAACCTTACTTATCTCACCGCAATGAAGAATACTATTTAAATAGGCTTCGGGACCCGCAAAAAAAAATCAGCATTTGGTGTGATTTTAATTGAATTTTCAGGATTGTGCGGCCCGTGTATTTTCTATAAACTGCAAAAATTTCAAATGGCTTTTTGCTGTAGAGTAAAAGTACGAACTGTTTGAACAGAACGTGGATTTGTCTGAAAATGTAATTTTAGGACAATATATACAATGCCGAGAAAATGTGGAATTAATTCCTATTTGAATTAAATTTTAAAGCCTGTTGGAGTAAAATATCATGTTAATCCAACGAGAAACCAAATTTCTCTTATGTTGAACGCACGAAATGTTAGTTTTAAATACAATACTTGCTTTTGTTGGTTCCGCAAACACCTTAAGACATATTTTTTGGTTGCATCTATTTTTACCAATTTTTCAATATTTACAACATTTTAGGCAATCCTACCATTTCAATTTTATTTATGAACTCGTGGTCAACATGACAATGTCGCAGAATGTTATAGAAGCATGTGCTGCATTTAGTTTTCACACCACAAAATGTATGATGAAAAGACTAATTAGTGTTTATTTGATTAGACATTAATAGAGCACTTTGCGCAAATACTTGCTGGATTATTTCAATTTCAGAATTGCGGGCTGCTGTCGGAGATCTGGCTCCCAATGCAAAAATTCTGAATTAATTATTATCACTTCAAGAAATAGCAAAATAGCATTAGGATAATTGAGCCTCACCGTATAAGCTACCTATTTTTTCATGTTAATTTATGCGTTAAGTTTGAATTTTGTAGTAAAAAAAAGATTGCTATTTTTTAACCGTTTCAATACCACAGATTATCTTTGAAGTATCAAACAAAAGTCGAGCATTCCCTCCGGAAAGATCTAAAATTCCTAAAATAAAAGGTAATAAAATACAAAAAACAGAAAATGTTATTTACAAATAAATTAAACAGCAAAAATTACTTTAAGTTACATAAGAAATTTGTAGTTGCTGCATATTATTAACACTTTCCTACAATCTAAATTTATCTAAATCCACGGAAGACAAGACGGCCTCACACACTCGGTCGCTAAATGCAACGGAATAGAGTACCGTTTACCACGTCACTTGTTTCGCGGTGGCGGAGGAGGTGGCTGACCTAAAGGTGGGCCTAAAGATGCTTGCCTGAATGGTAACGAACTGCGACTGGGAATGGGTGGAGGTTTTAGAGGAGTTGGTACCGACATTTGTGAAGTCAATGTTTTCGTCAGACCTGGTGGTGCAGCTGGAGGAGCTACTCCTGGAGGTAAAGCTGGCGGCGGATACGTTGGTGGTCCACCTACAGGAGTCACTGCGCTCGATTCCGGGCCAAACGCTGATGGAGATAAACTTGACTGAGTACAAGGGATAAGATGGGAAGGAGGCTTAGTGGGATGCGTGACCGTTGAAAGATGAGATGTCGAATCGACACTTATTCCTTGCAGTTCTGTCGGCCCAATACATGTCACTATCTTGAGCTGTTGAGAAGAAGGTTGAGATCGTTGAGGTCGTGGAGGCATCGTAAATTTGTTTTTGCCTTCCTTGCCTGCTGCTACGTAGGAAAAGACGCAAAGCACGGAATAGCAGATTTGATCAGCCTATAAATATACGTTCAAATTAGGCTTTTTATTATACAATCTTAAAGTAATCGAAACTCCTTATCAACAATTTGAGCTCAAAATATATATTGCAAATAAAGATAAATAAAACAAGAAAGTATTTTCACGGATATTTTTTCCCAATACAATTAGGTTGCAAATCGATGACTCATAGTTCAAGTAATGTATATAAAGCATTGGGAAAGAATATAATGAAACAAATAAAGGTAGATCCAGAAAAGCTTACGCAATAACGAAAAATAATGTCATGCTCCTGATGGAAATTTATTTAAGTCTTCTGCTAAGCGGACTGCAAATATTCTGTGGAAACAGCGTAGCATCTGGCTAGCCTAAAACATCAAATAGAAAAACTTGCATGCATCAACATAAATGTAGGTTTAAAAACGAAACAAATATTGCGTATAAGTTACATGCTAAATGTAGGCAATTTGCACTGTTCTCATCATTGTTAGTGTCTGTAGACGAATGAACCGCAGCAGGTCATGGCTCATTGCAGGAATAATGTAAATAAATTATTAGATGTTTTTAACTGAAATGTTCGGTAAAACAGGAAATGCACTTTGTCAATTTTCATATAAGGTGAAAATTGAGTAATAATTTATACTTTAGTATTTATATTGAGCAATTCCGGAGTTAGGTATTAGCACAAGAGAGAAACACATATGACCATGAAACACTGCATTGCGGTTTACCGTAGTTACAGCACAGTTTCAGCTGATTTCAAATTTAAACATTTTGTGAATAGACCAGATGACATTAACGATTTTAAAAGCAGAATATGCCAAGAAATCAGTAGAATATTCTGGAGCCATCTGAACTTCAAAATCAGTCTAAAAATAACGATAATTAGCAGTAGTAGGGGGTACTTTAACCACTTTAAAAATGAATTGGTAAATAAATAGAAATTTACAATTTTGGTCGGTTTAAAATGTAATAGAACTTCCAATAGAATATATTCAGCATATCTAATGGTCTCATGGTAACGCTGCATTTCACCATAGGGCAATATGAGCAATGATAAAAGTATCGGCCTGTACGTTCTTCTGTAATGATTTAAAATAATAAATTAGTTCTGTTTAAATGAAGGAAAATAATGAATAAATGTTGGTGTGTGTATAAATAGGACTATCGCTGGTGTAAAGGCAATTATGGTCTGGGTACTTTGTATTGAATTAAGAACTTGCAAAAAATCAATTTGTACAAGTTACGAGTAACGTGCTTAGTTACAGCTAAGCTTTCAAATTCATAAGCTTTAAGATGTAAAATAGTAAAATACATCAATAATATTTTAACTTTATTAAAGTACTTTTAAGAAGTACAAAGTGTAAATTGTTTTAAACTGTGATATAGATAATATCGTTACACATTAAAGGATTTGATTAATAGTGTTTGTCTCTGTCTGAATAAAAATATTCAAGAACAAATTATATGATCTTACTGTATTGTATGTTGATAATAGTAGACTAATGTTTTTAGTTAAAAATTAAATTTACAATAATGGTATATAACAATGGTGCTTCAGAACTATGGAAATGTTCAGTGCAACAATAGCAAGTTTAAGTAAAATGGCTCTATGTCCGGAAATGTCCCCCAAAGAAGACCTTATTTGCGTGTACATAATACCACTTATAATATTTGCTTAAAATATCAATTCTTGCAATCTTGTGAAAATTAATCATAATTTTCACTGGCGTTTCGTAAAACTGACGCATTCACGGGTCCCCAGGAATGAAAGCTTAAATTTATAGTATCAGATGACATAGAAAATCACGTAAATGGACCACCTCTGCCGACTTCATAAGTTCATCCGTCAACAAAACAAAACTTCAAAAATTAACTTGCTCAACAATCTGATAAAGCAGCGACAGACAAGATTGAACTCTTGCTTAATAATGGACGGGAGTCAAAATTTGATCTGCGTGTAAATGGTATTTGTGGATAAGGTTGTCGACAAAGCCTTAATTTGCAAATTGAACGAATTAACTACGGGTGTGATATACAACAAGGCCATTTAAGCAAAAATATTGAAACACAAATAGGTCTATATATTTCAGAAAAAACACAAACTTACCATTGGCGATCTATACTTCCTCTGAATTACATGTCGTGTTTTAGGATCTACAATGTAATAAGTATAGTTAAGAGCATAATTATAAAAAAATGTTAAATTCAATACTTACTAAATTCTTCTATAATAAATATGTTCCCATGTTGGGTGTAACATTTTCTAATATGAGATATCCTTACGAAAAACTGAAAAATACACTTACATTATTATGAAATTTGCATCATTATACAAACATCTTGGCCGGTAAAATTGCTACAAAAGTTATAAAAATAATTGAGATCAAAGAAATTATACTCGATAAAGAGCTATTTTTGAAAACGTCACAGAAAATCTGGATACAAATCTTCATTTCTGTTGTTTGGATCAGAAAATCTATCAAATTGTATAGGTAAAAAGGAAAAAACTAATTAAAACCACAGTAAAAGCAATTTTACCTGGTCAAAAAATCTACAACAATCTTAACAACTAATAGTCATGCACTATAGAAATTGCCATCATGCAAAAAGCCCTAGGCAACTTTAGAGATGGTTTGAAAGACCTAGATTCGGTAACAGAAGGTGTTTGGTGTTAGTGGTGTTGAGGTGTGATATTAAATATTAGTTGGTGACGATATGGTGCAATTAAAATAAAACAGTGTAAGTTGCCATGCGAGAAAACCCGCAGAAAGCTGCTACAGTGGCTACATTTAACGCGCGATTTGCATTTTTTACATCTAATTTTGTCAGTTTTTGTTTGCGTTAACGGTTAATATCGCTTTGGCTGCATCATTTAAACTGCCTTGTAGATCTGATTTTTAACTTGAATAGGCATTTACAATAAAGTGGGCAAATAGTTGTGCCAACTATCATTTTCTTTGCTGCAGTTTAAACGCTTAATTAAAACTTATTGCACTCTACTAGTGCAAAATAGCGGAAGTCTACAGGGAAAGCGGCTAACTAAACAAAAACTATGACTAAAACTAACGACCAATTTTAATAGACCATTTTTCAATACCTCAAAATCCTGCAAGCAGCGTGTCGACGTGGACAGATGGACGAGAAAATAATAAACAGTTAGTATTTTATTTTCGACGTAATCGGACCATCTCAAAAGTTCCCATTAAGCTTTTATTAAGCTTTCTCGAGGATTTAACTTCACACTCTGTACTACATTTTTCATATGGTATCAGTAAATATTTATGTGACATGGCAAAGTTTGCTTAGGATCCTCTAGAAAGCTGTTATTTACTTCTGACCACTCATTACAAAGAAGAAGAGAGAAAAGAGAGTAGAAAACATCGAAAAGCAAAAAATTATACAATAGTTGATACAATAATTGATATAGATATGGCACATTGAGCTGCATGCAGATAAACGACATTTTATATGTCTTTCTCATCATTACCTATGAACACCAAAGTCAGGACAGAGAAATTTGTAACTAAAATTTACTGAGAATGCAAACAATGATACAAGATACTCAACTATATTACTAAAATTAATTGATAGTTATATGAATAGTACCCAAATTATCTATTAGGTACCTATACATTATCTATTGGCAATAAAAAAATAGGTATAAAAAAATCTAAGTCATACTACGAATACTTAACGGTAAAAATCAATGTTGTTACTTTGAAAGTAACTTGCAGTGTACAGTAAATTAAATACCAAATGTAGTTTTAAAAAGTAGATTTTCATGCCGAGTGATGCCTACCCAAACGAGTTTACAACATTCATGAATCATAATTTAAGATTTCATAGTTTCAAATTTATTAAATATTTTGCTACTGCCAAAGATGCATAAATAGGCATTTCAACGTGATAATAATCTAAGGAGTGGCGCAGCAAAGAGGAAAGTTTTGAGTGGTCCTTGCACAATATCAATGCACATCACAGGGCAAAGAACAAATTACAACACTGAATAATCGAAAGAAATACCAAAATGATTAAATTATATCGATGCAAGTTGCGAGTAAGTGAATTCTCATCATCAATTAATTTATGTGAAATTGTGGAAAAACGATATAAATTAGTAATGTGTCAGTGCATTAGTTATCATACTTGGTCATTATTTTTAAACAGGTTGGTGGAAATTAATTAGCATATACTTTGGAGCACAGTGAAACATACCAAATTACTAGAGCTGATAACTGTATGCAAAAATCAGTCATGGAAATTTCGTACATGATTATAATGCTAAGCAAATTTCGACCTGAATTTAGAAAATATGCGTCAAGGAACTTGATATCTAACTGTCTCACACACTCGGAAAAATGAATTTTCAATGTTAGCATTTGTAATGTTAAGTACGCTTTGCATATTAGGTATAAGAACAAAAAGTTGTACAGCTGTTGCGTGTAAAATTACAGAATAGATATAGATGATATAGATAGAATCGATATAGATATAGAATAGAAAATTTATCAAGGAAAAAAAATTAATGTGGACACATTTTCTCATAGTAAATACAGATGGAGTATTAGGAAAATCAAGCGCTTATTGCTTGGATGGTTTAATTAGTTTATTTTGTAAATTGTTGTGTAGCTATTGTTATCAAATTTAATTAAAGTTATTGTATGCACTAAGGAAATATGTAGACTTTCCTACATAGACTGTACCTACTAAACCGGACATTAAAAATTGAATTAACTCTTTTAAATAGAAAATATCCGTCGTTTTTTATCAACCAAATGATTGATTGATTTGTTTCTGGTATTGCAAAAATTTTGTAATAGACTGGAAAAACCGAGGTCGCAATGTTTTAACAGAAAAATCCTAAAAAAAGAAAAAAGAAGGTATTCTTTGTAAAAAGAGGAACTGGAAAATTTAACATTAACGGTTTGTTGTTATTATTTTAGTTATTAAAACATTTTAGTTATTAGAACTTTAATAGATAGTTTCTACTACAGAAAAAATGGATTAATTATATCCTTATAAACAAAGTAAGTCGGTTACGGGTAACATTATATTAAGAGAGTTGTCCGCATTTTCATGATTTGGGAACCCATAAATAAGCACAAATAGTTTTAAAAAGTGTTAACAACTTATTATTAATTAGTATTAGATTCATTAAAAACTGTGTTAAAGAAGTGTTAAAAGATTGTTCATATTGGCTAGATCTACATTCAAAACTAATCGAATTTCAAAGTGGGCGAAAAATTGTCATGTTTGCAATTCAAGCGATGGTTATTTAATCATCAAATAGCTACTGAGCCAACCAGCCTTTTTGTCGTTAAAAGATCTATGAATATGTGTTTAATTTTATAGTCTTCATATTATTCCAATTTTAGTTGGTTAGTTCCATTGTGTTTGTAAGTGTTCTAGTTGGGCTTTTTTAAGAGAAAGTAGGCAGAGTTATCTGAGTTGTCTTGTACCACAAAGGGAGTTAGTTTCGTCCAGCTGTGAGAGATAATATTCAATTTTAATTGCATTTAAAGCAGCATCTCAATTGTCGGCATGTTTGGTCCGCCATACATAAATCGGTCGATGAATTGTGTAATGGATTCAATATTTTCCATTGTTTATATCTTATGTTTAGTTTCATTTGCATTTCTTTATTAACAGTGCCTCTAGTCCGGAAGTTATTTCTGTTCCAAAATTATGTGAGTTTTTACCCACAATGGTTCTTACGTATTTTAAATATTTCTATGGTTTAGGTATATGATTGTAAGCGGTTATTGCTGCTTTGATTTGATTGTTTGAGAAAAGTAGTTGGTGTTTTGTGGGATTTGGTGTTAATTTCTAATTATCCAACCATGTCATTATATTGCTCGTCAGTATAAAGTCGAAATTAGTCTAAAGTCTAAAGCCTGCTCAATGCTTTCTCGGCATTTTCATCATGTGCAATAAGTGGAGTGTCATCAGCATATCGTAATATGTAATACGATTTATCTATTTTTTTATCACCCAATCGTGTTTGTATATGTCGTCGGTTGTGTATGGTGATGATGGCAGTCCTTTGCTCGGGAAAAATGCAAAACAGAAAGACTTGCCAATTGGTACATCTAGATGTATATTCTTGAGTAAGTTTTACATCATGTAAATTAAGTATTTTGGAATTATGTTTATCGTAAAAACGGCTAACCTTGACCTAAGAGTCTTGCTAGACGCTCAGAATCTATGGTAAACTTTCTTTTGCCAGTTGGAGCTTTTGATCTGATAAACAACAAACGTAGCATTATTTAGGGTTATCATGTGGTTATTCCAATAAATATTTAAAAATATCAGCCATATTGAGTGCAAAAAATTTACCGACATGGAAAAGAGGCCTTTGATTCGTCTATTAAAGTATCTATCAGACTATGAAATATATTTGACTGATACGAAAATGGCTAGAAATTTAACATATTACTTAATTGTTTTTGCTGTGTTTAATTTATTATTTCATGTAGTTCATATATGATTTATGTTCAACAGGTTACTCATCATTTCAATTCATAATATCACCTTTATACTTTTAAGGCATTAAAAGAATCTTTTCCAATTTCTATCTTGCATATTGAGCATTTTTGACATGTTTCGAAAGCTAGGTGTCTTAAACGCATAAAGAAAATAACTGAATCTTTAAGTTTTAGTCAAATGTTGCAGCTCGGTACTTTACATTTCAATATCACCATCATGGTGCACTTTATCAAGAGACTTTTGTAGCGGTGTAGCATGGCAAAGGCTCTTATGAGTTGGCAATAAAAAATCCGATGTGACACTTTATCCCTATCTTTTGCTCAAAACTCCAAATACTTTTTAACCACTGCACAAATCTCTAATGAAAATACTAGTTGAAACTCTACTATGTTTTTCTATATTAATTGGAGTAATTTTTGTTTTTTAAGATTTTAAAGTAGCGAAATTTGATGAGCCATTTTATTCTGGATGGATCAGCTCAGTTCTACTCAAACATGTCTTGTTCGCATTTGCGAGATGATCGTATTGAGCAGATTAAAAATTATTAACATTGATGTACAACCGGAACTGCGAATTAAAGTCCAACTAGTGTGTGGTTTTATATGAGAAAGAATTTATAATGGAAGCCAAAAACTGAAAAACTACAGCCATCTAGCATTTAATTGAAGATAAAGATAAAAACTCACAGGCACAAATTTTTGGGTCATAAATGCCATGAAACTCCTACAACTTTGTTCAGTTTCAATTAATAGATAACTTTTCATAACAATGTGGATATTTTATTGGTGTTTGCGTTACGTGTTCAACGAGTTATGAGTTTTCAATTAGTTATATAAATATGTATATATCAAAGTTCTTCTGCTAATAAATTTAAAAAAGGTAAAGCAGGTGGGTGCACACTCAATGAAATTGAATGAAATTATAATAAACAATAAGTGTATTAATAGATTAAAGTTATTATTAATATTCTTTCAAGTACACACATTGAAATGTTCGCGATAACCCAAGCACTGACATACGGCATATCAATAAATGTGTATTAATAAATGTTGAGCGCAAATGACCTCTCATAATTTATATCATTTTGGTCTGTACATATGGGATTCAAATATAAGAATATTCATAAAAAAACTATCTATAAATTGTACTTTTATTTAAAAATGACTAAAAAACAAACGCCAAGCATTTCTATATGCTTAAACAATGGGATAAGTTTAAATACACTTGGCATTCATTATTTAGATATTCATTTGAGCAATCTAATCTACAAAACTTCTGACCTACCTTGCTGTTGGCGAAGAGTAATCCAACTCCCTCCATGCATACCTGCAACAATCCGCCCTCTCCAGTTGCAACGTCTTGAACTGGAAACTCACCTCCTAACTCAGGAACACTGTGAACTGCTCCACTTCGTTCTATTGCTTCTTTTAAACAATAATATACTTGCTTACACTGAAAATTATTGACTATTATTAGCTCGTTGAACTATGGTAAACTAAGTGAACTTTAATAATAGAGAGCTTTAAAACATGGTTACCTTTTTGGTGTAAAATTTATAGACTTTTGTAGTTCCGACGCTGCGTTTCCAAAGACACAGCACTTTGTTCTTAGGACTGTAAGTCATGTTGACTAGTACATTAAAGAACCATCGCTCAAATATTGTCCCATTAACAAATCGTATAATTAAACCGTCGTCCTTAACTTCAAGGAATCGAAGATCTCCCGTGCAATCCGTGCCGAAGTGCACGGTAAAACTTTGGCGATGGAGCGATTGAGAGACGAGAGGTTTCAAGTCAATATCATTACCTTCCTAAAATATCAAGAAGCTTTTTTTAAAATTTGATCAAACATTTAACTTTTATATCTTTTCTTTCCTTTTCTTTTTCCCAAATTGAATGATGTAATAAAACATAAAGTCAATATTCGTGCGGATATCCCTGGATGTAATAACAATATAATTACCAAATTGTGGATTTGATCTAGCAGCAAATTAATCTCGTGGCTGTAAATAAGCCCAATATGACTTTTCCCTAACAATCTTCGGACTTTTCGCTTAAGTTCTTCTTTATTACAACGCAGCATTACAAGAATTGCAGTCAGATTATAAAGGAATGTTGAAAGCAGTCTATCTTCCTCGTGTTCCAATCGCTTCCTTTCTGCATCACTGAGACCTTTGTATCTTTCTAGAAGCTCTCTAGCGCCCTAGTATCAATGAGATTCAATTATTTAAACCCGGATAAACAAAAACTATAAATTACTCGGCGGGCAAAATAACAGAAATTTTAATTTTTTTTTTTTTTTAGTTTAGTACCTGATCCATTCCGATCGTATCTCTTTCTTGAGCTACAGCGTCCATAAAGGCATCTTCCCAAAACTGCATTTGGTCCCACAAGTTTGATCTGTCTTTGCCTATCAAACCTTCGAATAAATATGTTCGAACCACATCAGGTGAGGATGCCGCATTGGTATTAACAATGTGTCCTCCATGATATCGAAAGCCAACGCTCAAAGAAGACTTGCTGGACCAAACGCTAGAAGCACGTTGCTTTGGTAATTTTGGAAACTACAAAACAAAATTCTCATATGAAGTTAGTTATTAATTAACGCATTGCTAGTTTTTCAAATCTTCCCTACAAATATATCTTTATTTAGGCAGATTTCGGAACATAAAAATCATTCTTGAACGCAACTGATTTGAAAATATTCAGGTTGTTATACATAGTTTACTTTAACTTTTGGCTTTTATTTCACGTTCCTTATAACGAATTTAATAAATCAATAAGTTGCAAGATCAAAACCAAAACCACAGCTGATGGTAAATTGAAAAGTTTGTGGTGATGTATATAAAGCAATAGAAACCATTAAACAAAGCAAAAGAGCATTGTGTGTGTGAGAATACACCAGAACCCTTCACATGAACATACTCAAAAAATAATAATGTAGCAAAAATGTTTAAAATAGCTCCAAAAAAACTCAACTTAAACAAGACCGACTTGGACAAAGTTAAATCACACACTGGACTACGTAAAGGCAAACCCCGGACTTATCTCCATCGAAGATCTGCAAGAGCACCTTTCACATAACATAAAAAAATTCTCACCACAAATTAAAAATGCCTTTTATCAGCATACTCTACCCAGGTTTGTACTAAGACAAATAAAACAAAAAAGAGATTTATACAGACAATACCGAATTACACAGGACGACTCTATCAAAAGAACAATTAACAACTTAAACAGAAACATTAAAGCTATGATATTTCAATACCGACAACACACATGGATTGAAATTTGCCAAGAAATCGAAAAAGACAAAGGAAGAACATATTGGCGGAAAATAAAAAAATTATCTAAATACAAAAAAACAAATCCGATAGGTATTATCAATGAACAGGGAACACAACGATACTCGGACAAAGACAAAGCGGACGCCTTCGCCGGTCACTTTCAGAGGGCATTCAAAAGATCAACAAATATAAACTTTGACACTAACAACTGGGAACGGGTGAACAAATGGCATGACGAATTCTCAAGAAACACGACGGATCTAAATCACGAACTCATTACAGAGACTGAATATCTCGAAGCCTTACCACAACTGAAAAACACGACACCCGGGAAAGACAATATTAAAAGCAAGGTACATAAGCATCTAGCACAGGAGACACACGACTTCATATTAGGAAAACTTAACGAATGCATCACGACTAACAAAATACCCAAGTCATGGGAGAACGGTATAATAATTCCTATTTTAAAGAATGGACTAGATGACACACTAACAAAAAACTACAAACCCATCACGCTACTCCCGGGGTTGAGCGAACTGTTTGCACACATCTTAAAAAACAGATTACATAATTTAATAGGACATCATATTCCAAAATATCAGTTTGGCTTCAAGACTAAAAACTCAACTATACATCCACTTTTTATTCTTACTAATAACATACAAACCACACACCTGACCGGAGGAAAAACTGCCAGCCTGTTTTTAGACATCAATAAGGCCTTTGACAGTGTGTGGATGGAGGGCTTACTGTACAAACTACATAAACTTGGCACTCCCAACTACTTAATACATATTATTAAACAACTATTCGAGAGACAGACAACTGGAGGTACGAATCAACGACGACTACTATATCCCCTTTTCACCTGAGCAAGGCTTACCTAAGGATTCACCACTCTCACCCCTGCTTTACAACATATATTGCCATGACATATACAACCACAACAGACAAGACAAAGAAGGTATAGACCAAAACGCTTACCTGCTGCAATACGCTGACGACACTATCCTTATCGCGCATGACAGAACGAGACCGCCAGAGCACTGGACAAACTCTACAGACACAATAACATCATGGTTCTATAAATGGAGGCTCACACCAAATGCATCAAAAAACCGGCTGCTCCTCTCAAACCACCGAATTAAACCAGACTCTCCAAACATCACCACGGACGGTCAAATAATCAAACCCACCGACAATGTCATATACCTAGGAATAACAATGGACAATAAACTAAAATTCACCAAACACGTACAACACGTCAGAACAGATCTAACCAAGAGAGCAAAACACTTCCGCACACTTACTTACAAAAACAAGGGTATCAGCACCAAGACAGCAACTGTCATATACTATACTACGCTCATGTTTTATTCGCCAACGCTACTGACAAAACTAAACGGCATTTACAGACAACAGAACAGATAGCACTGAGACTGCTAACGAAGATCCGACACCCAGCAAACCGACTACTCTACGAACGCACAAACTTGACAAGGATCTCGGAAAGACTACTCGTCTTGCAATCAAGATGGAAACACAACCCTCACAATCTCACCTTCCTGGACCCCCTCTGTTTAACAAGACCGACCAGACAAACGCGTTTCCTCTTCCCAACCTCAACTCTATTGGAGCATCTCCAGACATAAATCATGTACATGTTTGTTAACTGCATTATATACATTAGTTTCTAGTTTTCCATATAAATGTTATTTTAACTTACCCAGGGCAGAAAGATCGATAGGTCGATAGCCTTTTATTACTAATAAAGATGTTTACTACTACTACTACTCGAATGAAATCACGGGTAGTGGTTTAGTAATAGTTACTGTTTAAAATAATGACAAACTGATGATGGTGGAGAAAGACACCGAAACGTATTTGTAACATTTTAAATAATAAAATTGACTGAAACCCAGGAATATATTGGAGTGAAGTTTAAAATAATATCAAAAAGTTCAATCTGAAACATTTTCAGAATGTATATGTCGATTTCTGAAAGTAAAATAATATGATCTGTAGGAATTTAAAAAATCTCTAAGCTGATGTTATTTTGCCAAGTAAGATTTGGAGTGATTAATGTTTATGTTGTGGTTTCTGATTATAATGAGATTATTTTCTGAAGCTTTACCTGCAAAGTTTCAACGTCAGTATCAGAAACTGTCGATCTGAATGATGCTTGATTGCCTCCCCTGTGAAGACTTCCGGCAGGTCCAGCTGTTATTGATCCTGGAGATATCGTTCCCCCAGAACCATGGATAGTACCTTCCCCCTAGGAATTAAATTAAAAAGTCAACAAGAAGAAGCGAAACATAATATAAGTAATATAAGCGATAAAAAAATTGTATGTATAAATAAGTAGGATGTTGCTCACTAATGTACTTATTGATAATAAAGTATTTGTGTTTAGTGTTTGAAATGTATTTGAAATTGTTAAATAAAAAATAGTATATTTAGTCAACGTACATCCGAATCAAATGAAGTCAGTTTGCTCAAAAGCAAGTTTTTCTTCTGGCTAAGCATATCTTTGAAGATCTCTGTGGTTGTCTGCTCCGACTTCTCAAAGTCAGCGTCCTCAATAAGCCTTACCTCAGGTGGCTCTAGATCAAAATTGTAACATTGTAAGTAATAAATCGAGACGGATCCGTTTTCAGCTATTACCGGCTTGGGAAGACTTTCTGCTTTCATTTTCCCATTCCGAACTAAGCTTGCTAGGGCTCACTGGTGATTGTGGACTCGATTTCTATAAATGCAAAAAACTTGTTCTGTCAGCTTCTATATTTTTATGCCAACAGCTTCATTATATTGACTTATTTACGGTTATTAAGTGTATTACCCGTGTATTTTCAGATGAAGATGCCCGCTGATCTTGTGCAACATCTTTAGTCCAGTAATGTGTGTGTGCAATTTGATGCATCTGAAATACCGAAGCTAACCCTCCTTGCCCAAAGTTACCATAAGTTAGCTCTAACCCATGCTGAACTGCCTGAAGGACTTTCAACATTCCCTTCCATACAGGTTTTGGTATGCACTGAAATTTAAGATGTTAAATGTAAATTTTCGTTCTTAAGTTTCCAAAAGATTCATTAGATATTAAAAAACATGTCCTATCTTACCACATCGTCGACGTGCTCATCTGGTGACACTTTCTTATTAATTGTCTGATTTATTTTCGTCAAAGCAAATGTACGAAATATTTCTTCTTCCATTAATTTCTTTAGCCTGTTAAACTTTAGCCATCCCACACCTTCTCCATCCAGGACATTCGTAATAATCTAAAAATAAATTATATTGTTTTTTATCGTAAATTCCCTTCAGTGCTAATAATCCAAGAAACTACCTAATAAAACATACATGTCTTCTAAATGTACATTTTTTTTCAAACGCTATATTCAGAGAGTTAAATGTGGAGTTAAAAATAAAAGTTTGTATCGTACGTCCTTTAAGCATGTCACGTTTATTTCCAAGAGGAGATTCAATTATTGAAGTGTTTACTTATTAAAAGGTGGCCCGAAAATAGATTAAATGAGTAAACCAGTAAAATTTTACGGAAATTTAATCAACCTTTTCCATTTAGTTGATCATTGGTTTAATGAAAGACGAAATCCTATCGCAAAAGACCTGAAAATATTTACTTTTCGATGAAGAATCCCGGCAGTTTCCTGCCGACTCATTATCAAAATCACTATATTCTGTTTTCATCAAAAGCATCATCATAATCATCAATCATAAATCACAAAATTATTTTACTTGCATCCTCCTCTACTTACATCGTTTAAAAGCAACTGATTTTCAGCACTATCTGCAGCTTTTTCTACACTCTGTCTTCTATGTAATTCCTCTTGTGCCTTAGATATTGGCTTAAGTAAACTAGTTTTCTCCGCTATCTCCTTAGTTCCTCTCTGGAATGGACTAAATAGCCCAGGTTTTGCATCTTTTTGCTTTTCCACATGCCCAAGTTGATCATGCCTAACAATATTTAAATTAAATTATATTAAATTTTTATTTAATTATTTTGTAATTAAAATGGAATTTATTGATTGCTCTGAACACACCTAACGTTGTCTTTTTTGTTGCCAAACAAATCTGAAAACATGCTTGTGGTACTTGAAGCCAGTCCATTCAAATCTGACTGAATATTGGAAAAGAAATCACGACTCGCACCAGCTAGAGCCGAGTGAGCAACTATAGATGTGGAACTAGATGTCGATTCACGCCTCTGGTCATTTCTATTGAACGAATCGCCCTAAAATTTGTGCAACAATAGTTAGGTAGTTCGATGGGCAAGTTTAAAATGAGCTTACTCTTAGCAGAGACTTCACGTTTACAACTTCTTTTGCCGACTTTGTCAGGTCTCCAAATGTGGATTTGCCAGCGTACGTTAAATCATCTATGGTATTTTTACTCATTGCTGTTGCTGTTTTGCTGGCTTCAAGTGCCGATTTGCTGGCTTCTTGAACAGTTTTGCTAGCTTCGCCAGCTGCTTTCTTTGCTTGTGTAGTCAACTAAAAATCAAAGAGCATAAAATAGTGAGAACTTTCTGCAATAGAAACAAATTTCAACAAAAGTGCCAAACAGATGAAAATTTGTAAACAAGCATGCATGATGTTTCGAAATATATAAAATATTGTACTTAAAATAACAATAAATTATTAGGCTAAATATGAATTAGTTCACATACCACATATATTTCAAAATGTAGCTTCAAATTTGAAAGTTGTTAATAAAACGGAGATATAGTTAGTGAAATAAAGTAATAAACACAAGCGTGATTTGCTAAAGTGGTTCATTTTAATTAATGTTTAATTTGTGTCTAACGTGTATGCATGAAATTTACGCCAGAAGCCTTTGAATTTGTAATTTGATCACTATACTCAATAATGGCTGTAGAATTTCATTTAAATTTGATAAATCTCACATACTTTCAATTGCATAGTGCGGATGAAACGCAACGACAAGCCATTTTTACATGATACCTTTGAATAGTGATTATCAGCTGCTCGGAAACATGCTTATGCTGAATATGATGATTTCTACTTTACTACATTTACTAACTGTCAGTATAATTTTATTGCAGCAAAATATGTAGCTCAAAAACCAACCTTATCAAAAGGCGCAAAGATATGGCTCTCTTCCGCCTCAGAAAGCTTTTCTTTTGCTTGTGACTTTAACTAGAAATTAAGAACATATATTTTAAAAGCAAGATTTTAAATACGGATTCTTTTGTAAATCAGTGTCAACACATTCATATGGGCAGGATAATGGATAAGTTATAAAATTTTAAATGTATTTAAAACGTTAATTCGGAGATAGAAAAGTCTTAAATTGTATCAATTGTATGTTACTAAATGCTGCTAAAAGTTATTTGGTATAACTACAACTTTTAAACTCTCAAAAACATTATCTTTGTTAATTTTGCAAAAAAGTCAACATGAGCTAATATGAAAATAAACATTTGTACGAATTATACAATTCGTACAAATGTTTAACTTCGCTTCCCTGTGAGCATCTGAATTCGATTGTTAAACTCTTTCACATTTTATAGTTGGACAGTATATGACAATATGTGAATAAATCCTGTAGAAACTACTTTACCAAAGAAAATTGAAATTTCCAATCTCAACCTTAATTTGTCCAATTTGTTAACGGCCTCAAATCACAGCAAAATGTGCGACTATTATATTTTATCGAAATGGGACCTAAAAACGTCTTAACAAATGTTATTGCGTTGAAGTGTTGTTTTTAAATGAGCACTTGAATAATAATATTGTTTATTTGTTTGGTTCACTGTGTCACAACTAAATAATAATGAAAATTCGTCGAGAAATTATCTAAAAAGGCAAGAAGATTTCAAATGTATGCAAATAAAATAGAGTAAACAACATTTAAAACCGTGGTTTCATGTTTGTTCAATGAAGACGTGCACTTTGCAAAAGGGAAGAGAAAAGAAATATCAAAAATAAATTTTCAAGGTGTTCAAGACTCGTGTAGATCTAGTTGTAATTGATAACCACAAAAGTAAAAAGTAAATTCAAGTCAGTAAAAGAATAATTTACCTTGTCCATTTGGGCTAAGATTCCATCCTGACTACTCTGTCTAGTTGTTTCCCTAACCAACTCTTTAGCTTCAGTAGCAAACCTTTCAAACAAGGACCCCTGTGAACTTTGTCTTATAATCCCGCTGTTAGTGCTGCTAGCCGAATGAAGAGGACCTGGACTTGGGCTGCCCGAAGAACCCACGCTAGACGTTTTCGAAAACACATTGCCAACACTGGGTTGCTTTTGAAGAGGTGCTGGTGTAATTGGTGGTACCTTGAAAAAGTGGTAAAGAATATATTTACTAAACGTACTTGTCAAATTCATTTTAATTTTAATTACCCTTCGTGTTCTTTTATTGTTTCCAGGCTTTTCACTATCGTAAGAAGAGCTATCAGATTGGATTGTAGTGTTGCTCACAATAGTTCTTATAGTTGTCGAATTCGAGTCAGATTCGAAACTGAGACCGTCATCTCTTTCAACTTCTGCTTCGATTTCCACCTTGGTAGCCTGTCTCTCAGGCTTTTCCTTTTTATTAGCATCAAATTCCGAGTCGCGATTAAAGGATGGCGAACTTAGATCAGAATCTGAATTAGAAGAACTGGACGACGCAGGGGAATCTGGCCGATTTATAGGCAGTTCACCATCAGGGTACTTCAACTCAGATGGGGGTTTATAAATGCTTTCAACGTCAATATTTGAAGAAAAGGTCATGCTTTGAGCCGATGCCTTTCTTTGATCATGATATGACAGATAGCCTGGTGATAGATCTGAAGATACCATTTCGGAAACAAAGTCGCTAAGCGAAGAGTAACTGGAACTTGTGCTTTCACCTTCTTCTGAGTCAGATCCGCTTTCGTCCGTTGGTTGATTCTCTTGCACTTGCACGCTTCTTA
This sequence comes from Dendroctonus valens, assembly GCA_024550625.1. Taxonomy (NCBI): domain Eukaryota; kingdom Metazoa; phylum Arthropoda; class Insecta; order Coleoptera; family Curculionidae; genus Dendroctonus; species Dendroctonus valens. The sequence goes on along the minus strand of JAJTJO010000316.1, from coordinate 265,967 downwards.
AGGCACCTAGAAACGTGTTTATTATGTACTAATTCACATTCCGTTAATGGATTCATTTTGCAACATTGTGGAAGAGTATTCATATTAATTGAGAAAGATTAATGCTTTCATACCATTCAGTGAACTTCCATCGTCCCAAACAACAAATTTAATAGGTTCCAATGTGTGCAAAAACCATTTGGGTTTATCTCCTATTAATGCCGGATCTTCAACTCCGGTATGGATTCTTTGGAAAGCTACGTTGTTTGGCGTAAGAGACCACTCTGCCAAAAATTCGACAGCTTGAGACCGACAAAATCTCTTCAGGAACATAGAAACTCTCCGCTTTGACTTGAGGAAAGTGTTTACTTGAAAACCAACCACTGGTCGTGGATACAGTCTCAATGTTCTGGTGTGTTCCGTAAAATTCCCGAGAACATTTTCCGAGTTGAAAAATCGAACCTAGAAAATATTTCAGTTATTATAAAATGTGTAGGTAACGGACTTTCTTAACTCCTTCGTCCTTGAATTCAACTTTATATTAAATGCCAACGTTTTCAACCATTGCATCACCAATAATCCTTGTATACAATTTATTTCGCCGCCAGTAGAATTTTATTATTGAATTCATATATTTTATTCAGTTAAGACATAGTATTTCAACGTTTTCATTCAAATTAATCGAAATAATAGTTGACTGTTTAGCGTTAAATTCATTTTTTTAACAGTTTTTAGTACATATCATATAGTAAATAAAGTAAATGTAAAAAGGCTTACCATAGCTATTCGAGTTGCAACATCTACAGAATCAATATCATTCCCATAAACAAAAAGATTAATAGATTGGTGTTGCTGTTGTTGAGGCGAATAAATCCGCGAGGTTTGCTGTAAAGGAGATTGTGGACTTAAGGATAATCGTTGGTTTGGAGATACGGGGGTTGTAACTTCTTGAGGTTTCGAATGCGCGGATCCAACCCTGAAAGTCATTGACTCATTTTCGTTGCTAATTTTGCATAATTGTAAGAATATAGTGCCACATTGTGTACCATTAGTCAAACATACCCTAAAGTGGCAGAGGAGCTAATGCTAGTCCTTCTCGATGGTTGAAGCTGTGCACTGTTGTTGCTTGGGGTAGACAAATTGGTTATTGCCTGTTACAAACAAAAGTTTTACAATACAATAATGAGAGTTTAATTTATTAACTACTGCTTGAACACATCCGGCATGCTAGAACATAATCTTGCATTTGCCTAGACTAATAACTCTCAACAATACAAGGATCATTTAAGAGACAAAGCACAAGCGCTTTTTCTACATTATGGCGCCGAAAGTTGCATTTTGTATTTCTTTCGAAATAAACACCATTTCGTAAAAAAGCCACTATGCTAAGCAGGTGTAGGCTTGCTCAATACTCTGAGTCTTTCATAGTCATTCAAAAAAAGATGAGTTAATATTTTCAGTTGGTTTTCGAAAATTCAACAAACTCTTCGGAAAATATCAGATTTGTTAATAGTTCAATATGCTACTTATAATATTTCTAATATATTTTTTATTTTATTATTATTTTTTCAAGGTCAAATCGTCTTATTTTGAGCCAAATAATGCCCCAATGTCCTTTTCACAATGCACTTACGGACACAAATATTAAGTCAAGACTAGCTGCGATTTTTCTGCAGAATTTATTTAAATTTGTTAAATTTATTCTTTGGTACTTTAGAAACACCAATGGAACAGAGGCTTAATTAAAACTTTGATTTACGGGATGGAATTATGACAACCGGAATCTTGCTTAAGAGTTAGGCGGCTTTGTAGAAGCTTTTTAAAGGTTTTTTTTTAATTATTATAAGTAAGCACTATTTAGCCAAAATCAGCAATAGCAAAAATATCCTAGTGTAAATAAAATTTTACGTACGGTTTTTATGCTGGCATTGTAATGTGTATAATTGATTTTTAATATTGTTAGAAAGTAATAGAGCTTGAAATCAAATAACAGAACGTATACTGAATCCATATTGAGTGAAGCCACTCTAAATTTAAAGAGAAATATAAAAGAGTTTTCTAACCGTGACTTTTTTCTTCAAGCTTTTAATTTTTTTGTGACTTTTATACGTGCTAACAGCATTGCAAATAGTCATTCTACTATAGAGATGTAAGCAGCAAAACAATCTACGACTACTGACACAAATAATCTAACAGAATAATAAAAATATTTACTCCAGTGCCAACTTGGTCCATAAGCTGCATTGCCTTTAAACCGTAAAATTACGAATTAAGTAGTGTATTATTCACAACTAATTAAAAAAAATCAATTTATTTATATGCATTGCCTATTATAAAAACAAAGTAGATGAAATTGTGCTAATTCTCTTCGTTCATATGAATCGATAATCAAAATAAAAGAAACATATAAGTTGAACATAACATATGCAAAGTTAACGCTTTTTGAAACATAATTTACCTGTTTTAAATGATTTCTTAACTGCTGTCCTTCTGGTTCAGGTAGAGGGGGTATCTCAGTGGGCGACGTTAGTTTATTTGAATCCAAGTCCACCACACAAACATCATCGGGCAATCTGTAATTGCATGAAAAGTGATTATCTGCTGTCGCAGATTACATATAAGATCGCCCAACTTTTACCCTCAAAAGACAGACGACTGTTAATTTCTTAGTCAGGTTAAAGAAAGTTTTATGGCCCTTTTTGCTGCAAATTTACTCGTATTATTCACTAGTAAATATTCTTATTTCGTTCATTTCATATCTGAGATCAATATCGATTAATATTAATTGGAGGAATCATTGAGAGCCGAGGACAAAAAATACAATTGAAAAACTCATTTAAATGTTGAATTTCATTGGAAACCACTTACTGAAAATTCTTCTTGTACATTAGAAAACTAACAGGTAATCCTATCACATACGGAGTTGGTGCCAGTAAAAGCTGAAACAATGTATTTATCAGTGAATAAAATATGTCAAATATATACATCGGTTTATCACCTGTTCCGCACAGCTCATACAAGTGGGCAAAAGAGGAATCACAGGAAACATGTATTCTAAAGGATAAATCATTGTAACAAAAGCCATCACAGACATTGAGAGAGCATTGTAGTCTCGCGATTGAAACACAACCTTATTTTCTAATAGTATTATGGTCAGAACTTTCACACATGTTTCCACACCTAAAATAAAAAATAAAATGTTAATGTTTAGTGAGGAAAACTTTATATTATATTTGTGAGCAACAATTCATTTATAAAGTACATTTCAAACATTTCTTATTTTATTTTAGTATGGTTTCGTAAAATATATTTAAATTTTCCTATGTAAATTGGAAATAAGCTTGCTTTAATGAGAATATTCAATTTATAGGTATTCGAAATTGGCTTTGAAAACGATTATATTCAATTCGCCCCAATTAGTCTATTATAAATTGTGGCTATTAATGCCTGCCTTCAAAACCATTATACTTTTTACTGCTGAATGAAACCATATTCTGACGAGTTTCGAAATGAGAAAGAAAGTCATTAATATAATTGTTATACAGAAATAAATATTCCAAGCACTACGAAATTCAGGAAGTTCGTTAATATTTAATGGAAGGCTTTTAACCACTTTTCACGTTAGGATTAATTTTCATGGTGGAAATCAAATAATTGAAACATTTTGTTGAAAGGATTGAGTAGCTAAATTAAATAAACACAAAGCAAAATATATTTCAAAGCATTACTTACTTTAAAAAGCAAATACATGTTACCATTTTGTGCTATTGAACGTATAGTTTGAACGTGTATTTTGGATTTCTAGAGTTCAATTTTGAAAAATCTTCATTACATAAAAAATAACTTTTTAAAATTATGCTAAATCATTGTTTATTTTATTATGCCTTAATTATTCTGAAATAGAGTTGCCAACAATTGATGGCATTTCTAAGTTATAAACTTTAAGATATAGACAGAAATCCAAAAAAAATTCCTGGGTTCCAGTCAATTTTATTGATTATTATTTAAAATGTCACAAATACGTTTCGGTGTCTTTCTGCACCATCATCAGTTTGTCTAAAATATACATTCACAGTCATCATTATTTAAAAAAAAATTCTATCAAAATTCACATACTATAAAATACACATCACACACATATTAAAAAGTACATTAAAAACAATAGGTTTTCAGGTGATGAGTCAGGACAATCATGTCTGGGAAAAGACTAGAATCTATTGTTCAGAGATTCAAATTTAACTTACGTGTAAGGCTGTTTCTACCTTCACATTTGACTGGCTATTGAAATCCATACTTTGTTCGATATCGAGCCAGAGAATAAAGAAACTGTCTATATTTCGCTTTTTTTTGCATTCTAGGAATATCAATTGCTCTGCAATTCTTCAATGTCAGGTGTTTATATTTTATTTACTTGGTCCAATTAGTGTATGCATGCGCTCATTTAATTAGTGTGTGATATACAGAGCTCAGATTGTCTGTGTCTGTTCTAAAATTCATTGCATTCTGATGTTTGTTAATTTGTATCATTTCATGGACTCTTCTCTTATTATAATTGTCTTCATTGATTAATATTTTTGTGTTATCAAAATCAAAACTATGTAACTTTTGTTGTGCATGTTGTGCTAATGCTGTTCTATTTTCGTTAACCTTTCTTAAGCTATATTTATGTTCGTATATTATTTTCTTTAAATATTGTCCTGTTTGACCTATGTATGTGTTGTCACGGTTCAAACAGTCAATCTTGTATATTACATTAGGTGTGTTTAACTTATCACTTTTAGGTTTAAATTTTGTGAAACATTCTTTTGCTAAGTTGTTATTAGTTTTTTCCGCTTTAGTAATATTATGCGGTTTTAAAATATTTTTTATTTTCGTGTTGATTTCTGGTATGTACGGTAATGATACATACTTGATTTCACCATCTTTTTTCTTTTTTATATTATTTATGTTGTTCCATTTATTTGCATTGTAGATTTTATTAATTCTTTGTTTTATAATTGGTTCGAAGAAAGCTGTGGGATAGTTGTTCATTATTAGTATCTTTTTTATTTTTTCAAAATTTTTTGTTCTCTATCTATAATGTGCTAATTTTATCGCTCTATCAGTAAGAGCTGTTACAACACTTTCTTTATGTTGTAGATTGATATGATTGTAGAGGTGCATATCACACACTAATTAAATGAGCGCATGCATACACTAATTGGACCAAGTAAATAAAATATAAACACCTGACATTGAAGAATTGCAGATCAATTGATATTCCTAGAATGTAAAGAAAAAGCGAAATATAAACATTTTCTTTATTCTCTCGCTCGATATCGAACAAAGTATGGATTTCAATAGCCAGTCAAATGTGAAGGTAGAAACAACTATACACGTAAGTTAAATTTGAATCTCTGAACAATAGATTCTAGTCTTTTCCCAGACATGATTGTCCTGACTCATCACCTGAAAACCTATTGTTTTTAATGTACTTTTTAATATGTGTGTGATGTGTATTTTAGTATGTGAATTTTGATAGAAAAATTTTTTTTTTAAATTAATGATGACTGTGAATGTGTATTTTAGACAAACTGATGATGGTGGAGAAAGACACCGAAAAGTATTTGTGACATTTTAAATAATAAACAATAAAATTGACTGAAACCCAGGAATTTTTTTTGGATTAAATTGAAATACAGTCAGGAAAATATACACAGTAATAGACAGAAATCTAGTGTGAAAAACTAAGGTTAAAAAGATCGAACATGAATGGGCAGATGTAATTAGATTTTAGCACGCAGTACAAAAAAGTGAAAATATTAATTAATAATAATAGTAAGAGTATGTCATACCTAACAATTCCAATGGAAGGTGCAGAGGAAAGTCAACTAACGTAAATCGAGTATGACTTGGTAGAGCAAATACTAATGGTTCGTATACGCTGGGAGACAAAACTTCTACCTCAACCCTAAACAATATCACAAAGAACGGTTTAACTTCTGTAAATAATCAGCTTCGTTAATAATTACCTAGTTTTTCCTGGAATAGGCACTGGTGCAGATAAAAGTTTTAGTATCCACGTTTCTATTTCTTTCACATCATGGAGTACTATGGAGGAAGCGCCATCACTTGCTTGGCCAGTGAGAACACTCCAAACGCTGTCTCTGAAATCATAGGATCAAATTTGGAATGTTTAGGATTTCGGAAGCAAGCAGGAAGAGGCTTTTATAACCAAAACACAGTGGAAACCCCCAGTGGAAAAAGTTAAAACTCAAAGTTTCTTTAAAGTTAAACTAATTTTTCATTAAACTAGTTATGTTTACATATGAAAGTTTGTAAAAACCATTTAGCAAAAGCGGGCTAAGAACACACTACAGCACACTACAAACTTGTACTTTTAACATACTGTAAAAATATTCAAATTACCTGGACGTCTGCTTAGAAGCGCCTACTCGCCTTGGGTTTGATGACTCATTACAAGCATCAATTAACTTCTTCAATATAAAAAGACACTCTCGGAACATTGTGAAAAAGGGATGATGAGATAGGATGCAGAGTGACGTCAGCGAATGATTCCGAACTCTCTGAAATTGCTGATTAAGTTGTCAGGGTGTTTCAATTAATTAATCGAGTTTTAGGAGAAAGTTCTACCTTCTATTTATATCGCGTTTACTTTCGTGTATTTTTGCACCAGAGTAATGGATTTTTTTTTAATTATTTCCAAACAATTCCAGCAATACTTAAAGCTTCCTTCCGTTAAATTTGAGTAACTCATATGATTATTAGGATATGAAGTATTTCACAATTAGGCATAAAAATGGGCAGAAACGAACTTTGCGAAACCAATAACATATGCCATCAAGATGCCCTTGCTCGAAATAAGTAAAAACATCTCCTAAGCAGCTCTTGTGCATGAACACGGATAAGTCGACTTAAATATTTTCCAATCGTAGAGCAACATTTGCTGCTCATTGGCTTCTTACCTGCCTTCTTCTACTTGCTCTTGGTGAAGGTGAGTGACTTCCACCGCTTTCCGAGTCATTTCCTCCTACAGCCAATCGGGTTGCGGGAAGATTGGTAGTTCCTGCTGCTTCAGAGTCCCGCCTACTAGAATATTCTTTTTCAGAGTCACTTGGCCCGACATTCCGATAGTCACTATAAAGAGATGCACCATTGTTGCGCAACATAAACTAACGGAAAGTGACGGCCAAATGAAAAAATATTCAAAATTAGTATGCATTTTGTCTTAACAAATATTGTAATTTCATTCAGTTGCTGTTAATTTGAAACGGCTTTCTCAAATAAATCTTTAAATGATTCTTAAAGAAGCAATCTGAAGTTCAGAAATGCTCATATTGGTTCCCCTACATATTGGTATGCATGTCCAGTTCTAAACGTCCAATAAGGAGGGAATTTACCAATTAATTTTCTCCTTGTCCTGAACTACGTCAGTAGTAATTTCCGTATTTTAAGTAAAGAACGTTTTCGTTTTTCAGCAGTAAAGAATTTCTAGCTTAAGATATATAGCTAATATAAGATGTATAGCTATTATATATAGATACCTCTAATATATGTATATTTATATGCTATTTATCTATTTAACAAAACGTTAAAGTGTCAAATTTTTGACTTGCATTTTTTTTTACTTTGTAGGGTCTTAAATTTTGGAGTAGTCAGCTAGACAATTTAAACTAACATATATGCTTTTTGTAATTAGGCAAAAGTTTTACAAAATGTATAAGTTGCAAATTTTATTGATCAATAGAAATAAAGAAGCGTTTTTATTTTCTTAATAAGCTGGAAAATATCACAAAAAATGGAAGGACAAAACGTGGCAAACAATTATATTTCCGGGCAATTTCATACGAAGAACTAACGTATATTTTTCCAGCATAACACGCATATTTTCCCAGCATAATCTTAATGAAAACGAATTCCTTGGTATCTACCAGATAGATTAGAAATATTCGTACCCAATTTAGGCTTTTAATTTCTGCAAATATCTTGGTCGTTTCGTTTAATATTTGTGGTGTTTGCAATAATTTTATGATTAGAGTGCGCATTTTTTTTCTAAACAAATTTTGCGCAGGACTTAACTAAGCATTCATGCTGTAAATCATTTCTAAAATATGCAATTTAAAGGTGTATCGAGAGAAAATATTACAATCTATTTAACTACACCATAGCCAAGAATGTTCCGAATAATTTTAACAGGAGAAAAGTCAAACAAAATGCCGCTAAGCTCAAAAGCACAGTCATACGAATCGACCCGCGTGTTCACGAAATTCTATGGACTTTTGCGGAACGTTTTTGGAGCGAGCATAATACATGTGTAATTGTATTTTCTAACCCAAACCTTGAAAATGCTGAATCAGAGCTCTTCTCTATACTTTTTCGCCATGAATCCCGTCTCATTGTAGTCGTAGCCCTTCCTTTGTTGGCACCAAACGTTGCTGAGCTTTTTTCTACCGATCTGTAAAAATTCACGCATATGCCAAAACGCGTTTTGCCAGAGTCTTTGTCAGTCAATGTGAAAACGAAAGACGATGCTTCTCTCAGAGCAGTTCTTTTAGGTCCAATTGAAGAGCATCCTTCCGGCTGGCAAAAGTAAACCATGTCTATGGGCATTGGAAAGTCCTTGTGGTCCTGTATCGGATACCTTCGTAAAAGTTCCGGTGCCTGAAAAAAAACGTATGCAAATTTGGAATTGTTTAAATAAATGATGCGACTTTCCACTATCCTACATTTGCATATTTCATGTGCAATAAATATTGGTCCAATCAAACGAGAAGTTAATTTGGAATAAAGTGTGTATATTTTAATCAAGGGTGTGGTTTAATTCAACCCTTGAATTTCAATTATGGCCACGCGCTTTCGACATTCATTTTAATAAATATTAGAAGTATTTTGACATCAGAAAGCATCTGGTACAGAGAGTTGATTGATAGGAACCAATTGGGCGTATTGCACGTGCTTTGTTATGAAGTGAAGGAACTTCAATGACTAGAAATGTTGCGGATATGTGGGTGGATCAATACCGTTTGAAAACGAGATCTTGCTCCAACCTTCCGAAAATTATATCACTCAAGGGCACTCAGATACGTCCATGTAATATTCATGAGATAATGGACCGGCCTTTGTCAGAAGTAGATTAGTAAGCAGCGTAACAAACTATGAAAGTTTTATAGAAACAAAACATCTCAATATTATTATATATCAAAATAACAAGATAAAGTGCAAAAGCACAACTTGTTTTCCCTGAAAAAGCAATAATCCCGGCAATAAATGTCTTTTTGTACCAAATATATCGCGGTTTCCAGTGTATGGATTAAATTTAGCTGACCCGACTATTCTAAGTTCTTTAAGATTTGTATTTATTTACGTGTTCTTCTACATATGGATGAAGTTCTATGGGAAAATCTTGCCGACTTGGAAAATTGGAAATATTGTTGATTTACTGCTGGTTTCAGCTTATTTTAAAATAATTTCGAAAATTTCTGCTATTCCTCTAATAGAGGAGCTTAAGCTTTAACATTTCCGTATTTTGTTTCTATTTATTTCTGTAGATTTTTTATTTAAAACTACGAAAATATGTGCATTTGTTAATCAAATTACTTAAGCAATGTACACACAATCAATACCATGAATGGTATATCGGTAGTCAACAACCTACGACTTATACGACAAAACACTAAAATTTTTATGATTCTTTAAATTTTGATTGAGCAACGTGGAAGGAAAACATGCAATAAAATGGAAAAGTATTTTAAAATATTTAAAGCGCTGAACCCTGTTTCTAAGGCACATCTATTGGGTATCTTATAGGTTTTATGAAAGATTCAGGATACTGGGCAAAAGCTAACAAAATAAGTTAAGAACAAAAGCTATGTTCGCTAAATGTTGCTGACGAGGAAATGCTGGTGAACTTTGATGTGATTTCTTTTGCTCCTAATTAAGGAGCACCAAGGTGCTCCTAAGCCCACACTTACTTACCACGATTTGAACAAAAGAATAGAAATCTTCCACAGCAGACGCAAGGCTTGACTAAGAAAACTAGAAGAATTTGGGATCCCAGCAAAATTTGAGATTTGGAAAGGATGTTTGACTTTAATGGCTTTACCATATCTCGGATATATTCCAATCAGAATATATCCGAGGAGGAGAGGAGAGTATCCGGACCTAGGAATCTCAAACGAATTAAACCCTTGAGAATATGGCTGAGCTCATGAGGATTGATGCACGCTAACATACATCAAGTGAATGGCCGAATTGAAAGAACGTTTCAAACGGAATAATTTCAATAAAGGATTTCAACATCAAAACTGTCTTCAAACCGACAAAAACAATTTAACAGAATCTTAGGTCAGCCAACTATAAAAGAGATCCTCTAGCAACATCTGAGGTGTATAAGATTCCAAGTAGCTGATGTTCTGCAACATCTGAGGTGTATAAGACACCAGGAGCACGAAAAAACAGCTTCACATTGCAACATGCACCTATTTATGACCACCAAATGTTCATAGAAGAAGTAATTTTTTTGAACAAAACACAACACTTTTTCAAGATTTACTAGCGAAGCCAGGGAGAATTTCAAACACCCAGAAAACTTCAATAGAAACAAAAAGGTGTTGCACATCCGTGGAGCCAAAACCCGCCCTCCTATTGTTGCTCCGTTTTTTCCTCACCCCCGTTCCAAGAGTGTTCCAAATTATTCCCTAGTATAAACGCAGCAGTAGCACCAGCTGAAAAACAATTCAGTGGAAAGAAATACGTAAGACAATTTGAACCGTTACCTCATCACTCTTGATGATGTTCACCGAAAGAAGTTGAAAATGTAAACGAAATAGGAGGCTAATTTTAATTGTCCACCGCTTATAAGCTCGATGAACTTTTTAACTGAAACTTTGACTGGCCTCGAAAGCCTTCTAACTCCATTTTACGAATATTCTTACCTGTTGCACCGTATTACCAAAAAACAATAAAATGAATAACAGTTATCCAACTTATAACAATTTTCTGTATTCTAAGATCGTTTATTTCCCACTTTCACTAGCAGGCCAAATGACCTATTTAATTCTATATTGATCTTTTATATTTTCCGCTCAAAAGCTCTCTTTATTGACACAGATTGGAACTGGCCGACGAAATGTATTCAGCATCTGAGTTATTATGCATATCTAATAAAACTTCCAAGCCACGTGGATGTTAGATTGTGTAATACCAGAATAGAGCGTAAAGCACTGCCAATAAGTTCATCCTTAGTTTTATGCTCCAACTTCTACGTACGCTTTCAATTTGTTTGTAATTCATTTTAAGACTAATTTTATGGTCTATCTGAACCTGTTGTCGATTTCAGTCAACAACAAGCATATTAACTTAATATACCTTACTTTTCAAAAGTTGTAAATATTGGAGTTTGTCTTTATACTTATTTTTTTTTAGGAATTGCATTACTATTGTTTAACAAACGCACTAGTAACTGGCTCTCTATTTATTCGATTTCATTAAACAATTATCTTTTGTTTTTATTTTAATTTTAGTTATTCTAGAAAGTCCTAGACATAATTTACTCAAATGGAACACATAAAGAATAAAAGTTACGCCAAAGTACAACTAGTTCAACAGAATTTGCCTCATTTTCCAACGATATTCCAAAGTACAATTTACAAACTTGTTGAAGTCGATTTTGTCAAGCTGCTAAGTAAATTGAACTTTTACAAATGTTTCTAAAAACTTTTCGAATCATAATTTTACTACATCAATATTTCAAATAATTATCGTTATTATTTCCACTTAACTTAAAAGAATAGCAGGCTTAAAGTTACATTTTAGATTGAACATTCATACATGACTACATTCAATCAACATATACATATCTACATTCAATCGCAAGCACAGCCCATTTCAATAGAAACCATACAACAACAACTTTCACTAGCCATAGGAAAATTTACCCCGGAAATAAAAAATGCTTTCTACCGACATACACTACCCAAATTCATACTGAGACTCATAAAACAAAAGAGAGAATTGTACAGACTATATACAAACACTCAAAATAACGACCTAAAAAAGAAACTGAACCAACTCAACAGAAACATTAAAACCTTGATTGGACAATACCGACAAGACAAATGGCTAGAAACATGTAAAGAAATACAAAAAGACAAAGGCAAAACATACTGGCAAAAAATTAAGAAACTAGCGCAATACAAAAAAACTAACACTACTGACACAATTGACGAAAACGGAATAGAACGGTACACAGACAAAGAGAAAGCTGAAGCGTTCACCAGACACTATCAAAGGGCCTTCAGCATATCGACAAACCCTAACTTCGACAATGACAACTGGAACTTGATCAACGACTGGTACTTGAACTATTTCAACAGCTCACCAAACTATACATACAAACTGATCACAGACACAGAGTACGATGAAGCCCTAGCGCATATCAAAAACAAAGCACCGGGAAAAGATAAAATAAAGGCAAAACTCCGGAAAAGCCTAACTCAAGAAACACACAAACTGATCCTAACTGAATTGAACAACTGCATCAGAAATAACAACTGCATCAAAAAGAGTCAAATGTGAAGTGGGTAGCAACTATATACACAAACTGATGATGGTGGAGAAAGACACCGAAACGTATTTGTAACATTTTAAATAATAAGCAATAAAATTGACTGAAACCCAGGAATACATTGGAATCAGAAATAACATAATCCCAAAAACATGGAAAAACGGCTTAATAATCCCTATACCCAAAAATGGACTGGACAATACACAACCGAGCAGTTACAGACCAATTACACTGCTACCAGTACCTAGCAAGGTTTTTGAGTACATAATAAGGCAGCGACTGGGAAAACTGGTCGGAAAGCACATACCATCGTATCAGTTCAGATTCAAACATCAGCACTCGACTATTCACCCACTCTTCACTCTGACTAACAATATACAAACTACCCACCTAACTGACAGAAAGACTGAGAAGAGCTTGCCTGTTTATGGACATTAACAAAGCTTTTAATAGTGTCTGGCATAGAGGCTTACTATACACTCTATACAAACTACACACATCAACATATCTACTACACACCATAAAGAACTTACTAGAAAACAGACAACTACAAGTACGAATTGACAAAACACTGTCATTTTCTTTTTCCCCTGAACAAGGCCTCCCTCAAGGATCCCCGCTCTCCCCGTTTCTCTACAATATATACTGCCATGACATATACAATGACAACTTATCAGAAAAAATCAAATCGACAGATCGGCATACATATTACAATACGCAGACGACACGGCAGTTATTGTACATGACAAAACTACTGAGAGAGCAGCTCAAAGACTCCAAACACTAACAAACAACACAATGACATGGTTTTATAAATGGAGACTAACACCAAACGCGTCAAAAAACCAACTTCTGCTCACAAACCACAGACTCAACGCTGACTCCCCTACAATAACTGCAGACGGCCAAACGACACAACCAAAAAACGACGTAAAATTGGGATCAATCAAATAACCTTGGAATCACAATTGACCACAAACTTAAATTCACTAAACACATACGAAACATCAGGGCAGAAACAATAAAGAGAACAAAACACTTCCGATCACTAACCTACAAAGACAGAGGAATTAGCACAAACACCGCCACCAAAATATATAAAGCTATTTGTCGACCCTTGCTTGACTATGGACATATACTCATAACCAACGGAACAGAAAGGACAAAACGTTATATACAAACAACAGAACAAATTTCACTAAGACTAATAACACGAATAAGACACCCCCAAAACCCACTACACAACCCCCCCACCCAACTACTATACGAACGCACAAACATGACAAAGATTTCGGAAAGACTCATACAGCTACAGACAAAATGGACAAACAACCCCTACAACTGGACCATACTGAATCCCCTTTGTCTTACAAGACCAACCAGACAATCCCGCTTCCGTTTCCCTACATCAACGCTACTCGAACACTTACAAACGCAACTGACTACTGGACAATAAAATAATTTTTTCTTGTCATTAGAATTGGAAAGTTTATTTAATAAGATGATTAACCTAGAATAAGAGAATTTTCATCTTTGTTGTTTATTTAGATTAAGACTACATGTATTAAACAAGGGCAGAAAGACCGATAGGTCGATAGCCTTTTTTAGAAATAAAGATGTTTACTACTTAAAACATTCAGTCAGAAATGCACTCGTGGTTCAATATTCAGTTTGCAATCAAAAGTAATATTGGGAGCAATTTGCCTTTATGTGTTGCAATTATTTTGTTTTTCATTCCAATATATTCCTGGGTTTTTCAGTCAATTTTATTGTCACTAATTATGGTGTTATGTGATGAGCCCTGCGTTTCGTCCCGGGTCTACCTATTGGACTCGTCAGTAAGGCTTTAGGTAGACCCTGCCTTATACGCCAGACATCGGTTTCTACGTGTTCGGGACGTAAATGAACCGAGCCGGTATAGATCTTCTGCGGTGAGATATTGGCAACCCGTGTTGCCGATTAGCATTAGATTGAAAACCACTCGTTCCATTCTGCTTTTTTTTCTCCCAGCATCTATATCTTTTTCGTATATTTCTTTTTCCTGACTGTACTTTTAATTCATTCCAATATATTCCTGGGTTTTCACTCAATTTTATTGTCACTAATTATGGTGTTATGTGATGAGCCCTGCGTTTCGTCCCGGGTCTACCTATTGGACTCGTCAGTAAGGCTTTAGGTAGACCCTGCCTTATACGCCAGACATCGGTTCTACGTGTTCGGACGTAATGAACCGAGCCGGTATAGATCTTCTGCGGTGAGATATTGGCAACCCCGTGTTGCCGATTAGCATTAGATTGAAAACCACTCGTTCCATTCTGCTTTTTTTCTCCCAAGCATCTATATCTTTTTCGTATATTTCTTTTCCTGACTGTACTTTTAATTCATTCCAATATATTCCTGGGTTTTTCAGTCAATTTTATTGTCACTAATTATGGTGTTATGTGATTAGGTAGACCCGGGACGAAACGCAGGGCTCATCACATAACACCATAATTAGTGACAATAAAATTGACTGAAAACCCAGGAATACATTGGAATGAATTAAAAGTACAGTCAGGAAAAAGAAATATACGAAAAAGATATAGATGCTTGGGAAGAAAAAAAAGCAGAATGGAACGAGTGGTTTTCAATCTAATGCTAATCGGCAACACGGGTTGCCAATATCTCACCGCAGAAGATCTATACCGGCTCGGTTCATTTACGTCCGAACACGTAGAACCGATGTCTGGCGTATAAGGCAGGGTCTACCTAAAGCCTTACTGACGAGTCCATAGGTAGACCCGGGACGAAACGCAGGGCTCATCACATAACACCATAATTAGTGACAATAAAATTGACTGAAAAACCCAGGAATATATTGGAATGAATTAAAAGTACAGTCAGGAAAAAGAAATATACGAAAAAATTATTTTGTTTGCAATGCTAGGAAGAAAAATCATTGTGTTTCCGATTAGGAAATGAGAAGTTATTCGAGAAACTCGTTTCTATCAAAACAAATTCGGAGCTGTGGGGCTCGGTGCGAAATAATCGTTGGAGTAATGGCTCGACAATTAACTTTGAAGGCGCTTAATTGGACTGAAAATGGACAAAATGGAAAACCAACTGGTCTGCTGCAAAAGTCCAAAAATCCCGCAAAATCCGTGATAGATGTGATTAGTATATCAGTAACAAATATATAAAATATTCAAAACTATTACAAATATTTATTGTTGTTATTATTATCATATTGAATATATCATAGTGTTGAAATTTGATCATAATACAGTATTTCATAATTTGATTTTGATTTGTCTTGAAACTATACCACGTTACCGCTTGACCTTAGTTTTGGTTTAAAACCATTTATTCCCTGACAAAAAGTTAAAGATTTTGTGAGCAGAGCTCAAAATTGTCTGAGTTGAACTGTTTTTTCAGGGCCGCATCGGTGATTTACCACACCGAAACCAAAAAAAGTCGGGTGTAACTATTCTCGTCGTGGATTCAGTTTTAGCAAGAAGAAACAGAAAGCATACAGACATTTATTTATGTTAAAATAAATTATTTTTTACATATTCAGTTTTAGTATATGGAAAACACGACACTCGGATACTAGGCATGTTTTGGAAAACGACTAAAAATGAAAAAAATGTATTAAAAAATAAAATAAATCAGTTGATTCGTAGACTAGTAAGTAGTAGTTCATAAACCTAACATCTTGATTAATAATTTATCGGAAGCGTTCTTCAGTCTGAAATGTGATCTTTCTGAAGAGTATAAAGCTCATTAAATTTATGTTGAAGTATTTGAAAGAAAATTATGCTTTATTATGTGCCTTAATGGTTTATCAATAAATTTCTCTCGCATTTAACTTAGCTACTAATACTAGCAGCTAATAAAAGCTACTAATATATGTGTAACCACATCGATTACATATTATGCAATTACTTACCTGAATATGTGGACTTGCATTTTGTTTAACAGAGGATGGTGTATGCTTCGCCCCGACTATTGTAAGATAATCAATCAATCGGGGACAGAGAAACTGCCTTTCCGAGTCCATGCTTTTCTTATTTGAGGAAAGTGGGTCAACTGGTATTCAGCCTGGATTGTATTCGGATAGAGCTGCGCATTTTTCTTCCGTTGTCTACTGGAAGCATGAAAAATTGTTCAATTTTTTACTCGTACGTGCTTTTATTCTGCGAGAATAGAAAGCTGTGTGTCATTTAATATTTCAGCAAATAAAAAATTTGGTTATCTTTCTAATGTGTACTAAGTCCACCAATTTGACACATGATTAACTGGGTCACAAACATAAGAAATACATAATTTAAATGTCGGTTATTAATTCGTTGGCAAATGCGTTTAACCTGCATTAAATTAAACATTCATTTTAATTGGTATATATACCGGGTGGACCAAAAACGATATCAAAGTCAAGTTTTTTTATATAAAGGTTCACATTACTTGGTGTTTTAAGAATGTTATGTGGTAATAACGGTTTTATGTAACGTTTGTATACTAATATTAAATCAATCTCAGAAAATTATTATTCTGAAAATGTTTGAAAAACTAGTATAAAATATAATTCCTTGATTAAATTATGCCCAAAAGCAGTTCATTTTTAATGCATTTTAAGCAAAAGAGTTCAGTGTATTATTCAAACGGTCTTCCATTAGTTTCTCGGCAATATATGCTTATGTACGAACTTTATGGAACTCTTCGCTCTATTGTCCGAATTTCTCTATGTATTCTGGTTGAGGACGTACTTATTTAGGCGATATTGGGATAGTCTGTTGCATGAATCTGGAATTTGTAAAGACCTCCCTACGAATAATCACGAGGTGGAAGATTTGGTGATCTTCGAGGCCACTCTATTGTTCTGCGCCTTCCAATCTAATTTTCTTTACGTTTTCAGATAAAATGACTGCGGTTTCTCATTGATTATCACTAATCGTAAGAAATTCAAATTTGAATGAAAACGTTTCATTAAGAACGTTTACATTAATGTTTACGTAAATAATTTACATTACAAGCCAGGAACGGCTTATTTACTCTCGAACAGCAGAGTGTGTTTGTAGAAAGCCAAATAAAGTTAGCCATAAGAACACCTAATATAGTATTGTTTGTGAAAAAATGTTAAAAATTAAAATAAAATCGGCCATTTTCATCAAAGTGTTCATTACAGTATGACTTAATTTATTATATTTGAGTATTTATTATACTATTACACAGTCTAGTAAACTTCCACCATAAAATGTAATTTAATATTTCATATAATAATAAAATGTGGTGCAAATGTGGCATGATATATCAGCAAAACCTTTACTCCATAAGTCACCACCTAAACAAGCTTAATTCGATAGCAATTACCTGTGCTACATAAAGCTAACAATGTATACATATTTGCATTCGATAAGATAATTTAGAATTATCAGAAAACTACCAGTGTGTAACCCAAAACATGAAATAGGAAAATACCAGAACACATTTAGCAAGAACTGATTATTGTTTTAGTTATACATTTATACAGCGTTCGTGGGTAAAATAATGCTATGTTTAGGTGTTCAATAATTCCTCTGATGTAGCTTGATAGTTATATTACTGAAATATCTGAGATTTCAGTTTTATTATCTGCATCAACAAAAACATACTTATTTTACTAGATCATCATTTAAAATATCAGACGTTACACAGGCTTTAGCTGTTTAAGTCATACTGTTTGCGTACAAAAAACTGCTAGGAAAAAAACAGGTTTTATTTTATGTATGTTTTTAAAGAATAATTGTATATTTGTATTGAAAGCACATTTGAAAAAAAATCATTAATTTTCATATTCCCCTTGGCACATTTGAAATTTAAAACCTGTTTTGAAGATCAAAATGGGCTTTGATAATCAGGTGATTCCGTATGAAGAAACAAGGGAGCATTTCTCAAACTTGCAGAAATATGTTCTTTTCCTCTGCCATTTGATATACTTCCACGTGTTTAAGGCAACATCTTGAAACTTTGAAATCTTACCGATATTTTCGGAGTATTATAATATCCAATTGGTAAGGTTATTCTATTACAGTAGTAGTAGTAAACATCTTTATTTCTGTCGGTAGAAAGCATTTTTTATTTCCGGGCTAAATTTTCGTATGGCTAGTGTAAGTTGTTGTTGTATGGTTTCTATTGAAATGTGCTATGCTTGTGATATTCTATTACATTATAGTCCAAATTAATACAATTTGCAGGGGCTGGAACCCGATTCCATCTATTATCCAAAATAGTCATAATATTCAGTCCACCGTGTTGGAGGTCGCTCAAATTCTACTGATTTATCGCCTTTAGAATAACATTTCAAAATCACATATATTTTTTGGGAGGGTTCTGATGCAATGCATAAATATTTGCAATTAACGGCATTTCAACCCTCAATCAACTCGAAAAACAAATTTCCAAGATTCATAGAATTTCAATATTTTTTGGGTCCTAATAAACGACGAAGTCGCTCTGGTACATATCGCTGATTAAAGTTTAGGGATGAGTTTTACAAAAACAGTGTTCTAAGCAACAACACAATGAACACTTTTAGAAGACGGATACATAAATAGTCATAGGACCAAAGTTACTGACATCATCAAAATTAGCTCCCGGTACCAATAAGCTTGAGCCACATCACACGAGGAATGTGTGCTGAGGTTGCTAGGCCAAATATTTAATGATCATGGCTAGGCAATAATGGTGCTCATTATTGTCCACCACGACCGCCCGATTTGATGCCATTAAACTTTTCACTTTTAGGACTGAGTAAAGTATGTCAGATTGGTAATAAGCAATCCTATCAATTATTGAACATATAGGAGCTATTCATCACGCTTTAGCATCCATAATACAAATGCGCTTATTTCTTAATGGGAAAAAATACAAAAATATAACCATTCAATTTAAAATAACTAAGATGTAGCCTAATTTTGGTTTATCGAGAATTGTTAGAAACGCAAAGATATTCTCTTTAAATAGAGCATCTCCAGACACCTAACTAGGTAGACTACTAAGTAAGTTTTTTGAAACAATCGTAATTTAAATATTGTAAACGTATATATTTAAACCAAAGTTGTGAGAAAAAGCAGCACGTTTCAAAAAATATTACCAGACCCTTTTATTGAAGAAGAAAATTACTTTTCATGTTTTTTAAGGAATCGGATCACAGTTATCACAAATACAAGTTATAGCAATCTTCGCAATATTATTTCTATTTATCTATGCTGTAAATTTATATTTACTCCATGAATAATTTTGCTCAAGTTCTAACTAAATGCAACCAAGAATGTATTTAATGTATATATTTTAAATTGCATACAATTAATACAATACTGCATCTATATTTTTATTATTCTATATTGTACTGAAATTAATTAATATACATAACAAAACAGACTAACATGTATATTACAAATACAATTAAGTAGTAGTAAACATCTTTATTTCTAAAAAAAGGCTATCGACCTATCGGTCTTTCTGCCCTTGTTTAATACATGTAGTCTTAGTCTAAATAAAAAAACAAAGATGAAAATTCTCTTATTCTAGGTTAATAATCTTATTAAATAAACTTTCCAATTCTAATGACAAGAAAAAATTATTTTAATGTCCAGTAGTCAGTTGCGTTTGTAAGTGTTCGAGTAGCGTTGATGTAGGGAAACGGAAGCGGGATTGCCTGGTTGGTCTTGTGAGACAAAGGGGATTCAGTATGGTCCAGTTGTAGAGGTTGTTTGTCCATTTGTCTGTAGATGTATGAGTCTTTCCGAAATCTTTGTCATGTTTGTGCGTTCGTATAGTAGTTGGGTGGGGGGGTTGTGTAGTGGGTTTTGGGGGTGTCTTATTCGTGTTATTAGTCTTAGTGCAATTTGTTCTGTTGTTTGTATATAACGTTTTGTCCTTTCTGTTCCGTTGGTCATGACTATATGTCCATAGTCTAGCAATATAATAATTTATATAATAGAATACAATTAATTTGTGCGGTCAATGAATATTTCTCTTGAGGGCAAACCCACGAACTGCGTTGAATGTATTTTTTTAATTAAATCTATGGCTGAGACTTTCGAAAAATAAAACAAATCAAATCAATTACTCTATCACAAAATAGAAATAAATTATCACAAAAAGAAGATATCTTGATATGAGCTCTCAAGTAAAACGCATAATGTTTTGCCGACAAAAAAGGGATCAATAATGATTACAGTTCTGACATCAAAAACGAAAGAAGACAAAAAACGAAATTATTTTATGTTCATCGCCAAAGGGTTTGGAAGTTTGGCGTCGCGTGGAACGAGTACTAACATCCGTCGCATTTGAAATGAATTCAGGTTTATTAACCTTTATATTTATTCTGGATTAATTTTACTTTTCGCCAAGCATTCCTGTTTACACTTTTTGTGTTTCCTGTTTACACAATTTTCCATCATAAAAATAACCTAAGGCTCTTTTAACGTTTTCTATCTCAAATTAAATATTTTTCGCAATAATTTAGGGAGTGCAATTTACACGTATAACGTATTAATTTGCAAATCCATAAAGGAAAAAATATGTACTTTTTCATTCAATAGCAGTAGGTGATCGTAAAAATGCTCAAACTATTGTAAAAGCGCCCAACTTTAGGTATAATAAGCTGTGATAGATCGTAATATCGTAATAGATAGTAAAGTTATTTTAGCTCCGAATTTTGTGGCCCTGGTGTTTTTAAGGAGCAATGAATTATTCAGAAAGTGCGGCCACTTAATGGATATATTTTATTAAATTTTGAAATTAAACGGAATGTTGTCATTATAGCTTTATCTCGTTAAATCCTTATTCGACTCCCACTTCGTTTTTGTCGACTACTGTACCGATAATGTAATCAACTCACAAGCCATTAAGGTATTTCTTCTCACAAAGCACACTTTTTCAAGAAGGCACACACAAAGTAATTAAAAAACTTTTTTTAAAAGATTTTCTAAACTAAGATTTTTTTAATGTATAAAGAACAAGCGAACGTCCCATAATGAGACCTCCAAACTGCCGACATCATGGGGTATTTAAAAAATTTAAGATATTTTTAATTGGTGGAAGTTTAAACAGTTCCGTCTTTTAATTCTTCTTTTTATTACTTCTGCTAAAGCTAACAAAATTCGTCCTAAATTTTGCAATATCTGGATAATTTAACTTTAAATTTTTGTGCTTAATTTGAGAAACTCATTGGTCTTTCTCTTCAAAGAAGTAAATAATAAAATAAAGCTAGGAAGGAAAAACATGACTTTTCCAACATGAACACACATTTTTATGAAATTTGCAAAACTGGATTTAAAAGTATATAATCTTACGTCTTTTCTTTACTATGTATTCGAATCGCAGGCAGATATAGGGATTGTTGAGTGCAGTGGCAAATGCATGACTGATTTTACTTTAATAATAACTTAATTAATATTTTATAATTCTGTAAAGGTATAAATAAAATATTTCAAAAACACGTTAATTCCTTCCAGAAGAACATGAAAGCTTCAATACGTCGATACAACGATGTAACTTTTTTATGACTCAGCCCCTTCAGATCAAAATTCTGGATTCGCCAGTGATCGATTTTGTGTAAAATTGGGAAGAAATGAGGCCCCATGAATCATGGATATAAATCACCTGTTTACGAGAAATTCTAAAAAACGTTCAGCTTTTAGCCGTCGAGGCAGCACAAGTCGGAACTAACAAAATTCGTGTAGGGATTTAATTGACTCAAAAAGGACTCCTCCCTTTTCTGCCCCCCCACAAGGTAAAAGTCGAAAGTTCGCAAAATAATCCGGATTCTTTAAGTCAGGTGATCGAGGTGGCCCAGCCATTGCTTCACCTTCTCCAATTCATCGATTTTATGTAATATTGGGGAGAAATGAGGCGGAGCCCTTTCATGGATATAAATGACCTGTTTACGAGAAATTCTAAAGAAAATTCAGCTTTAAGCCGTCGAGGTAAAAATCGAAAGTTCGTAAAATAATCCGGAATCTTCAGGTCGGGTGATCGAGGTGGCTCGCCATTGCTCCACCTTTCTCCAATTGATCGATTTCAATGGCAAATCATCCCCCCCCCCCCCCCGACACAGTACAATACTTTCTATTTCATTGTCACGAATCTGAATTTACTTTCATAATAATTTAATTATTTTTATAATGCTGTAAATGTATAAATTAAATATTTCAAAAACATATTAATTCCTTCAAGAAGAACTTGGAAGTTTTGATCCGTCCGTACAACGATGTAACGTTTTTATGTTACAATTCGATGTTACAAACGTGTAACGAATTCGCCACTGGTTAAGTGCAACAATAGAATGAATTTAAATAGAGGTTCTTGCAAAGTGAAGCAGTTCAACGACTGACTCCAGACGACGAAGGGCCAAGAGTTCCATTTTGTCACTAGGTGCTTCATCAGACAACTCAATTTTTCACGTGTCTGGTTGACAAAGCGCTAATAAAAACAGGTTTGATTGCAAGAATTTCTGTGGCATTTGAAGTCGTTCAAAACGACTATAAAAATTTTCGTCGAGTCTGCAGAAACCATGTACGAAGTTTGATCGAGCGTCTTAAAGCGTCACTAGGCCAAAATGTCTTAGGAGGAAAACAAATGTGCTTCTATAGTTTAGAACCACCCTTTAGAATACACGTATATTGCATATATTATGATTAACATTCTGTGCATAGAGGGTATACAAAGTGTCAGGAAATGTTGCATAAAAAAGTTAAAGGGTAGAATAGACCGAAGAAAATGAATAAACAAATCTATTCACTTTCATTTAAATAATTCCAATAATTTAATTTTATTGTTATTTTATGTGTGTTTCATTTCTAGTGCTATTAATTTAAAATTCCGCTCAGAAGAACTGAGATTAGTAGCACGATAATTTGCCTCCATGAAATGTTATATCTATTATTTATTTTATTTCTGGTTAAGTATTATTACACATTATAAGCCAATCAATACACATTGACGCAACATTTGTAGATTTTTCAGTAAAGCAAAGTCAAAATTGATGGAGTTTGGTCTCCAAAACTTATTTTAGTTATCCGACTCTTAACAGTTATATATTAAATTTAATGAACCGAAATAATTGGCAAAGAAGCAAGATTATGTTATCAATACTATACACAAAAAAGTAAAACATCTGCAATAGTTGTACTTACAAAATTGATTAATTTTCACTTATAACACACATACATTTCGAAACTTCGCTGTTTTCCTGTTGATTGCAAATCGATTTCCGCCGATTCATTAAATGGGACACTGCATTGTCAGTTAAGCATTTGAGGAATATCGTACATTAATCCTTTTGGCGTACAAAACATACATATGTGGGTGTTTATCATTATGTGGTGATAACGGTCTAGTTGAAACGGAAATTACTGTTTTGAATATAAATCGCAAATTTCCGACTTGAAAATGTGTTTGAGCAATGGAAAGTTGAAATTTTTTTTTGAAAAAGACATTAAGCTGCGAAAATGGTAGTCACGGTATCAAATAACTGTCCGGTTTTCCTTAGAAATAGTTTTGCTTAGATCTTTAATAGAGGACGTTTAAAAACCACTTCAATCACCTATAAATATATTTTCTCTATAATGTGCTGTCACTACGTTACTTTTTAGAATTATTTGTTCATAATAATTACTACAATAAACAAATTCGAGTTATAGAAGCAGTAAAAAATTGACTTTTTATATTGTGTTGACTTAATGCTTCAGGGACCTTTAAGAATCTGATATTTCCAAATAATACAAGATACTTTGCTGCAAAGATACAAAAGAAGCCAATTATATTATAGGAACTTATATAAAATTAGTGAAACATTCCAAAACTAAGTACTAAAAAATACATCAAAAAGCAAATATAATTTAAATGTTAGTATTTAACGAATATTTTCTTAGGCCGATTTCAAATTGAGTTATACACATGGAAATTAAATAATTCATATGCTGAAATGGTAAAGCGTAAATTTCAGTTAATCTGCAAAATGAGGTCATGCAGAAATGGTTCATAAGCAAAGAGTTTAATACGTTCAGACGACCTAGACACGTATATAGTGACCTATATATTAACGCAATTTAATTTAACTTCGTCTTTGAATTATATTCTTAATGTGCACATGTCCTAGAAAACAAATCCCTTAGGTGCTTTGTGCTTTCCCACGTTTATTTATGTTTGCTGACTTGATATTAATTATCGGCAATGAACTATTTTTATGCGTAGATATGTTACACCTTTCTTAGTAAAGTTACACCGTTCTTATGCAAATTTTCTTATTCATCATTCTTCATAAGACTGATCTCGACTTTCTGGAACCAGCTATAAAAATGCATTGCAAAAGCTTCAAGAAAGAAAGTTGCTTCTGTTATATCATGCATTAAAAACCCTAAATAAGACTGGCACATACGAATCTTTACTAGAATCTGTACTTTGTTACGTGCAAATATTTTGCCGTAAACCTGTTAATTTGTTTTCGACCTGGGTATGCGTGTGCAAGTTATTTGCCAAGCATATCTGTTTTGGTTTTTTCATCATAGAGTTAAATTTTGGCTGTAAAATCCGAATCTAGCAAATTTCGCGATTCGTATCGCAGTTTCGATTCTTATCGCAGGTGAAAAAAATGTTTGGTAGATTGCGGGATCACGTGTCCGTTCGGGCCAATGAAATCGGTGATTTTTGATTCCTGCTCCAACGGAAGGTTGGGGGGAGGAAAAACTTCTACTGGTGTAACGGATAGATTTTTGGTGGTTGAAGAATTAATTAGGCCGTGCCGGTCAGATCGGCAGGTCGATTTTGAGTTTGTTCCGCACGGTCGGGCTGTTGAGATTTTCATTGTGTTCAGGGCTACCGCATGGTCGGTTTTTTTTTGAAAAGTTTCAGAATCAAGAAATTTATTTGATTGCTTGCAAGAGGCCTTGATTGATGGTTTGCAAGAGGTTTGCAAGAGTCGGCGATTTGAAGTTTTGGGACCCAAGAACCAGATAGACGAATCCATGATGGCCGTTATGACCACGTGGAATTGATCCGAGATCCGTTGAGCAATTCAAAACCAGCTCTTTTGGGGAACCTCAGCGGGACCTTTGGATTTTTGACGTGGAGGCTGGTTCTGGTGTTTTCCATTTTGGTAGAAGTTGCATGCTACTTGGAAGCATGCTGGCGCCCAACTTTTGGTGAAGACTTTGTTTTTTATCAGTTTTTTATGACAGTTTTTTTATGATAGGAATTAATAACTTTTATAGTTAACTGCTTGTGCTGAAACATTCAAGTTCGACTGCATTCAGTTCATTTTGTTTCTTTTTACTTTAATTGCGATTCACAGTCGGACCTGAGTGATTTCCTTATTTACTTGGTACCCCCTTTACTGTGGATTTTTTTATTTTTATTTATGATCACGACCGATCCCCATTGGAAGACCTGCGAGGCCACTGACTGAAGTGATCACTCCAGCAGGTCCCCCTCAGGGTCCTTCCCCTTCACCACCCAGGCTTGATTGAAGTTAAGGTATCCATAGATTAAGGGTGCTACCAAAAAATATCCGATGTGATACACTCTAAGTAAATTTATATGTTTTTTTTACCTTTATTACTCTCAGTAAAATTGTTAAATTGATTAAATACATTAGTTGTGCAGTTGAATTTGAGTGTGCATAATTTTGTATTGTCCATTGAGCGAAGCCATCCATGCAGCGTTTAAAGGAATATTCACAGAAATCAGATTGCAAAATGAAAAGTTGATTTTCCATATCTTTTGACTTCAATATTATACAAAATCGATGTCGATATGCCAATAAATAGGAAAAGAGAACGAACGTAAAATACTACTTTTCCCAAGCAGGACAAATCTATTGAATATTCTCCGGGCTAGTGCTACATTTCTTGATATTGCGTGAATGAAGTCGTAGTAGCTTTACGAGAGTCAATAGCTCAGGCATTATTAATTTTGCAAAAATAACACACAATTACTTATGTTTAGGAAATTACCTCCTCTTTCACAAACAATATTTTAATATCGACAAAGGCAGGCGGTGGAGAAAATAAATCTGAAAATAATGTGAGAAAAGTTATTGAGTAAAGAATAAGTTAATAGGAAATATAGGTGGGTTCAAAAAGCCACGAACGAAAAAACGGGGCAGAAAACCGAAGACGACCCAGCCAACCCAGCCAACCCAGCCAACCCAGCCAACCCCCACAACGACAACACCTGAGGCCAAACGAATAGCTTTGGACTATCAGTCTACAAACAACAAAAACCAAACAACAAAGAGCAAGACAACATCAACAAGATTCCCCACGTATTCGCACACATTCACAGCGAACGCATTGTCGACCATCACCAGAGTCCAATTTGCAATCAGGTGGGAGGAACTCAACCCCAACAACAAGGATGTGATTATCAGGCAAGATAATTACTTCCTAATCAAAACCAACCAGGAGGACAAAACATCAACAATTTTACAACAACTAAAACAAGAAAACACTGTAACAAGTTACAAATTACAAAAAAACGATAACCTCCCACTAATCCGACAACAAAAGTCAGGTCACCACCATATTACACCATCATATTCTGTCGTCGCCACTGGGGTCGACCTGGACATTGAAGACAGCATGTTCCTGGAACGCCTGGAGCAGCAGGGCTTCAGAATAAGGTTCTGCAGGAGAATTATCTCGCGAGAGCGCAACGCACCCACACTCATGATGAGGTTAATAACCGGCGACATATCCACATACGAAAGGTTGATGAGCGACCGTGCGGTTCATTTTTTGGGCCGCATTTCAAAATCACCGAAAGTAAACCACCAGCACCCGTGCCTGCGCCGTGTCGCAAATGCAACCTGTTCAGCCACAAAACTGAAGACTGCAAACAAGCACCAAGATGCAACAAGTGCCAGGGACCCCATCCAACATCCAAATGCGAGTCACCACTGCCAACCAAGTGCGCAGCATGCAAATCAGAGGACCACGCAGCATGGAGCATGAAATGCCCCAAACGACCGACAGCCCCAATCGTCGGCATCCCAAACGTAAAAATAAAATGTGTAAACAAACGTACGTCCGGGATTGCGGAGACAACGACAGTGGCAAGTAGAATACACACACCCATTACAACACATGACCACATCATAAACAAATACAAACATCAACTTAACAAGACAAACAATACCAACAGAGACGAACTACTAAAAAAATTACGAAAACAATTTATAGAAGACTTCGAGATTGACACCTCCGTTGTTTTCTTCGGGAACCATGTCTACATCCTAATGTTTGACATGCTCCTGCCCGAGGGACGCTCTTCAACTGAACCCTGCGAACAAATGAGACAGACGGTGACGAGCATACAAGATTCAATATGAAAGTACTTTACGCGAACATCAACGGACTTAACAGCAAAAAAACACTTATTTACAATTACATAGAACAAAACGACACAGACTGCTGCATATTTGTAGAGACGAAAACCAAACTAGGACAAACACCAACGTACAGAAATTGGCAGTATATCTATAGGCATGGAAATACCATCAATCATGCCAGGGGCGGGGTCGCAGCTCTCCTAAAACCAACATATAAACTTGGAAGAGCAAATCCTCCCTCCCTCAACAACCCTTTGAACGACTGTCTACACTTTACGCTACCCTACTTAAACGACCTGATACACATATTTCTGACATACATACACCCACACTCCAACCTAGAACAAAACATACTGACTAAAGCGAGCATCTATAAATATGCAATAATTGTAGGCGACTTTAATATGAACAAAAGCAAAACGAAACAGCTTAAAAGATTTCTACAAAATTCCGACTTTATAAAACAGCACACCCCACCAACTTTTCTGATGCCCGCAAACCCAGACTCAACACCAGACGTTCTACTGCACACAAGAAACCTGACAAACACCATCAACAACATAAACTTAACCAACGAGCTTGGATCCGACCACCTGGCTATTACGTTTAACATAGACTTACAACATACGCAACCTACCTCCAATACACCTATAGAGAAAAACTTAAACCTAGCAAAGACTGACATAGACAAAGTGAAACAACATATACATGACTACATTCAATCACAAGCACACCCCATTTCAATAGAAACCATACAACAACAACTTTCACTAGCCATAGGAAAATTTAGCCCGGAAATAAAAAATGCTTTCTACCGACATACACTACCCAAATACATACTGAGACTAATAAAACATAAGAGAGAACTGTACAGACTATATACAAACACTCAAAATAACGACCTAAAAAAGACAATGAACCAACTTAACAGAAACATTAAAACTCTGATTGGACAATACCGACAAGACAAATGGCTAGAAACATGTAAAGAAATACAGAAGGACAAAGGCAAAACATACTGGCGAAAAATTAAGAAACTGGCGCAATACAGGAAGACTGGCACCACTGACACAATTGACGAAAACGGAATAGAACGCTACACAGACAAAGAGAAAGCGGACGCATTCGCCAGACACTATCAAAGGACCTTCAGCATATCGACAAACCCTAACTTCGACAATGACAACTGGAACTTGATCAACGACTGGTACTTGAACTATTTTAACAACTCACCAAACTATGCCTGCACACTGATCACAGACATAGAGTACGATGAAGCCCTAGCGCACATCAAGAACACTGCACCGGGGAAGGATAAAATTAAGGCAAAAGTCCTGAAAAGCCTAACTCAAGAAACACACAAACTGATCCTAACTGAATTGAACAACTGCATCACAAATGGCAGAATCCCAGAAACATGAAAAAACGGCTTAATAATTCCTATACCCAAAAATGGACTGGACAATACACAACCGAGCAACTACAGGCCAATTACACTACTTCCAGTACTAGGCAAGAGTTTTGAATGCATAATGAATCAGCGGCTTGACAAAGTGATTGGAAAGTATATACCTACCTACCAATTTGGTTTCAAACAGCATCACTCGACCGTTCATCCGCTCTTTATTTTGGCCAACAATATACAAACTACCCACCTAACTGACAGAAAGACATCTTGCCTGTTTATGGACATTAACAAGGCTTTTGACAGTGTCTGGCATAGAGGCTTACTATACAAACTATACAAACTACACACACCAACATATCTACTACACACCATAAAGAACTTACTAGAAAACAGACAACTACAAGTACGAATTGACAAAACACTGTCATTTTCTTTTTCCCCTGAACAAGGGCTCCCTCAAGGATCCCCGCTCTCACCGTTTCTCTACAATATATACTGCCATGACATATACAATTACAACTTACCCGACAAAAATCAAATCGACAGATCGGCATACATATTACAATACGCAGACGACACGGCACTTATTGTACATGACAAAACTACTGAGAGAGCAGCTCAAAGACTCCAAACACTAACAAACAACACAATGACATGGTTTTATAAATGGAGACTAACACCAAACGCGTCAAAAAACCAACTTCTGCTCACAAACCACAGACTCAACGCTGACTCCCCTACAATAACTGCAGACGGCCAAACGACACACCCAAAAAACGACGTAAAATACCTTGGAATTACAATTGACCACAAACTTAAATTCACTAAACACATACGAAACATCAGGGCTGAAACAATAAAGAGAACAAAACACTTCCGATCACTAACCTACAAAGACAGAGGAATTAGCACAAACACCGCCACCAAAATATATAAAGCTATTTGTAGACCCTTGCTAGACTATGGACATATACTCATGACCAACGGAACAGAAAGGACAAAACGTTATATACAAACAACAGAACAAATTGCACTAAGACTAATAACACGAATAAGACACCCCCAAAACCCACTACACAACCCCCCCACCCAACTACTATACGAACGCACAAACATGACAAAGATCTCGGAAAGACTCATACAGCTACAGACAAAATGGACAAACAACCCCTACAACTGGACCATACTGAACCCCCTTTGTCTTACAAGACCAACCAGACAATCCCGCTTTCGTTTCCCTACATTAACGCTACTCGAACACTTACAAACGCTACGGACTAGTGGACAATAAAATAATTCCTTCTTGCCACTGAAATCTTATTTATTTAATAGTACGGTTAACCTAGAATAAGAGAATTTTCATATTTGTTTTCATTTAGACTAAGACTGTATGTATTAAACAAGGGCAGAAAGACCGATAGGTCGATAGCCTTTTTTGGAAATAAAGATATTTACTACTACTACTAGGAAATATAATGAACTAAATTATACATTTCAGGTAGATTTCTAAGTAATTTTACGAACTGTAAAGGCAAGTTCTAGGATATAAGTGGTATATCCTTTGAAAATTCTAAATTAATTTATACATATGCAATAATTGTCAAAAAAGTAGAATTTAGATTCCAGTAGATGTTATAAATATTATAACAATCCGCAAATATAGATTGCTTGAAATAATCTTAACATTGCAAAACTTCTTGTATTCGCCCATATCCTTATTCAACACTGATTTTAACAGTTTAATCCTGAAAATTTGATTAACAACCAAGCCTATATAATATTATCTTCATGAAAGAGCCTTAATTTTCTACTGATAATGCCCGCCTCAACCCCGAGTAAGTGTGTTTGAAATGAATTTCTCAAAGTTTTCAATACGGATAATCATTTAATCGGCACTTTTAGATCAATTTAGTCTATCGAAACTTTTAATGCATCGCATCTACCCGGATTGGAAAGTTTTATTATAATCGTAGTTTGAAAGCAAACTTATTGCTTTTTGCAATTTTTTGTATTTTATTACTTAAGTGGATTATATATCGTCACATTTGCATTTTACACGTCTACGGCAAGGCAGACATGTATAATAATTTATCTATCTTATAAAACAATTTTACAATTTTCTATTGAGATTAACGCAAGAACTCTTGTTAGAATCAAAAGTTTTTAGGAAAGTTTCGAATGAGTACCACAAAGTGGCTATTTGTGGATTGTGGGACTTTGTTTTGCGATCTGACGAAAGCTTTTAACTGCATTTCATCTGATATTCTTGCTTTAAAGTTAAAATATTATAAATTCTCTTCAGAGAGTATCAATTTGATACATTCGTATTTAACTGGCCGGACACAGCTCGTGAGCCTGAACGGGAAGAGATCCGAGCTTCGTCATTTACACTATGGAGTGCCTCAAGGGTCTATACTTGGACCTTTGTTGTTTATTATTTATATTAATGACTTAGTAGGCTGTGACACTTCGGCTGATTTTGTCCTGTACGCAGATGATACAACCATAGTTAGAAAGTCTGAAAACGCTGATTCTTTGAATGGCTACCTCAGTGGGTCACAAGCTATTGTCACTGACTGGTTTGTGGCCAACCAGTTGAGCATGAACGATGCTAAGAGTCAGAAGCTGATTCTGTCTACTCGTCCCACCAAACATATTCCCAACGATCCAATCAAATTTCTTGGAGTTAAAATTGATTCAAAACTCACATGGAAACCACATCTTGCTGATGTTTGCAGCAGTGTGGCATCAGGTGTTTTTGCTTTGCGGACACTTGCTTCCACAATCTCAAAGGAAGCAGCTTTAACAGTTTATTTTGCTTGTGTGCATTCTAAAATTTCTTATGCGATTCTAGGCTGGGGACATGTGGCTGATACAGTAAGAGTGTTTGCCCTTCAAAGGAGGGCTATTAGAATTCTCAGTAATATTGGTTACAGAGACAATTGCCGATCTCATTTCTCAAAATTGAAAATTTTGACGGTATATTCATTATACATCTATCAATGTCTCGTACATGTTAAAAATAATGAAAATTCATACTGCACACACGACAGCATCCACTACCATCATACGAGAACCAAAGGGAATATATATACTGATTTTTGTAGAATTCATAAATTGAAAACTGGTATATCCTATTATGGTCCTAAATTCTTCAATCTATTGCCATCTCATGTAAGGTTGTTACCCTTTCCGAAATTTAAAACTAAACTAAAAAAATATTTGATTGTTAAAACATTCTACTCCATCAATGAATTTCTTATTAATGACTTTTCTGATCTTTCATAATTCTCATTGTATAGATTTAATATTATTATGTTGTGTATTCAGTAATTTTTTGACGTGTGTAAACCTTTCGTTGTAAGCACGAATAAATTATGTTTGTTTGTTTGTTTGTTATTATCAATTCTGTTCACTGTTATGCGGAAAATGCTTAACTTTAGCGAAACTCAGGGAATCCGTATTGTAATCTATCATGACTACATTTGGATGCGGTGATTGAACAGGAAATTAAATTGAAGTTTGTGAAATATTCAATACCAATCGAGAGGAAATTTAGAGAAGTATAACACGTTAAAGACCGTCCCAGATCTGGTCGATTCCCACTCTGCGATGAATGAAAACTGAAACGTTATTTCATCTTTTGTAGAAGATCTACATAAAAATAAATCAACTTCGTCAAGATCCTGTATTGGATATGGAGACCGGAAAATTATTTATGCGAAGTATTTTGAAAGAAGATAAAAATCATCCATTTGAAACATAATCAATCAACAACTTAACAAAGATGATCGTAATCGTCGATTGTAATTTGGCAAAATTGTCATCAATAAACAAAAAGGATAATTTGTTCTTTGAAGAATCGACATTATGCTTAAATGGTACGCTAGCTTAAATAGAATACAAACTAACTACCACTAGGGATAAAGAATATCATTGTATAAGTTTAAAGGATGGAAGAGTTATAACATAAAAATACCCATGTTGTTCAACAAATATCTGCGTTCTTAAACAATCTGAATTGCGGCTCCACTGTTGGGAAGATAACGGGGGCAGCACTTCAGGCTTCAGTCCATTAGAATTAGAATTTGATATATATGTATACATATAATTATAATTATATTTAAATTAACTCACTAGCTTATTTCAATGTATGTATTATTTTTGTAATTTTCTCGAGTCTTGCCATGTTTAGGACAGAGTATGTTATATAAAATGTAGTCAGAATGTCAATAAAGTTTTAGAATTTCTTCAGAAGCAAATATAAAACTGCGCATATATACTAGATGAGTGACCCTGTATACATGTCGTGATGTGGAAATATAAATAACTAAAAACAAAGTCACTTTGTATTTGACGAGTATTTTAACTTAAATATTCTCTCCAATGTTTCAAAATGCATGGGTTTTTCCTTGTATGTAATTTGAAAGTCCTACGTATGCATAAATTGTAAATTGGCGAAAAAAAAATCAAATGTAAACGAATTAAATACAAATTAAAATTGGAGTGTTAGATCAAAGTCTACATGCTGGGGTATTTTTTTGTCGGGTAATATCAAAGTATAAAAATGGAACGAAGAAAATTAAAAGCTGAACAGAAATGGGTCATGGCTGTTTAAAAGTAACGTAAAATGGGTGGGTGTTTTCTAATTTTTTTGAGCCCTGTTTATCCAATAACCTAGTTAACGGAGACTTTGTAAAATAATCATGGAGGCAAATATTTGTTTCGGCGTTAAGAAACATGTTTTTTTTTCAAATGTTTTTATATTAGTCGTGCACTGAAATGAATTAGCACTTGAAAATTCTTGCAAGCGCCAATCAATGATATATTTATAAATCATCAAAGCAATTCGTGATGAAATATTTCGTTCCATTCATTTTTCCAAACTCAAAACGGAAATTCTTATCGCAGTTTTAGAACTGAAGAAATATGTATACAAACGTACTAACAAACACATTATCAATACAGTATTTGTCATTCATCGCAAAAGAACGAAGCGACCAGTTCCTTTCGAATCCAAGCGAATTGCATTTCTTCAAGATAGGAAAGACAATTTGCTGTAATGACTATGCATGATGCAAGGTGCTATTGTAATAAAAAATGTCAAGCGAAAGATTATTATCCAAGAGCAATCTAAGAAACAAACTTTACGATAAAACGGACACTCTCAAGAACAAGGCTAATTGGTTCTATACGAATCAATGTTAAATGAGTCTTGAGTAATCAAAATCACGAAGGATAAACAATTTAACTTTTCTCACATAACTTAACGAAAGCGACCGTTTTATAAAGTTTTGTTTCAGAAAATGTAATTTTCTTTTTAGGATAATATAAATAGCTTTTGGCCTGATTTTAACGGAAAGTTACAAGACTGAAGAATTAATGACCTTTATTTCTTTGGACACTAAATATTGCTCCCGAAGCATTAGCTACTTGTTAATGTGTAGGTCTAAACAATCAGCCTAATGCAAGCTACAGCTTCAGGTTTCTTATGCCACATAAAAATTGTATTTTCGCTTATAATAAAGATGGATATGTCTTCATACAAAGAACAATTTTACCTGTAGGGCATACTATTTTCTTTTCCAAAAACCAAACTTACCTTTCTAAATAATAATCTCAGTCACTGAGCGCCTAAAATTTCAAAATTGAAACCATTATTTGTTCTTTTATTTACATATTATTCCAACCTGGCTCGGGTAGACAACTTTGTGAAAGGGTAAAATGTTCATTAGCCCTTATCGATGAGAAAGTTCCAAATATAGAAGTCTAAAAATATTCTAAATCAAAGGCATAATTTGCTTGACGCAGAGTATGCGAATTTTGCAACGAATTATTAGCGAGTCGTTTTCTGAATGACGCACTATAGACTTTTTTAGGGTACGTTGAGCTTGTCGATAAGGCGAATTTTAATTTAATATTCTGCTTGAATGGGTTTAATATCATTCACTTACAAATATTCCTGGGTTTCAGTCAATTTTATTGTTTATTATTTAAAATGTTACAAATACGTTTCGGTGTCTTTCTCCACCATCATCAGTTTGTCTAAAATATATATTTACAGTTATCATCAATTTAAATAAAAAACTTTCACCAAATTCACATATTAAAATACAAATCACACACATATTAAAAAGTACATTAAGAACATTGGTTTTCAGGTGATGAGTCAGGACAAACATGTCTGGGAAGAGACTAGAATCTATTGTTTAGAGATTTAAATTTAACTTACGTGTCTAGTTGTTTCTACCATCACATTTGACTGGTTATTGAATTCCCTATTTTATTCGACATCGAACGAGAGAACAAAAAAACTGTTTATACTTCGCCTTTTCTTTGCATTCTTGGAATTGCTCTGCAATTCCTCAATATCAGGTGTTTATATTTCACTTACCTGGTCCAATCAGTTCATGCATGCGATCATTTAATTAGTGTGTGATACACAGAGCTAAGATTGTCTGTGTCTGATCTAAAATTCATTGCATTCTGATGTTTTTTAATCTGTATCATTTCATGGATTCTTCTCTTATTATAGTTGTTTTCATTGATTAATATTTTTGTGTTATCGAAATCAAAACTATGTAACTTTTGTTGTGCATGTTGTGCTAATGCTGTTCCATTTTCGTTAACCTTTCTTAAGCTATATTTATGTTCGTATATTCTTTTTTTTAAATATTGTCCTGTTTGACCTATGTATGTGTTGTCACAGTTCAAACAGTCAATCTTGTATATTACGTTAATAAACGTTAATATCATTAGCAAACCTTTCAAGCGTTAAATAAGTTTTCGTCTCATATCATATCTCATTTGTTTCTATCTGTGAACTAACACAAACTAATTAGAGAACGAGCATGAAGAACAATCTTCATAAATAATGCATATCTATAACGTATTAAGCAATTTGTTATCCTAGTTTTATATGCAAAAAGTCGACATTAAGTGGGTGTTTGATATTGGCATTGTACGCAAGAATACTCTTTTGTTACATGAGAGCTAAAGCTTGTTGACTAGTTGCGTAGGTCTCCGTTAATTTTCTCTAAATATAAGATTATCTGGAAAACCCTTGAGGAATGTTAACTTAGTAAATAACAAACCGAATTGGGGCTAAATAAAGGGAATGATTCACAAGAGAGGTGGAATAATCAGTGACTAGTTTTCTACGGTTTACTACCATTATAGTAAATAATTGAAAAGAAACTACTTGAACTTTGGATGTAAATATGTAGCTACTTTGCAAATAACAAATAGTGTATGTTTTAAATATAGAAACTAAATTATTGAATTAATTGCTCATAGTTCTGATCAATTGCAACTAAATCAGATCATAGGTATTACTAGTACCAGTGACATTTTTACGAAGAATTGTAAACTAATGCATAATCTTGATAAAAATAAGCTCGAAATAGAAATTAAAATTATATCTATTAATTGATCGTGACTTTATTGTTGATATGAGTTTTTAGGACCCGAAAGCATTGCATTTAAATTACATGCGTACAGGTTTCAGTTTCGATCAAATAATTGTGGATGCAAGACGGTATAGTTGACGATTTCATTCCAACAATAACGAAAATTTTGATCGAGACCTGTTGGTTTAGCTGTACCAAGAGATTGATGTAGCGAATAATGGAAATTCGTGTTTGAAGTGTTAATTATAAAGACAAGTTTGAGGCTGAAAATCTAAACTATATGAACAAAAGGAAAAGATTTTGAAAATTTGTCATACATGGATTGATCAATGAACTCAACAATAATTTGCGGAAAATTTTTAATTCCTGTAGACTATTCTTCTAGCTCATCAAAATGACAAAGCAAAATCCAAGTCCACTGTTCCAGAATCCAAGTATGATATCATCTCATTCAATCGGACGGATACAATTTCTAAAATGACATAGATTGCAATCAGCAAAAAACATGACTAGGAAGAATAATAGCATTTATTATCAGACGAGTTTAATCACTTGTTTTTCGCCATTGCTTATAGGACATACAACGAGGATCCACCTTCTCAAATCGCCCCCACTGAGTATTTACACTAGTCAACACAAACAACAGATTTTTAGGCTTTGTGACTGGCGTTACATTTACTTAAATGCGTCTTATGTACTTGGTATTGTGGTTATCAAACTCATTGCATTGAAAACACCAATATGTTATTTTCGTCAAGTGCAGATTGCTCTGAAGTTGTGAAAATTTACATCGGGAGATATTTGAATTTGTCTGAAAGGTATCACCTAATTTTATTCATTTCCGGCATATGAAATATCAGTTACGTCAGGTTTCAGTGAGAATTACGATATTATTCGATCTTGTGGAGATTCTATGGGACTACTTTTTGATTTAAAAAAACCATTCAATTTATTTTTCTATAGGACAAAAAAAATTATATTAAGCTAAGTGATTTATCTAGTAGATGCATTCAATGCTTTCCATCATTTGCATTTAAACTTTTCAAACTAATTTTGACAATATATCAATGAAAGAAATTACTACGTGTTACGTCGTACCAATCCAATAGACAAATCCGATTCACTTTTCTCCAGACCTTTCATCCATTTATCGATGTCTTAATATAGTTTCAGGCAAACAGCCTATGAATTCGTCTTTATTTCTTGCATTGATTAAATTGTTTTGTCAGTGCACGATTCTTCGTGTTAACTTCATTAACTTGAAATGTTTGTGTCTTCTTTTGTCGATCTCTAAAGGTCTCGAATAACAGCGTTCGTCAATAATGCCATGCAAGGATTTTTCATTCCCCATCTAATAAACTTCTTTGCATAAAGCCCATTTCAAAAATGTGTACAAAAGTGAGTTTGTAGTACTTAGGTCAGTCTCCTATATGTAATTCCAGGCTTTAACGAACCAAATAGATATCATCAAGTTCTATTAGGTAGTTAAGTATGACGGTTATTTTATTGATTTATATTGTATTGTTCACCACTATTGTCTGTGTTATTTTTTGTATGGTTTTTGTCTATTTTGGTTTTTTTGTGTCATTTGTTTTGCCATATAGTACCTTAATTTTTTTGTGGCAGTAATGGCTACGATTTCATTTTTCTAACAATCCAATAATTACAAGCACATTTAGCATATTTTTAGGAGCCCATAAACATGTATACCGATCGATAGGCATTTATCTGAAAATTCGAGAGATTTGAACACAGTGACACAGTATTTTTAGAAGACGAATAGCTGTCAACAGGAGGCCGACTTATGCTTACAGCACTCTAAACCATTACTTAGGGTATTTATGTCAATGCCAAGCTATGGTCCAAAGTACGGCCAAAATTATATTTTTTAAAGCCGGGATCATTCGGGCAAAGTTACGTACATTTTCCTTTTCTAAAATAACAATTTTACCAATTTTTCTTCTTAACGCATTTTTCAAATTTTTAAACTATTGCAAAGTCGATATTTCGCTTGCTTCAAAATGGTTAAAGAATAATACCTTTTTAGTTGGCAAAGAAATTCGTATTGAAATAGATGTCCGACTTTAGAATGAAAATTGACGATTTTTGAACTATTTTAGGAACAATACTATGGGCAACAATAACCAGGATTGAGGGCTCATTGCACATTTTCAAAATAAACCGGATTGATGCGTGGTCCATTAATCTATCAACTAGTGTTATCATCACATAGCTGTGCCTCGGCATATGATGAAAGAGAATTTCAGCTTGGTACTGATAGGGATTTTTTTTATTCCCCGTTTTTCAAATAATTTCTTGGCATTTTATGGGATGCATCTCCAAACACCCTGCATAAAATACAAGACCTTATACATAACCTTATGTAACATTTACCAGTTCGCATCATTTACTATTTAGAACCGGAAATACCGTTGCCATCGAAAAAAAATATGAAACATCCTGAAGAACTTCCAACACAGGAGCACAGAACTAACGACAATGTTGATGAATTAAGAAAACAATACGTTAATTTTAGTGCTATTCATTTACCACCAATATATAATGTGAACATAGATAATTATCTAGTGAGTGACCAGTTGAATGTTAAAGTGTTAACACACAAACTGATGATGGTGAAGAAAGACACCGTA
This sequence comes from Dendroctonus valens, assembly GCA_024550625.1. Taxonomy (NCBI): domain Eukaryota; kingdom Metazoa; phylum Arthropoda; class Insecta; order Coleoptera; family Curculionidae; genus Dendroctonus; species Dendroctonus valens. The sequence goes on along the minus strand of JAJTJO010000316.1, from coordinate 226,603 downwards.
CCGTATTTGTAACATTTTAAATAATAAACAATAAAATTGACTGAAACCCAGGAATACATTGGAATGAATTAAAGTACAGTCAGGAAAATATACGAAACGATATAGATAATTATGCGACTGGAATATGACATACAGATGCAAGACGTATACCAGGAGGAAAATTTAATGCTGCACAAAACGTAAATGAGGGTGTAAAAATATCAAATACGACAAGAAAAGTCTTAGTTAGAGACATCGGCCAATATGTTTTATTCTACGAGAAAACCTACTTCCTGTCTAGCGTATAACACCAAATTCACAGATTGGCTCTTTCAGCATCAGATAAGGATTATCGAATTTTATGAAAATTTATGACTGCCTGGCTTTCAATCAGACACTTCAGTAGGAATGTGTTTGTCAACTATTCAACACAAAGAGGAAAAGACAATGGCGACAACAGGCTAAAACCGAATTCTTGGAATTTCATCATCCCAAGTTTTACAGCAGACTACGAAACGGACCATTGTTTGTAAAAAGTTACAAACTTGGTATTCGTACCAAGAGCTATACAAAAAAGCGAGCTGTTACAGAAAATATTTGGGCCTCCATTCCCACAGACCATATTGTTTCGGTTGCAGTGAAAGAAGCACCTGAAAAAAAGTTGTAAAACTCTCAAACCAAATCGGATTCGAGATATGATCGAGTCCGGGACAAATCTTGAAACAACAGCCAATATTTTGCGCGTCTCGATCAGTCTGAAATATGTACTTGAAACATGGAAAACAGTAACATCATGGTTTCCAGACCTCAATCCTGTGAATCTCTACACCATGTCAAGTCACAGAGGGAAATTTACCTGTGGCCTATAACATCAAAGGTTCTTCGAAAATGGTTGCTGAAAGAACTTAATCCTATATCAGAGAAGGCAAAATAATCCTTGAATGTCAATTTGGATTGCGATCAAATCATTCTATCTTTGATCAGGTGCACCAGAGTGATATATTAGAAAACCTACCATAGGAAAATGAACACAAAATGAAAGATTTTAAATCTTATTTAAAGTTGCTATATTACGATTTATCAAATGCTACTTTGCAAATCCTCGGCAGTCCCATTAGTAAACAAACATATGAAAGTTTGTTGAAAAGAGCCAGAACTTGAAGTTTTCATTTTTATGTAGTGGGCTAAAAATAGCGTGTTGGTATGCTTAAACGACTTTTAAATGTCCGGTAAGCATAATTAAAAAGTAGTGTTACATATGAAAAACGTGTAGGAAGAAATTAAGTTGTCAGGAAGGTGGCACGGACTGCTTGAAGTTGTAGAGTCTATAATCGAAAGCCCACACACAGGGTATATTAAATTGATTGAATATCAATACAAGCCAAACAAGTGTCTCAGCAAGGATTCTGGAAAAGCAGTGCTTCCATAATTACTAAACTCAATTTCATTAGCATCAACATGTTATACAGGTCTATAAATGTAACGACAATTTGCATAGATTTTAGCAAACCTTAAACTGAATTTAATCGTTGAAATTGAAAATACAATAATATACAGTGTAATTCACAAATTGTGCAGTTAAATAACAATCCAACAAATCTGTATTGTATTATTACTGCAGATGTACAGCAAAACACAATATATTGCTCACGATTCGATGTTTTTCTCCTAATAGCTTTTTTGTATTAAGTGTCTTTAGAAGCCTAAAGCGCTACTTTCAACGTATATTAGACAAACAATTTGATTTTAATATTTTCGGGTAATTTAATTTCTTGATATTGTAAGATTAAGAAATTAAATTGCTGAGAAACTGTTATTTTCAATATATTCTCAATAGATTTCCTTTTAAACAATGTTGTCATATAGATTGCAATTGCAATCACATAAACAGAGTCAACAGACTAGTTCCTTGTTATGGTTTAGGGTGCAACTTGACTTCACTCACCCCTGTTTTTCTTAATTTTAATTTGTCTGTTTGATTTGATGACTTTTTTGTGTTATGTTTTATGTTGTTTTTTATTTTTTATTTACAATTGTTGATTGTCCTTAGATGTGCTATATTTTGTAGTATATTGTTTTACACGCTTTGTCCATAAAATTTGTAAATTTTTCTGTGGCAATAAAGCATATTTTGATTTGATTTGATTTGAGATATTGTCATATTGATATATGAAATGACTAAAAATTTTCCAAGTAGCATATCACTCCGTTTACATAATTCGAAAATCGAAGAACGTAATAATATAAACCGACAGATAAATCGGATAAACAATTAAACTCTTCTCCCAGTAATTGAATCGATAATACCCAAACGCCGATTAAAAACCCGCACCCTCAATTACGGAAATAGTGCGGTAGTACATCATACTAAATAGCTGCAAGTTTTTGATATTTGAATTTTCGAGGATAATTTTGAGATGTAGCTACTAACGCATTACACTTAACGCTCCCAAACAATCAAGACTAAATCAAAATATTTTAGAACACTTACCTTCAAGAGCACTCATATCAGGCACATTATATCACCAAACAGCCTCTGGCTATGGAAACTCATGGAATACTCTGACCTGATACGTAAAATGATTTCCATGAAGCTTTCCCTTTTGTTAAGGCGCAAACGCAATTTTCCAATAGATATCGGTCTGGAAACCTGCTCTATCCAGGCATGCGCCAGGATTGAGATAGATTTTTACGCGGGACATCAGGGAGCGTTTTAGGGAATGTTGGATCATTAAAGACCAGAACAATAGGAATTTCGTTTTCTAAACGGTTCAAATTCATCTTTACAAGAGTCTGCATTCTATTACTTCGTGTAAAATATTATCGCGTTATTTTACCAACACCCCAACTAACACCCCTTATTATGGGGGCAAATTTTTAATATTCAATCCTTATTTGGTTGGCGTAAACGCAGCAAAATCGATAGATGGTGGGTGAAAAATTGCCCACTTTTAATTCATTAGGTAGGTCAAATTCTCACACTAAAATACGTCTTTTTATATTTATCGTTGCCTCATATATGCATTAAAGACAGAATTATAAATTTGCAAAAAATTTTTCCTGGGTTTCAGTCAATTTTATTGTTTATTATTTAAAATGTTACAAATACGTTTCGGTGTCTTTCTCCACCATCATCAGTTTGTCTAAAATATATATTTACAGTTATCATCAATTTAAATAAAAAACTTTCATCAAAATTCACATATCAAAATACAAATCACACACATATTAAAAAGTACATTAAGAACATTGGTTTTCACGTGATGAGTCAGGACAAACATGTCTGGGAAAAGACTAGAATCTATTGTTTAGAGATTTAAATTTAACTTACGTGTATAGTTGTTTCTACCTTCACATTTGACTGGTTATTGAAATTGGTTTGAATTCGACAATTTCTCTCAAAATCCTTTAATATATTATATCTTTAAAAGTACAATTTGGGACCTTGGTTCTCAGGTGATGAGTCGGGATAAACATGTTCGGGAAGAGACTAGAATCTATTGTTTAGAGATCTAAATTTGACTTACATGTTTAGATGTTTCTTCCTTTACATTTGGTTGGACATTGAATTACCTATTTTATTCGATATCGAGCGAGTGCCCGCAAAACCTATTTATATTTCGCCTTTTCTTTGCATTCTTGACATTGCTCTGTAATTCTTCAATATCTGCTGTTTAATTTTTATTTACCAGGTCCATTCAATTCATGCATGCGATCATTTAATTAGCGTATGATACACAGAGCTAAGATTGTCTGTATCTGATCTGAAGTTTATTGCATTCTGATGTTTCTTAATTTGTATCATTTGTATCATCAAGAAGAATCCATGAAATGATACAAATTAAGAAACATCAGAATGCAATAAACTTCAGATCAGATACAGACAATCTTAGCTCTGTGTATCATACGCTAATTAAATGATCGCATGCATGAATTGAATGGACCTGGTAAATAAAAATTAAACAGCAGATATTGAAGAATTACAGAGCAATTCCAAGAATGCAAAGAAAAGGCGAAATATAAATAGGTTTTGCGGGCACTCGCTCGATATCGAATAAAATAGGTAATTCAATGTCCAACCAAATGTAAAGGAAGAAACATCTAAACATGTAAGTCAAATTTAGATCTCTAAACAATAGATTCTAGTCTTTTCCCGAACATGTTTATCCCGACTCATCACCTGAGAACCAAGGTCCCAAATTGTACTTTTTAATATGTGTGTGATTTGAATTTTAATATGTTAATTTTGTGAAAGTTTTTTTAATTGAATAGATAATAAATGTAAAATGGATATTTTTAGACAAACTGATGACGGTGAATAAAGACACCGAAACGTATTTGTAACATTTTAAATAATAAACAATAAAATTGACTGAAACCCAGGAATACATTGGAATGAATTATATCTGTTTTATATTGCGTGCGCTTTTCAATAGATCATCTAAAATTGTAGAAGGTTTTTTTTTAATTTAATAAATCATCCCAAAATATAACCTTTGAAATAAAGCAGGTAGACTTAACACAAGCATGCACTGTATTGATAGAAAGTGTTCAACAATACAATTTTGTTTTTTTAGTTTCTTTTTAGGTTTCTGATAATAACGGTGATTCTGTCTAAGTCAAGTCCTCTCATATTGAACAGTTCTCGATTATGTGTCGATTAAATTATATTTAGTAAAGATTTTCAATTACTAAAGTATGTGAAACGAGATAAAACTACGTGATATAACTGCATAATATATAAAACTTGAAAAGTCTTGGAAAACGAGTCATTTCTTGATAATTCCTTTCTGGGCCTTTTTGGCATGGTTTTTTTTGTAACTTAAATTAATGTGTGCTCAGATTTTAGCCTATTCAGATAACATTTCAACTGTCCAGTGCTCCAGATAATTTTGTTTGTTATTTGGCCAATTTTCTTGAAAGGAAAGTTGTTATGCATTAAAGTTCCATTTTCTTGTGTTAGCGGATTTGTATTTGATGTTTGCATTGAACCCAATGTTCAACGCTATACTCAGAAATACATTTTCTATTTTGTGTCTTCTGGTTTTAAATCTCTTGTGGGCTTAACTACATATTGGAAACGCACACATGTATATTGGTTTGATGTTTTATATATACGAATCCTTATTTTCGCGTTTGTCTAAAGCTTATCGAGATGAATGGGAACAACTCACTTGTTATCTTCCCTGCATTTAAGCTGGTGTGCTCACAGTGCTTGCCAATGTTGATCTTTCTGTATAGATTTTCTTTCAAGTACTCGATTCGCTCTTCAACTTCAGTTAACCATTCACCTATTTTAAATGTATTAATGTGATTCTCTGCTTATAGTTGAACAATATGTAGAGGGTTAATCCATCGGTCATTTTTTGTTCACATTTTCAACTGGATTTGTCTATTTCTATATCTTTTGCGATTTTGTTTACTGCCACTTCGCTTTTTGTCAATCTTGAGTATATGGTCTTTGATAAGAGCTAAATCCGTGTGGTTATTCGTGGGTATAGTAGTAGTAGTAAACATCTTTATTTCTAAAAAAGGCTATCGACCTATCGGTCTTTCTGCCCTTGTTTAATACATGCAGTCTTAATCTAAATAAAAAACAAATATGAAAATTCTCTTATTCTAGGTTAACAATACTATTAAATAAATAAGATTTCAGTGGCAAGAAGGAATTATTTTATTGTCCACTAGTCCGTAGCGTTTGTAAGTGTTCGAGTAGCGTTAATGTAGGGAAACGAAAGCGGGATTGTCTGGTTGGTCTTGTAAGACAAAGGGGATTCAGTATGGTCCAGTTGTAGGGGTTGTTTGTCCATTTTGTCTGTAGCTGTATGAGTCTTTCCGAGATCTTTGTCATGTTTGTGCGTTCGTATAGTAGTTGGGTGGGGGTTCGTGGGTATATTGTTGATAGATATGATAAATAACTCAATAAACAAGGTTTTTGATAATGGTAATGAAGGGTCTTGGTGTTTAGAGTTTTTAGAATTAGTCCACCAGTCCTCAGTGCCATAAGCTATCAAAAGCCTTATTAATGACAACCAAAATGCCTGCTGATTTACCGCCGTTTACGCCTGTTGCTTGACAAGACCAATTATTGCATGTTTCGGCTTAAATTCAAATCGTTTAGAATTAGGGATTAGTTTTTCTCGTTCGTTTTTTATTATGTGTTCTAATACCGAGGGGTAAAGGATGGGTCTGAAGAGCTGTTCTCAAGGTTTTTCACGGGTGTTATTATGCCATTTTTGCATATGTATGGAAGTTTGCTAGTTGTAATCTCATCAACGTCATCTCTTTCTGGAGTTAAACTTTTTAAAATTTTATTTGCTTTCATTTTTTCTATAATAAATTAATAATTATTATTTTCCAGCTGATGTTTTTTTGCGGTGAGATAGTGCTTTATTATATTCTGTTTCCATAATTAGTTCGACAGTTGTCTGCCTGCTACTAACACGATACCAACAAGTACGCGTTTTGTGAGTAAATAAACTGCACACATAAAAAATAAAATTTATTGTTTACCTCAGAACAAACCTCAAATCATACTATCGTTAATTACCCGGTGCTACCGAAAGCAATACAATAAGTTTAATATTAAAGGTATTCTAGCTCCTCGTGCTTCTTTGGTTAGAGCTAGTGCAATAATAGTTAATATTGACTAACACCTAATATCGACAATTCATGCAGCATATAAGTAAAAGTGATTCCATTTTATTTCATAGACCTGCTCATTTTTTACAAATGCTTCAGTCTGAACTTTAAACTATAATATGCCAACAGTCGAAACAAAATAAAATATACAGTTATCCATCCAACATCCACCCAATATGGCAATTTATCCATGCCGAGTTCTGCAAGAAATTGCTTTGGACTTGTGTACAAGCAAAATATTTCATCTTCTGGACAAACTAGCTTTTCTCTATTGTAACCGTAGACAGCCTGCAACAGTCCTTCCATTGAAAAACTGAAGTAGGACAAGTTGGAAGCATAATAGAACACAGTGTTCATATGAGGGAAAAAGCAGAGAAATCCTGCAACGCTAAGCATAGTGACTGTTGATATTGCTCCTATAAAAGTTCCATTCTACAAGAAAAAACATGTGGATTAATTTACGTCAAATGTTCTTAAATTAAAATAATGCTCACCACAGGATTAACTAACGATCCAAACATTATCCCCATTCCAGAAGCTACAAGACCGATAAGGCTATGAATAAGTAAAACCATGAAAAATCTACTAAATTCCAGAGGTTGTGACGTTGCTATGTAGGCGCTACTCGTATAAGATACAGCAAGTAAAACCTGCAAGGAAAATAAGTAAGCTTTAAAGTTTAATAAAATCGCTTTTGCGATAAATTGATGATAAAAAAACTTTTGTTTACCTGCATAGGTAAATCAGCTGCCAGAAAGGCGGCATAGAACGTTCTTAGTTTGTACCATCTGTTGAAATGTTCTTTTCTGATTATCTTCAGTTCTTGTGGGACTAAAATATCAAATATATGATTTAGCTTACTTTATAGCGATTATTAGGAAGATAGGAACAAAACTCCATTTAAAACAAATACTTTTTAGTGTGCACTTTTAACTGTAATATTGGTGTTCTTTCTGAGTTAATTAATTTCTATTCTATGGACAATAATATAGGATTATATTAAATGTGACCTACTATTCTCAAGTGGCAAGTAGAAGTTGCGTTTGCAATTAATTTTCGAATTGTGTGTCTAAAGAACTGAACCATTATTTCAGAAAGCGCTGGAAATATGCACGACTATCCTTAGAGCAAGTCGACAACGTCGCTGGACTCTGCATGAAAAAATGTTAAAACACGTATGGTTTTGAAACCACTGAACCGAAGCAGACATGGTTTTATCAGTGAATGCTATAAGTTAAAAATTCGGTTTATTTCAAGGTTTAAGTATTCATATAATTACAAAATATGTTAGACAGAGTTGGTAGAAGTTAACCATAGAAGTAGTGTGTTGCTCAAAATATTTTCGTTAATTTGTAATATGAGGTTTTATAGTTACCCCTCTAGATGAAACACACGTTAAATTACATTCTTATTAAATCCGAACTTCTCGCCACGTGTTCTGTTAAGTTTACCGTTTTCCCCAAGCTTGGCTGTGACCTTTCAGAAATATTCCCTTATTTTTTAACTCGGGTTTTATCATAATGTCTGAACATAGCATTTCCTGTACTACACAATGCAGGTTTCTAGTTGGCTATCGCCTCTAGCGGCGGAAGCGAATCTCAGACAGTCAGAATATGAATCTTCATACATGAGATATTATTATAAATTGCTCTATCATGGCAATTGACGAGGCTCAAATCATATAAATTGAGAAAAATGAAAATAAAGTTGAAATGGCAGAAACGCCAGGATAGACCGAGAATAAATACCCTGGTATGCCACCCTCAAGATTGTGATCACCACCCTCAAATGTGTTGATAGAGATAAACATGTATCGATAAGTTCCGCTTGTTCATATACTTAACTTTTTATATTTTTAAACATACTTTATCAAATATCTAAATACGGTTCATTATTCATAAATATTCGATAGTTGAATTTTTGATTTTAGCCAAACTTTTCATGAAGTATGACCTTTTGCGTAGAATTAATGTTTTCAAAGTTTTCCATAAGATTTCATTCTTACGGACTCATACTGTATATTAATTATTTAATAAATTGAGCCATGTTAAGAGCAAAAAACTTTTTCGATATACCTATAAAAGTTTCGAAATGTTGTGGGTATTGTTCATATGTTAAATATTACTAAACTTAGCGACCTTCACTAAATTTCTATTTGTAAGTTTCTAAACCACAAAGCAATAAAATAGAAGGTCGTTAATCTCATCCTGTACTGATTTACGTTGAATAATATTTACCAGAGACACCAGCAGAAATCTTAACTGACCATGGTCAACAACAAACCGGTACTTCGAAAATAACCGCTAGTCAAAACCTACTTTTCTAATCTGAATGTGACATCAAATGTAATATGGAAAAAATACAAGCAAAAAAATACTTACACCTTAAGGCTGCGGGCATTAGCGAAGTGTAGCACAAATAGACAACGCCGGTAATAAAAAATGAAAAGTTTTGAAGCGTTTTAGATCCGTCATTGCCGCAGTTTTGGAATGTTACCCCCAGGAATATTCCTACTAAGAAATGGACTACTAATTTTAATTTGGCTACCGTCTAAAAAACAAAAAATCGCATTAATCAAGTAATTATCAGTGTAAGTACAAAATTATAGTACCAATTTCCAATTGCAACTATCTCGTTTAATAGTTATTAAATGATTTATGAAACAAGTTCAGCATTCAATTAGCATCAGTTAAGAAATATGATAAAAAAGATGCAAAAACAGCTTGAATGGAATGCTGAATAAGTTTCTTGGGGCTTAAATATTAATTGCCTAAAAGTCGTAGATTATTTGATGAATTAAACACTCTAGACCATATAAAATTTCATTTATATCACTTGTAACCCTTTTGAGGAAGTAATTCTTCTAAATTAATGATATTGGACAAAACCTATTTAATTAGTAAAAAATTGTCCAAACATAAATGCTTACCCAGTCTCTATATTGATAGATAAATTGCTTCTTTAGCAACACCTTAAACACCTTCCATTCCGACGGCGGCCTTTTAGATCTATCTACATCTGGATAATCATCAGTATCACTTTGCCTTTTTATGTCCAATTCTTTTTCACTTATTTTACCTGAAACATATGTCAAATTCGTATTTATTAAATATCGATTATAGACTCATTTAAAAAAGAAATTACCGTTTTCTGAGTTAATACTGTATCTCCAGTTAGTTTCTGTGGCTGCTATCGCAAATTTATCAATATCCTGAGTACTGGCATCACTGGTCACCTCCAGCACTAAAAAATATATCTTTTAGAAAATGCTGAAAAAATGATTGAGTTATAGAATCAGTGTGAGGCATTTATGCATTTTTTTGCAAAACCCAAAACCATTGTCGTTAAATTCATGCATATCTAAAACTACAAAAAAAAACATTTGCTAAGCCACATTTTTTGACTTACCAAAAGTAGCGAGCAAATAACGATTACAACATACACTCAAGCAAATATTGGGACATATTTAATAGGTACCTTCCAAAGACTGAAAAACTAGGTATACAATTTGTGCATCAATATTCGCCAATTAGCATGTTGAATTTCCTAACTCGTTTCACATTGTACTAGTAATTATTAGCTTAAGTTCGGCAACAATAATATTAGCTTAAGAATTTGAACATCAAAGATCTGGAGATAACCTTTAATATTATGTTACGTATGATGAAAATCTTCTGGCAGAAGATTGTTATATGCTATTTTAATGTGAGAACAAAATCATATTTCCCAGAGCTTCAGCAGATTTAAGTAGAATATTAATTTACTCAAAAATGTTCAAGCTATGTTAGGTGATATCACATTTCCACAAGATAAGGGGTTAGTATATGCGAAAAAAATAAGTAATTAAAGGTAGAAGGAAAATAGATTATTTATGCACAATCGAGTACTGACCCAACTAAATAACAAGTTTCCCCGTGTAATACGTGCAAATTACTTACAGAAATCAGCTGGATTGTGATATTTAGGACAAATATAGCCCTGTAAGGCAAGATAAGGCACTGTATTTTGCGGGGCCCCTTGGTAAACACACTTTCCTTTTGCCATAACATAGACATGACTAAACATGTGGTACATTGAGGCACTGGGTTGATGTATAGTACAAACAATCGTCCGACCCCTTTCTGCTAAAGTTTTCAACATTTGGACACATTGACTGGACGAGCTACTATCCAAGCCTCTGAAATGTAAAAAGCATATAAAGCATTTTAGTAAGTAAATGATTTGATTGTTGCACTCGTACGTTGTGGGTTCATCCAAGAACAAAATTGGTGGATCATCGATAAGTTCCAAAGCTATCGATAACCGTTTTCTTTGACCACCAGATAAATTTCCACATCGAATATTTTTTGTCTTCTCTAGTCCTAAAGTAGTCAATATCGAATCTATCTAAAAATACATATATAATTTAATAAATCACTTTGCAAATAATTTTTTTATGCACAGTTTTTAGTAGATTTCGTTTTTTTCATGTGATACTACTACTGTACCGATAATTTAAATTTAATATTTTTTAGCCTTTTTCCATTTGCTTAAAAGTTGTAAAAATACTTACCAAAAAATCATTTTTCTCTTTTGATTGCCCACTAATCTTCAATTGGGTTGTTGAATACATTATTTCGTAAACTGTGAAATATGCAATAAGATGATCATCTTGTAGAATGTAACAGGAATCGGTTTTGTACTGACTAGAACCAGTTTTGGTTTTTTTGCCATTTTTGCATTTGATCACCCCTTCGACGCCGGATTTTCTGAAACGTATCGAAAGAAATGAATAGAAATTTCGCAAAAAATATTTAGGTTGAACGATGCAATAATCATTTTTATACTTATTGTTTACTCGACATTTCAAAGTCCCTTTCGATATCTACATGAATATATATGAGGTATTGTATTTAAAATTACAACTTAAAATACAAATTAATATTCATGCCGATCCTTACTTAACTGATACTGGGTTGCAAGTCTAGTTTAACAGTTAAACATTATTATGTATTGAAAGTATATAGATAAATGAGACTTGAAGCAAAGCTTGTGTGTAATTTTTGTATATAAACATGCACAGTTTCGGGTATTTTGTTGATAAAGTTTGCAAATAATTCTGAGCGTATTCTCATTTATTCGATAGTAAAGAGTTGATGTGGCGATTTCAGATGATGGCTTATTACTTAGATTGATGACTGACTATTGGTCAATAAACATTTTAAAATTAAATTTTCGTGCTATTTGTATTTTTTAATAGGTACATAATTTTATTAGTCCACTTCGTTTTTTGTTATTGACGACACAATTAATACGATGTGCTCAAAGACCGATTTTCCAGACGTTTGGACGAGGAAGATCTTTTAACAGCTCTCTTAATATCTAGAACTTAAAATAATTTAAATTTGGTATTTATATATTGCCTCCTAATCAGACAACTAAAGTCATATTATTATGTTTGATGAATACAAAAATAACAAGAGGTACAAATAGAAGGCGAATTAAAAAATATGCCGTTATTTTCTACTATTTTAAATACCAAACCTAATCGAGATTTAAAAGTTTAAGTAATTGTGAGGTGCTGAACTGCATGCATTCAAGATTAATTGACCTTTGCACCTAAAAGCGAAAGTTCCTTTAATACCGAAAAACCCGTAACCATATTAACATTGCAATTATCAGCATTAAATTATCCACATAAAATGTCGTGATGACCAGTGAATAGTTTTGCAAATCGTTTTATTGACCCGGACTGCTAAGAGAAATTGATCATTTAAGGATTTTAAACAGGCATTCAGGTTCATGAAATGAAAATTGGGGCTAAACTATTTTATTTTTAGAGACTAGTAGTAAACATCTTTATTTCTAAAAAAGGCTATCGACCTATCGGTCTTTCTGCCCTTGTTTAATATATGTAGTCTTAATCTAAATAAAAAACAAATATGAAAATTCTCTTATTCTAGAAACAATATTATTAAATAAACTTTCCAATTCTAATGACAAGAAAAAATATTTTATTATCCACTAGTCAGTTGCGTTTGTAAGTGTTCGAGTAGCGTTGATGTAGGGAAACGGAAGCGGGATTGTCTGGTTGGTCTTGTGAGACAAAGGGGATTCAGTATGGTCCAGTTGTAGGGGTTGTTTGTCCATTTTGTCTGTAGATGTATGAGTCTTTCCGAAATCTTTATCATGTTTGTGCTTTCGTATAGTAGTTGGGTGGGGGGGATTGTGTAGTGGGTTTTGGGGGTGTCTTATTCGTGTTATTAGTCTTAGTGCAATTTGTTCTGTTGTTTGTATATAACGTTTTGTCCTTTCTGTTCATAGTCTAGCAAGGGTCTACAAATAGCTTTATATATTTTGGTGGCGGTGTTTGTGCTAATTCCTCTGTCTTTGTAGGTTAGTGATCGGAAGTGTTTTGTTCTCTTTATTGTTTCTGCCCTGATGTTTCGTATGTGTTTAGTGAATTTAAGTTTATGGTCAATTGTGATTCCAAGGTATTTTACGTCGTTTTTTGGTTGTGTCGTTTGGCCGTCTGCAGTTATTGTAGGGGAGTCAGCGTTGAGTCTGTGGTTTGTAAGCAGAAGTTGTTTTTTTGACGCGTTTGGTGTTAGTCTCCATTTATAAAACCATGTCATTGTGTTGTTTGTTAGTGTTTGGAGTCTTTGAGCTGCTCTCTCAGTAGTTTTGTCATGTACAATAAGTGCCGTGTCGTCTGCGTATTGTAATATGTTGTATAGTCGTTGATCAAGTTCCAGTTGTCATTGTCGAAGTTAGGGTTTGTCGATATGCTGAAGGCCCTTTGATAGTGTCAGGCGAATGCGTCCGCTTTCTCTTTGTCTGTGAAACGTTCTATTCCGTTTTCGTCAATTGTGTCAGTAGTGCCAGTCTTCCTGTATTGCGCCAGTTTCTTAATTTTTCGCCAGTATGTTTTGCCTTTGTCCCTTCTGTATTTCTTTACATGTTTCTAGCCATTTGTCTTGTCGGTATTGTCCAATCAAAGTTTTAATGTTTCTGTTAAGTTGGTTCAGTGTCTTTTTTAGGTCGTTATTTTGAGTGTTTGTATATAGTGTGTACAGTTCTCTCTTATGTTTTATTAGTCTCAGTATGTATTGGGCAGTGTATGTCGGTAGAAAGCATTTTTTATTTCCGGGCTAATTTTTAGATTTCCGGGCTTATTTTATTTTAGAGATTATCATTAATGGATGAATTGAGACCTACCAAGGATACATTTAAAATTATTTTGTGATGTACAGGGTGTCTCAATTTCTAGAGTTTGTTTGTTTGTTGTTTGTACCAATGTTGTATTTTTTTAATGGCATAATTTGAATATTATTATGCTATTATTGTCTATGATAAAAATAAAATTATTTTAAGGTTTAGCTTGCGTAAAGACTACGATGTTCGAGATATTTATGGTTTTGTAGAAATGGAATTTTTATATATTTTTTCAATATTGTATTAAACAAATGCGCCTTTTGACTTAATGGGTTCTTAGCATAAAATACCGTGTTTTTTTCATGTTGAATTAGGCAATTAATTATCATTCAAAACGAGCGATTATTTGAACTATATTTTGGAACACCTTGTATGTATTAGTCGATTTTTATTAATTTGTAGGAAAATTGTACTTATGAATAGCAAGGTAAGGTTTGGTTTTAAATATCAGTTTAATTTTGAATGTGAAAAATTTTCAATCTCAAAATCAGTAAGATTTCTACCTGTTGTATATCCTGAATAGATCTGTATATGAGGGTGATTCTTTGTATAACTTAGCTGCAGTTCAAATTTAAAGGAAATGTCTGAAAAACTACAGTAGATGTAATGAAAAGAGTCTGCCGCTTTATATTAAAGTATACGCCAATCTGCTTTTAAACAAAATTTATAGGCAAATATACACTTGCTATTACTTGCTCGCGCAGTTGTTAACATTAAATTTGTCCAAATTACATATGCATTTACAACTAGACATTAAGTCTAAAAATTATAACTAAACTTTTCCTTAGCTGAAAGGTAGTTTTTAAGAAAATAATCATGATAAATTGAAGCGCTAACATTACATAGTTACATGTCATGTATCTCTCGTTAATTACAATGATTGAAAAGTGATACAAGCTTCCAATTTGCCCACAGTAATTAGCAAAGTGTTTCGTACAATCTTATGGGCACCAGAACCCCGGTAAAAATACTTACTGGTAACCTGTGAGAATGTTAAGTAGAGATGTTTTCCCAGCGCCTGATGGGCCCATAATGGCCGTAAGTTCCCCAGACTTAAAAGTCCCGGTGACACCTCGAATGATTTTTTTGCATTCTGCAAAAAAGAACATTAGATAAATTGTTAGTACAATATTTGTTTGGTTTTATATCAATGCTATGTTGCATAGTAGAAATATACATCATTCTCTTCAACATTGTTTAGAATAATGTTTTGGATGATGTTGGAGAACGATTTTGTTTCATAGAGTATTGAGCGATGGTTTAGTAGTATATTATAACGTTACAACAATAACAATATTAAAAACATGACATGAAAATATAGAGAAGCAAAATGTAAAAATTCTGCGAAAACCATTCATTAACACTCAACGAAAAAGTCCGACTCAGAACGGGTACTGAAGGGTGTGAATGAAGATGAATTGTTGTGGAAATATGTTGTCAGGGGAGGTTTGGTGTGAATGCATGCTGAAATATTATAAGTAATTGCTGAACAGATAGCAATGGCTTTTCATCACTATCTAGTAGTATGCCCAATAATACTAGAATTGATGTGAAATCGAATAATTTTCTATATTAAATGAAAATTATGTAGAATTATTACGTGACATCCGCTCTTTATTTTGGCCAACAATATACAAACTATCCACCTAACTGACAGAAAGACATCTTGCCTGTTTATGGACATTAACAAGGCTTTTGACAGTGTCTGGCATAGAGGCTTACTATACAAACTATACAAACTACACACACCAACATATCTACTACACACCATAAAGAACTTACTAGAAAACAGACAACTACAAGTACGAATTGACAAAACACTGTCATTTTCTTTTTCCCCTGAACAAGGGCTCCCTCAAGGATCCCCGCTCTCACCGTTTCTCTACAATATATACTGCCATGACATATACAATTACAACTTACCAGACAAAAATCAAATCGACAGATCGGCATACATATTACAATACGCAGACGACACGGCACTTATTGTACATGACAAAACTACTGAGAGAGCAGCTCAAAGACTCCAAACACTAACAAACAACACAATGACATGGTTTTATAAATGGAGACTAACACCAAACGCGTCAAAAAACCAACTTCTGCTCACAAACCACAGACTCAACGCTGACTCCCCTACAATAACTGCAGACGGCCAAACGACACAACCAAAAAACGACGTAAATACCTTGGAATCACAATTGACCACAAACTTAAATTCACTAAACACATACGAAACATCAGGGCAGAAACAATAAGAGAACAAAACACTTCCTAACTACTACATCCCGATCACCGATCCGATCACTAACCTACAAAGACAGAGGAGCACAAACAAACAAACACCGCCACCAAAATATATAAAGCTATTTGTAGACTCTTGCTAGACTATGGACACATACTCATGACCAACGGAACAGAAAGGACGAAACATTATATACAAACAACAGAACAAATTGCACTAAGACTAATAACACGAATAAGACACCCCCAAAACCCACTACACAACCCCCCCACCCAACTACTATACGAACGCACAAACATGACAAAGATCTCGGAAAGACTCATACAGCTACAGACAAAATGGACAAACAACCCCTACAACTGGACCATACTGAATCCCCTTTGTCTTACAAGACCAACCAGACAATCCCGCTTTCGTTTCCCTACATTAACGCTACTCGAACACTTACAAACGCTACGGACTAGTGGACAATAAAATAATTCCTTCTTGCCACTGAAATCTTATTTATCTAATAGTATTGTTAACCTAGAATAAGAGAATTTTCATATTTGTTTTTCATTTAGATTAAGACTGTATGTATTAAACAAGGGCAGAAAGACCGATAGGTCGATAGCCTTTTTTAGAAATAAAGATGTTTACTACTACTATTACGTGATTCTCAGGGTTTTAGAAATATATTTACCATAGTTCTGGAGCATATTCGTTCGACTACAAGCAAACCTACACTTGCTTTAATTAATACATTAATTATTAATTTAAGGGATGTGTGTGCTATACCCACATTTTATCTTTGGTTAGTTTTGTTTTATATTAGAAGTGACTTTAAAGAGAAAACAAATGTATTCACTACAGTTTTCATGGCTGTTCCTCTATGTCTTCATAAAATTCTGCACATGCTGCAATATGGCAAAACTTGCAACAATTTTTTTTAATTTAATAAATAACATCACTTCATTCCAATTTTATCAAATCTGTCCGGAGAATTATCTATAAATATAACACTTTCTAATATGTAGTATTATAACTGTTTGTATGTTATTGTCTATAAAATGCTGTTTGCAAGTTTCTCCATTTTTCAGATTAACTGCAAGCTTTAAGAATAAGTCTTTAAAGTTTGATGATTTGTTTTGCTGCACGTGAATTTGCAATTTGCTCAAATGCACAAAAGCATGATATCATGAGTCTGCCAATGTTATTTCTCAGAATTTGTAGAGCATAAACTATGTACTATGCATAATTCACTCTAGTCTAGACAACAGTCAACACCCAAATAATTCCTAAACTCGAGTGCTCTTCATTTTCACAAGCATATTTTTGTGTGTTTTTTGTGTTTTTGTCATGCCTCTGGAATTGAAATATAAGTTTTGCATAATTTGCTACTTATTGTTCATCAGAGTTTCTACATATTATGAATGTATAATCCGTGACCATTAAGAAATGATGGATCGTCGTTTGAAATGCATTCTCGTCAAAGGCTTTTGAGAAGTCAATGCATGCGGCTGCCGTGTCACTTATTATTTACACAATCATTTTTCATTTGTTCGATAAACTGCTCTGATTGTGATCCGCCTCTTTCCAATACTTTTTGTTGAGTTCACGATATTTTTTCGTATTTCGGAAACTTATGTACATTGGAATGTATCCAGTATGTCTCATTGGCTACTGTCCAACTGTTAGACAAAGAGTGTTAGGTCGGTCAAATCTAAAATAATCTTGTATATGGGATATTTTTTCATAATTTTTAGCTGATATTGATTTGCATCTGGACAGATGTTAATGAGAAAGTTATTTGCTTTGTCCATATAAACAAATAAATAAACTAAACGATATTTGCTTTTGTAGGTACTTTAAAGACTAAACTTTAGTACTAAATTACGTATTCACAAATATACAAACGCCATGAAAAATCAAATCAAAACCATTGTGCATTAGATGGTTAGCGTATTTCTTAAAGTATAGTTAGAAATTCAATAAAAATGTTTATCTGACACGGTTATTGATGTTGCAGCATTAATAACATAATACTTTTTCCACTTCACAGATGCTGATTTTACTAATAGAGTTAAATTAAATCAGCCTAATCAATATCCATGACCTATGAGTTGTATCTTAATTTAGTTCCTTGAACAATTAGACTTCGTTTACTTCAATGTAACAGACCTTTATTGTTAATCGGCGTTTATTAAGCACTCCTATAGACTAGCGATTAGAGCTGCAATTATTATTATGGACATTGCTATAGATAATATTCCATTTTCAATTTATGATCTTTTTAACTCAAAGAAAAGATATAGTATATTTTCTCACCCGTTTGATCTCATTCGATTCCAGTTCTTGTCTGGAATCATCAAATCACATCTTTCGTAAAACCTGTTTGATCGTATGTGATTGAAGTAATGTGCATGAAGAATACGGGACTCTACCGAGGTATAAAGACATAAGTAAACTATACATATAAAAGAGTTTTGTACCAACATATAAAATATAATATTCTATATTTATTACAAATCAATGTGGATGCTATACGATAAACTATATTTATCTTTTTATTTAAAGTCAATATCAACCTTAATAATATATATGTTACTAAAAATAAATTAAACTTATCTTGAAATAATTTTGTTTGTTGTACTGCAGTTGTAATGATCCGCTTCAAATTGCAGGCAAATTTAGTAAACATTTCTCGTTATGAGCGGCGCCCGGTATCGTCAATTAAGCCTAGGTATATTCGGATTATCCCACACATTTTCTAGAAACCCATTATTTATTTAAAAATTATTATTTTTTAAGTATTACAAACATTTAGTATTCATATCAGACGGTTGTCATACCTTTGTATATATTTGAGATTAAATAATAAAAATAAGTTGCTTTTACATCTTGGACACATTTTAGTTAGAAAATACGTCTATATTGATATCTCAAAAGAAATATACAGTCTGGTATATTACAAATAAAATTCTAGTTTGATTCACCGTGTATATTGGGGCCACTCTTTTTTGTGTAGCCCATATGTGGTTTCTGTCGGCGATCTTCGGGCCGATCACAATGTGCCTTTTTCGAGAATAGCAATTAAGAATTTGTCCCTCCAGCTTGTGTTCCCGACAAATCCGACACCCTTCAGATAATTGGTTATTGTTTCTTTTGGGTTGGTTCACTTTGCAGAACTGACCAATGACCATTGTCATTGAAAGGCAAAGTAATGTCTACTATTTCGTTCGGCGGGAGGTCTACTTTCTCTACCTTCTAGAATCAGTCCAAAGTCCAATGGTGCGACCACTCAACACTGCATAAAACAATCTTGGGAAACCTCTGTTTCCCTCACCCTGTCATCTGATTTGACCCTACCCTAGTCGACAAGAGTGACTGTAAATTCAATATTAATCTCAAACCCGTCAGGAGCAGAAGACTTCAACTACACTCGGTAGATTGAAGTAGAATTCAACTCAAACCCGTCGGGAGTAATTTTCAACTCAAACTCGTCGGGAGCAGAAGAATTCAAATACACTCGGTAGATTGAAGTAGTATTCAACTCATACACGTCGGGAGCAGAAGACTTCAATAGGTAGATTGAAGTAGTATTAAACTCAAACCCGTCGGGAGGAGAAGACTTCAACTACACTCGGTAGATTGAAGTAGTATAGGAACTCAAACTCGTCGGGAGCAGAAGACTTCAACTACACTCGGTAGATTGAAGTAGTGTTCAACTCAAACCCGTCGAGAGCAGAAGTATTCCTCTACACTCGGTAGATTGATTCAGTATTCAACTCAAACTCGTCGGGAGCAGAAGACTTCAATCGGTAGATTGAAGTAGTATTAAACTCAAACTAAAAAAATCGCTCAAAGTGGTAAAAATTAACGCTTTTTTCCAGTGCTGGTTAGGCACATACCAAATAGCCAGACCTTTATTATTCCTGCAGCTGATCCCAACTTTACCCACCAAACACTCGTATCTCAAAACACATTGGTTCTTCGAAGAGCAAAATTTTCCCCAGTTATTCTGGTCTTGAAATATGGGTAATGAGTCCTTTTATTATGACCTTTACTCTGAGTGCCGATATGCTTACACGCATATAATGGCATATTCTTCAGAGTAAAGCAAATAACGATTTACCCAATTTGTATTACCAGAGTCAGGAATTATCTTGGCGTTCTGTATCCTATTTTCGTCAGTGTGTTAAACTGAACCTTGAAATTTTCGAAATAGACGATCTTAAACAATGTAATCTGGTTTTAGTCAGAAAATGTTTACATAACTGCAATTGCAAGTACAGATTCTAATGCCTCCAGATAATGGATGTATATTTCGCGTTTTTACTCAAACATAAATTCCTAGCGAGTCGAATGTAAACTAGTCTTTACATACTTTCAGTTCTGCTTGCCAGTTACTACACTGTTATTCCCAAGATGGAAAAGTTTCTTGGCCTTTAAAATCGAAAGCACATTCTATTGACAGATGTTGATAGTTACAATTTTTATTTCATTTCATTCCTTTTCATCTATGTCATCTATAGCTACTTTTGGTCTTGTTCATTTCAAATCTGTCTTCACTTGAGCAACCCATTAACCGGCCATAGACGGTAACCTACTAAGGCTAACACCAGAGATTAGTTGATCTCTGCTAACACGCAAAGTCTTCAAACCTGGCCTACTCTTGCTAATCGAAACTAATAACGTTTTAGTGTACCACTAGCTCACATACCAATCTGACGGAAGTGATCCGGAGTACAACAAACAGCTAAAGAAAAGGTTCTGCTTATGGGCGCCGAAATACCTAATAGAGTTAAAACGTCGTTTTGTAAACTGTAAAGACTGAATTTAAAATATTTTAAAATTCTTTCATTTTTCCATTTTCAAGTTGTTAGCATCAAGTTATGGAACAGAATGAAAACGTTGAAGATTCAAAGTAAAAAAAAGCAAGTACCAGCGAGGTAAATTCAGCTAATCTACACTTGAACCTTATGCGCGTTCAAGGTAAAGTAAATTTTGTAAAAGCAGTATTGAATAAAATCACAACAAATAGTTGTTTCCTGTTAAGTTGAATGACGAGACAATCTAGAAAAACACGATCTTTTAATGTGATTCTAATACCATACTTGCTTCTACAAAATTGAACTTAAAAATCCAATTTGGTATTTTACGAGTTATAAAATATGCAGTCTTGAGAATGAATCGACCATGCACATTAAAGTGTACATGTTTGGAAGACGATTGTAAAAAGAGTACCATGCCAATAGACCAGATATTTGCGTATATACGCTTGCAATAGGTAATTATATTTCATTCCTATGAGTCCATGAACTGACCAGCTAAAGTAAATTGAAATGAGGCAGTAGAAAACTTGTTGTCGGTTAACTGTATCTGCTCATTACAATAGAACACATGTAAATTATTATTATAAGTGTTGAATTTTGAGAAATGAATGTGTAAGAAACATTAGCCAGCCATTTGTGTATCGGTTAGACTTGGGTTAATCGATTATCTCGAGCATAATACTAGGTACCTAGGTAGCAGGTACCCAGGGTGTTCCTTCCCTGTATACATATACATATTAGAAATTCCTCAACTCATTCAAAGAAAAAACCTGCATATGAACGTTTATCGTAAACAAATTTTAACGCCCTAACTAATCAACGACTATGATATGGTTTTTGATATATTTTCTAAATAGAGTACACTCTTTCTATGCATCAAGATTCATTTTCTGGTGTGAAAACAATTTTATTTTCACCAATGGCATCCGTACGGGTACCTCAAAACGATACGACAGCTTTCTCTTAAAATCATTTTTTTTTAATTTACATTCGTTTTAGAGCAAATTGGATATCTTAATTTAGTTCGTCCAACGCATGAGTTTTTCTTAAAAAATATATTTTTTTTTGCTTGAGGATCAAATTGCTGAAAGTGTGAGAGGATTGTTGTGTAGAAATC
The DNA here is from genome assembly GCA_024550625.1 of Dendroctonus valens. NCBI lineage: Eukaryota > Metazoa > Arthropoda > Insecta > Coleoptera > Curculionidae > Dendroctonus > Dendroctonus valens. Next base: position 204,612 of record JAJTJO010000316.1, on the reverse strand, counting down.
ACTGCAAGTCAATTAAGCTCAAACTTGTTTAAGAATAAATGGGAATTTTTTAAATTAATTTTTCTCGTCAGACGAGTTCTTCATTAAAAAACAATTTAATTGCTTGAATGCTTGTCAGCAAATTGTTTGGGGTATTTCAGTTCAATATTTGGAAAATCCATATCATATTCTAAGGGTACAGGCATAACTTTTCTAAGGATACATGTCCCACAGCGTGTAAATTTCTCTTAGTGGTACATTCAAAATATTACACTAAATCCGCAGTTTGATTAACAAATATTGTTCACAGAGAAAAATATTTCATAATAATCATATATGGGTAGAAGGAAATTCGTATTCCTTAACCGAAATCTATTTTCAACAACAATTTTCGGTTAATGAATGAATGAGCATTTATTGGTAACAATAAGATTGTTACCTACCAGAACGCCATGGTGGGCGATCTTATTCACATTTTCTTGAAGAATAACTATCTGGGTTGTTTGAAGATGTACCAATTGTTATGGCAGATTTCCGTTAGGTAAGTTTCCGAAATTCAAAGCCGTAAAGTTATTGGTTGCCGAAATTCAGTTTAGAGGGACAGAAACAATTTAAGAGAGGTGAAAAAGCATATAGGAAGGGCAATGGTGAAGTCTGTTCTCTCCTACGGAAGTAAATTGTGGCCACTAAATGCGTAAATGAAACGAAAAATAAATACCGTAGAATGGGACTATCTGCGGCGCAGTAAAGGAATATCTAAATTGCAAAGAATCATAAATGTGGACATAAGACCACGAGCAGATGCACAAGTAACAGTTCTGGAAATGATAGAAAGGAGAGGATAAAGATGGTTTGGACAAATGATAAGGATGGATGAACAAAGATTTTATTGTCCACTAGTCCGTTGCGTTTGTAAGTGTTCGAGTAGCGTTGATGTAGGGAAACGGAAGCGGGATTGTCTGGTTGGTCTTGTAAGACAAAGGGGATTCAGTATGGTCCAGTTGTAGGGGTTGTTTATCCATTTTGTCTGTAGATGTATGAGTCTTTCCGAAATCTTTGTCATGTTTGTGCGTTCATATAGTAGTTGGGTGGAGGGGTTGTGTAGTGGGTTTTGGGGGTGTCTTATTCGTGTTATTAGTCTTAGTGCAATTTGTTCTGTTGTTTGTATATAACGTTTTGTCCTTTCTGTTCCGTTGGTCATGAGTATATGTCCATAGTCTAGCAAGGGTCTACAGATAGCTTTATATATTTTGGTGGCGGTGTTTGTGCTAATTCCTCTGTCTTTGTAAGTTAGTGATCGGAAGTGTTTTGTTCTCTTTATTGTTTCTGCCCTGATGTTTCGTATGTGTTTAGTGAATTTAAGTTTGTGGTCAATTGTGATTCCAGGGTATTTTACGTCGTTTTTTGGTTGTGTCGTTTGGCCGTCTGCAGTTATCGTAGGGGAGTCAGCGTTGAGTCTGTGGTTTGTGAGCAGAAGTTGGTTTTTTGACGCGTTTGGTGTTAGTCTCCATTTATAAAACCATGTCATTGTGTTGTTTGTTAGTGTTTGGAGTCTTTGAGCTGCTCACTCAGTAGTTTTATCATGTACAATAAGTGCCGTGTCGTCTGCGTATTGTAATATGTATGCCGATCTGTCGATTTGATTTTTGTCTGGTAAGTTGTAATTGTATATGTGATGGCAGTATATATTGTAGAGAAACGGTGAGAGCGGGGATACTTGAGGGAGCCCTTGTTCAGGGAAAAAGAAAATGACAGTGTTTTGTCAATTCGTACTTGTAGTTGTCTGTTTTCTAGTAAGTTCTTTATGGTGTGTTGTAGATATGTTGGTGTGTGTAGTTTGTATAGTTTGTATAGAAAGCCTCTATGCCAGACACTATCAAAAGCCTTGTTAATGTCCATAAACAGGCAAGCTGTCTTTCTGTCAGTTAGGTGGGTAGTTTGTATATTGTTGGCCAAAATAAAGAGCGGATGAACTACATTAAAGTTGTTTTTGAGAAGGAATTTAATGCAAACTTGATTGAATTGTTTTTAATTCGACAATTGAGCGAAAACAATTGTCTTCGATTTTTATTTTTTTTTTAATGAAAAAAATCAGTAAAGTAACTTTAGGGGATATAACATATCCAAAACATAGATTATCTAGTCAGAACTGTACTAATAGTGACCTAGATCAGACATCCAAAGGATATTAAAAGAAAACATTTCTAATTTCAAGAAATCTTGCTGCAACCCAGACTATTGTTAAACGTTTATCCAACGATATAGAAGCGCAATTGTCTAGCATTAATTTGAATCAAAAGCAATTCAATATCAAATAAAGTTCAGTTCACTTCTATTGCGACGTATTTGAACATATTACCAGACGGTCTCGAAAGCAATGTCCGCATTGTTAATAACATTCAGACAAACGTTCAGACAAGGATTCACTTCACGGAAAATAATTCATCATAGTGTTCTCAAATACCGTGAACTTGAAAAGATTGTTTACAAATAAAATTCTGAAATGCGAATCCCTTTGGACAACATCGTAAAATTCTACTGCATACGTCGTTGTTCCAATTAATGAACAAATAATGTCATTGAAAAACTAATAGAAGGAATTGAACCTCTACAAATAAAATAAATACATTTTGAAAACATTCGAGTAAAGACTTAGATGCACGGAAACTAATCACACACCCTCTCAAAAAGTTCAGTATTGCTAATGGAAGTATTTCCTTAATATTAATTTCAACATTAATTGTCATAATTATTATTTGTGTTTTAATATACTAAATATTATTACTATAGGAAAAGGAGGCAAAATGTAAAACTGGACATAAATTTGAAAACCCTCGAAAATAAATCCTTATTTTCTCAGTCTTAAGGAGGAAGGAATTATATGGTCACTTATGCCGATTATTCTTTTAAAATAAGACGTAGTATAGTTTCTGTTATGATCAACATGATTTAAGTATAAAAGAAGCCACAGCAGAAACGAGCATTTGTCATGTTAACCGTTAAGTCTAAGCTCGACAATAAGATTAGTTCGGTTCTAAAATTATTATAGTAGTAGTAGTAGTAGTAAACATCTTTATTTCTTTGAAAAGGCTATCGAGCTATCGGTCTTTCTGCCCTTTGGTTGTTGTTGTCATAAAATTATTATATTAATTTGGCAAATAATGTTCAGAAAAAAAAACATACTTTTCCAACCAATCTATAAAATTATAGTAAAATTGAAAGAGTAATTTGTGAAAACAGAACATTCGGTCATGGTTACTTTTCCGCAGCTATAGCTTTCCGCTTATTATAAAACGAATTTAATTGAGGCATTTATATTAATTACGGTCTAAGTATACAAAAAAACATAACTTGCATTTAAAATATTCACTGCATGTAACTAAAGTTTTCCCTCATACTACATAGTGTAAATAAGACATTTGTTTTATTTGTATATACTATTAAATTAATAAAAAAATGTTGATACTCAATGTGACATTTACCAATCCGAAAAAAATGTGCGAATTTTTATGCAGTTAGATTCATTTGTCAACTAAAATGCATTACCATATTTGACTAATTAATTTTCTAGTGCCTGTGACAACATTGATAAAACCATAAATTATAAGCATTTATTGTTTCTATACCAAAGAGAAAGTAAAACATAAAACATAAAAACTTTTGCGGCCGTTCGAAATACCGTAAATCTTGCAAAATAAACATAATATCTTTAGACACATTTTATGTAAGTAATTATATATTACGTTCACTCATAAATTGCTTTCCGGTTACAGTGAACTTAGAATTGCAATCATAAAATTGAATTTAGTGAATTTAAACACTTAATAACATTATTAATTTTTATTAATGAGCATGCATATCGTTGTACTATTTTTTTATTAAATCTAACACAAGCGCCATATAAAACAGGTCTGAATTTGAACCACATTTGGCGTCATAATGAGAACGATTAATTTAACCTTTTAGCACTCATGCATTGAAAGCATGCATACAATGAAAAATTTCGATGAAATAACCATCCTTCCATCTAGTTTAATGCCACTAATCTACAAGTTAATAATCTACAAGTTTAGTATCTGTTGTTATGTACAGATTTATATAATCGAATAAGTTTAATAGACATTTAAATCAGGATGCTTTTTCGTGTCAATCTTAATGTAGGCTCAAAGGAAAAAGCAAGTAATCGCTATAATGTAGTTCAATAAGCAACCTTCAGATTTTTATTTCAAATAGATCAAATAAGTGCCATGAACACTTGAAATAAGGATAAATGTTATATCAAAACAATCCTAGTATCTAATCGAAAATTAAACAGCCACTCACGTTGGGTGACCAACTAATAATGCATGCTTATCAGTTTAATATATTAAATGTTTTGAAATAGTTACTTCTACTTCGTCATGATATAAAAATTATGTGATACCACATAGGTCATATCAGAATTTCTTTTATAATTTTACAAAATTCTCTTAATTACAAGGAATGTTTTTTTTATGAAATAAGGAATTTTTGCTTCTTAGTCAATCATATTTAATTCCTTTAGCGACGTGTCGAAATTAACGATTGACTGATCGGATTATTTAAAAGTTTTTAATGGTAAAACGGCTGCTACATCTATTTTTTTTTCAAAAGCTGTGTTATGTCGTTAATGTATTAAACATTAAAACTTGCCGAGTTTATAGATATTGAAAAACTGAATATTCGTTATTATTGCTTATATCGTCAAAATGTTTTATGGAATTTTCTTCATTGAGTGATATAAATCAAACTTAAAATTTAAAACATTTTTCAATTTTTCTAATGAAAACCACAACTTACCTTTGCCTTGCCTAACAGTCAGTGATAAATTATTAAATTCAATATCCAGTGCTTTGCACACATAGAAAGAATCTATGGGCCCTTTTTCCATTTTGCTATCATAAACGATAAACTGAATTTAATATTATGATGTAACTGGTATGTTCATTGTTCAAATGCACAAACAATTTGTAGATAAACCACTTTGACACTGAAAGTTACCGGGTAAAATAAATCCAGAAAATTGTTCAACCGAATTACTTTCATCGGGAGGTTCGAAAGCCAAATGCGGATTTTATGGAATTGACGAACTTCTATATTTTTAAGCGATGCCACCAGTTCATCGGCGCATTCGTGTCCGCTAACGGTCAATGCTAACAGCCTCGCAAAGGATAAACGCAAAATGTTTGACCGAAATTGTTGACCTACCCACCATCCTAAAAGACACTGATGTTTCATCGATTCAAGCCAAATACATATATGATGCCTATATGCTTACTCAAGAAAAATCGAAACTTTAATCAATTTGGAAGGAAATGAATGACAGAGCACAAACTACAAAGAAAAATGCACAATCCTTCCTAAAGAACCGAAATCAAATATCCAGAGTGCAGAGGAGAGTTAAATAGCAAACAATGAAAGTCAGCTTATGCAGCTTTTAAAACAAGCCTTTTTAGGAGAATTTAACAGAACAAACAAATGAAACAATAAAGTACATATTTTCATTACAAGTCCTAAGCAGCAATTATGAATGCAATGATCTGATGTAAGATGGTAAATTTTTATGAAAGCTTGTCATTGGTAATTCTAGGCGTTGGAACCAGTGGAATTTGTCCAACAGAGTTTACCGAAAATTACTTTGTTAATTGACCAGTATTTAAATATTTCTCAAACGTTATCAAGTATAATTCAGTTTCAATGTATTACATCAACGAACTCGTCAAAAGGTTTTTTGTTGAATATTTTAATTTCCTTAATTAAGTTCGTCGCTTTTTCGATTTTAATTTTTAAATCTAATAATCTAATACATTTTTGTTATACGCAAATATAAGTATTAATTATCCTAATCAATTTACCTTGGACTAGGGATTTTTGATGACATAGTCATTAGATCACAGCTATTTGCTCTAAGAGCAGGTGCGTATCTTGAGGCCTAAAATCTGCTCCGTGTTCTTTAATTTTTTCATTAATTTCTGCATGTTCTTTGCTCATGCTTGCATTACATCATATCTATTTTCACATGTTCGTTTTGAAATCTATTTTCTACCACAATGAAATATGACTTTATAGGCGAGAATATACTCGTATTAGTATCATCCTGGAAAGATTTGAATCAATTTAATTGGCCAACAATTTATTTTTACTAGTTTTCATCCACAGAGCCATTCGATTCTGTTTGCTTCTATTCTGTTATAGTTAGTTGTTTTGATTAAAAAAAGATTTCGTGCTTTTGCCCGTGCTCTTTATGCACACAAGCAAGTTTATAAAACCACAACAGGTTTTTTCAAGAATCTTCTTGAGTTGGTTCATTGGACACTGATAGGTTCGAAAAATGCATGTAAGCCTCAAAAGCCATAACACTTTAAGATGGCGCGAGATGTTATCGGAAGAGTTCAAATACTGTATGCTATTATTTGTGGGTTCATTTCAATCAAAGATGAAACAAACTTCCTCCAAATGCCCCTCTAATGTGCCTTAAGTAGTGTTTTTTTGCTACTGGGTTCCCTATTTTGGTTCTCATCATTCTCACGTGAGCTTTACTCTTCTGACCCATCAAAAATAAAGATATTTCTATTTCTATCTGAGAATTATATCACTGAAAGTTAACGTTCCTTTCAATGATTACATTTTTTTTTGCTGGTTTCCATTATCTTGTATTTTAATTGTTTAAAAACATGTTTTATAAGTTTGCAACCATGCACACGCAATCAAACTTATTTTATTCTAATGGTACACTGATACTGGACACTTTTTATATAAGATACAGTAAAATATAAATATGATCAAAAATCTTCTCTTATAATGGTACAAAACTCAAATTAAGAAGGAAAAACGCAATCAACTCATTATTACTAGTACACACAAATGCATAGGAATTGTCACCTTAAATCAAACGATGCCAATAATTACTGTGTATATTTTCCTGACTGTATTTCAATTTAATCCAAAAAAAAATAAAAAATTTCCTGGGTTCTAATCAATTTTATTGTTTATTATTTAAAATGTCACAAATACGTTTCGGTGTCTTTCTCCACCATCATTAGTTTGTATGTATATCTGTTTCTACCTTCACATTTTGACCATTGAATAGCCAGTTAAATGTGAAGGTAGAAACAGATATACATACAAACTGATGATGGTGGAGAAAGCTACCGAAACGTATTTGTGGCATTTTAAATAATTAATTCCAATATATTCCTGGGTTTCAGTCAATTTTACTGTTTATTATTTAAAATGTCACAAAAACGTTTCGGTGTCTTTCTCCACCATCATCAGTTTGTCTAAAATATACATTTACAATCATCATCAATTAAATAAAAAACTCTAACCAAATTTCACACATTAAAATACAATTACACACATATTAAAAAGTATATTAAGAACATTGGCTTTCAGGTGATGAGTCAGGACAAACAATATCCGGGAAAAGACTAGAATCTATTGTCTAGAGATTCAAACCTCAATTCAACTTACGTGTATAGTTCCCAACATGGCAAACACTCAACTGGTTACTGAATTTTCCATATTTTATTCGATATCAGGCGAGTGAAACAAAAAAAACCCGTTTATATTACGGTTTTTTCTTTTTTTTTTTTTTTTTTTTTTTGGTTTTCAAGGAATGCTTGGCAATTCTTCAATATCAGATGTTTATACTTTATTTACTGGTCCAATCAGTTCATTTATGCGATCATCTAATTAGTGTATGGTATACATAGCTCAGATTGTCTGTATCTGATCTGAAATTATTGAATTTTGATGTTTCTTAATTTGTATCATTTCATGGATTCTTCTCTTATTATAGTTGTCTTCATTGACCAATATTGCGTGTTATCGAAATCAAAATCATGCAACTTTTGTTTGCATGTTGTGCTAATGCTGTTGCATTCTCGTTAACCTTTCTTAAGCTGTACTTATGTTCGTATACTCTTTTCTTTAAATATTGCCCTGTTTGTCCTAAGTATGTGCTGTCACAGTTCAAAACAGTCAATCTTGTCTATTACGTTTTGGTTGTGGTCCAATTATCGCTTTTAGGCGTAAATTTGTAAAACATTCTTTTGCCAAGTGTTTTTAGTTTTCTCTGCTACAGCAATATTATGTTGGTTTTAAAACATTTTTTATTTTTGTGTTGATTTCTGGCATGTGCGGTAATGATATATACCTGATTTTCACCTTCTTTTTCTTTTTTATATTATTTATGTGTTCCATTTATTTGCATTGTATATTTATTAATTCTCTGTTTCATAATTGGCTCGAAGAATTCTTTGGGATAGTTGTTCATTATTAGTACTTTTTTATTTTTTCAAGATTTTTTTGTCTGATCTACAATGTGCCAACTTTATCGCTCTATCATTAAGAGCTGTTACCACACTTTTTTTATATTGTATAGGTGCATATGATTGGTAATTCAAGTATCTACCAGACCACACATCCTTTGTGTACCAGTTTGTTTTTATTTCCCCATCATTGTCATACATAATCGTCATATCCAAAAAGTTTAATGATTTGTTTTTGTCTTCCTCAATGGTGAATTTTATGGTTTCATGGAATGCATTAAACTTATCTAGTGGTATTGAACTTTTGGTTTGGCAGGCACATTATGCAGTCATCAACGTATCTTTTAAAAAATCCACATTTATAGTTTAAATCAGGTATTAGTTTTTCTTCTAGACTTTCCATTACAAGGTTTGCAATTGTTGCAGCTATGGGAGATCCCATAGCTACTCCATATATTTGTGAATAGAAATTGTCTTCATATCGGAAGTAAGTGGACTTAAGGCACAGCTCTACCGCCCCAATAAATTCATTTTCGGGTAATGATGTATGTTCCCTAATTTCAGCCCATTTATTTTTTATGGATTCCGAGTCGAGCCACCGTAGCGAGTGGTCGGGTGTTTACGAGCGCGCCAATTCAATAGTGCAAAAGTGCGAAAGTGCCAAAAGTGGGACCAACAAAGCGAAGTAAACCGCCCGGTTTTGCTACCTGAAAAGGCACCAGGCCCGTTTAAACCTTGGACTGTGCAACGTTGCCACGGTGAACTTTTCAGAAACGGACAATATATATATATATATATATATATATATATATATATATATATATATATATATATATATATATATATATATATATATATATATATATAGCCACATACGAGTGGAATTCAAACGAAAGGATGGACCCTGGGAGTTCGCAAGAATCCGAATCGGATTATGCCTCCCAGGATGGTGGGTTCAAAAAGCCACGAACGAAAAAACGGGGCAGAAAACCGAAGACGACCCAGCCAACCCAGCCAACCCAGCCAACCCCCACAACTCCAACACCTGAGGCCAAACGAATAGCGTTGGATCAACAGGCTACAACATATGAAAACCAAACAACAAACAGCAAGACAACATCAACAAGATTTCCCACGTATTCGCAAATATTCACAGCGAACGCAATGCCGACCATCACCAGAGTGCAACTTGCAATCAGATGGGAGGAACTCAACCCTAACAACAAGGATGTGATTATCAGACAAGATAATCACTTTCTAATTAAAACAAACAATGATGACAAAGCAACACAAATTTTACAACAACTAATACAAGAGAACGTTATAACAACGTTCAAACTGCAGAAAGGTGCTAACCTGCCAACAACCCGACAACAAAGATCAAACCACCATATTACAGCCACATATTCAGTGGTTGCTACTGGAGTGGACCTTGAGATCACGGATGAAATGTTCCTGAAATATTTGGAGAAATCGGGTCTAACAATTAGGTTCTGCAAAAGAATCATCTCTAGAGCTAGAAACAGTCCCACCCTGCTGATGAGGCTGATAACGGGCGACCTGGCGACGTACGAGAGGTTGATGAGCGACCGCGCAGTGCACATCCTTGGGCGCGTGTTCAGGATTGTCGAGAGCAAGCCTCCAGCTCCGATTCCTGCTCCGTGCGCCAGGTGCAACTCTTTTCAGCACCGAACCGAATCCTGCAAAACACCTGCGAAGTGCAACAAGTGCCTTGGCCCTCACTCAACATTTGGGTGCAGTTCTCCACTTCCCGTCAAGTGCGCTGCCTGCAACTCGGACGAGCATGCGGCATGGAGCGTAAAGTGCCCGAAGAGACCAACAGCACCTATCAGTGGTATCCCCAACATAAAAATTAAGTGTCTGAACAAGAGAACGTCTGAGGTGTCTGATACGATAACTAAAGGCAACAGAATACACTCACCAATAACAACTCACGATTTTATACTAAACCAATATAAACATCAAATTAACAAGTCTACCAACACTAACAGAGAGGATCTGCTTAAAAAAATGCGAAAACAATATATAGAAGATTTTGACATTGACACCTCGGTCGTCTTCTTTGGTACCACATGTATGTGTTGATGTTCGACATGCTCCTACCTAACCAAAACACCTCGACAGAACCCCATGAACAACTAAACAAACAATCACTAACATAGACCGTTCAACATGAGACTACTTTACGCCAACATCAACGGACTTAACAGAAAAAAACCAACTTATTTACAATTACATAGAACAAAACGACACAGAACTGCTGCATATTTGTAGAGACTAAAACCAAACTAGGACAAACACCAACGTACAGAAATTGGCAGTATATCTATAGGCATGGAAATACCATCAATCATGCCAGGGGCGGGGTCGCAGCTCCTCCTAAAACCAAACATCAAACTTGGAGAGCAAATCCTCCTTCCCTCAACAACCCTTTGAAACGACTGTCTACATTTACGCTAACCCTACTTAAACCGACCTGATACACATATTTCTGACATACATACACCCACACTCCAACCTAGAACAAAACATACTGACTAAAGCGAGCATCTATAAATATGCAATAATTGTAGGCGACTTTAATATGAACAAAATGCAAAACGAAACAGCTTAAAAGATTTCTACAAATTCCGACTTTATAAAACAGCACACCCCACCAACTTTTCTGATGCCCGCAAACCCAGACTCAACACCAGACGTTCTACTGCACACAAGTAACCTGACAAACACCATCAAACAACATAAACTTAACCAACGAGCTTGGATCCGACCACCTGGCTATTACGTTTAACATAGACTTACAACATACGCAACCTACCTCCAATACACCTCCTATAGAGAAAAACTTAAACCTAACAAAGACTGACATAGACAAAGTGAAACAACATATACATGACTACATTCAATCACAAGCACAGCACATTTCAATAGAAAACTATACAACAACAACTTTCACTAGCCATAGGAAAATTAGCCCGGAAATAAAAAATGCTTTCCACCGACATACACTACCCAAATACATACTGAGACTAATAAAACATAAGAGAACTGTATAGACTACTATACAACACTCAAAATAACGACCTAAAAAAGACAATGAACCAACTTAACAGAAACATTAAAACTATGATTGGACAATACCGACAAGACAAATGGCTAGAAGCATGTAAAGAAATACAGAAGGACAAAGGCAAAACATACTGGCGAAAAATTAAGAAACTGGCGCAATACAGGAAGACTGGCACTACTGTCACAATTGACGAAAACGGAATAGAACGCTACACAGACAAAGAGAAAGCGGACGCATTCGCCAGACACTATCAAAGGGCCTTCAGCACATCGACAAACCCTAACTTCGACAATGACAACTGGAACTTGATCAACGACTGGTACTTAAACTATTTTAACAACTCACCAAACTATGCCTGCACACTGATCACAGACACAGAGTACGATGAAGCCCTAGCGCACATCAAGAACACTGCACCGGGGAAAGATAAAATTAAGGCAAAGGTCTTGAAGGGCCTAACTCGGGAAACACACAAACTGATCCTAACTGAATTGAACAACTGCATCACAAATGGCAGAATCCCAGAAACATGGAAAAACGGCTTAATAATCCCTATACCCAAAAATGGACTGGACAATACACAACCGAGCAACTACAGACCAATTACACTACTTCCAGTACTAAGCAAAATTTTTGAATACATAATAAAGCAGCGGCTTGAAAAAGTGATTGGAAAATATATACCTACCTACCAATTTGGTTTCAAACAGCATCACTCGACTGTTCATCCGCTCTTTATTTTGGCCAACAATATACAAACTACCCACCTAACTGACAGAAAGACAGCTTGCCTGTTTATGGACATTAACAAGGCTTTTGACAGTGTCTGGCATAGAGGCTTACTATACAAACTATACAAACTACACACACCAACATATCTACTACACACCATAAAGAACTTACTAGAAAACAGACAACTACAAGTACGAATTGACAAAACACTGTCATTTTCTTTTTCCCCTGAACAAGGACTCCCTCAAGGATCCCCGCTCTCACCGTTTCTCTACAATATATACTGCCATGACATATACAATTACAACTTACCAGACAAAAATCAAATAGACAGATCGGCATACATATTACAGTACGCAGACGACACGGCACTTATTGTACATGACAAAACTACTGAGAGAGCAACGCAAAGACTCCAAACACTAACAAACAACACAATGACATGGTTTTATAAATGGAGACTAACACCAAACGCGTCAAAAACCAACTTCTGCTCACAAACCACAGACTCAACGCTGATTCCCCTACAATAACAGCAGACGGCCAAACGACACAACCAAAAAACGACGTAAAATACCTTGGAATCACAATCGACCACAAACTTAGATTCACTAAACACATGCGAAACATCAGGGCAGAAACAATGAAGAGAGCGAAACACTTCCGATCACTAACCTACAAAGACAGAGGAATTAGCACAAACACCGCCACCAAAATATATAAAGCTATTTGTAGACCCTTGCTAGACTTTGGACATGTACTCATGACCAACGGAACAGAAAGGACAAAACGTTATACACAAACAACAGAGCAAATTGCACTAAGACTAATAACACGAATAAGACACCCCCAAAACCCACTACACAACCCCCCCACCCAACTACTATACGAACGCACAAACATGACAAAGATCTCTGAGAGACTCATACAGCTACAGACAAAATGGACAAACAACCCCTACAACTGGACCATACTGAATCCCCTTTGTCTTACAAGACCAACCAGACAATCCCGCTTCCGTTTCCCTACATTAACGCTACTCGAACACTTACAAACGCAACGGACTAGTGGACAATAAAACAATTTCTTCTTGCCACTGAAACCTTATTTACTCAATAACATTGTTAACCTAGAATGGGAGAATTTTCATATTTGTTTTTTATTCTGGATTGGGACTGCATGTATTAAACAAGGGCAGAAATACCGATAGGTCGATGGCCTTTTTTAGAAATAAAGATGTTTACTACTACTATTGTTAACCTAGAATAGGAGAATTTTCATATTGGTTTTTTATCTAGATTAAGACTGCATGTATTAAACAAGGGCAGAAAGACCGATAGGTCGATAGCCTTTTTTTAGAAATAAAGATGTTTACTACTACTACTATTTTTTATGCACTGTATTGAGTAATCTACCGGGATGTTGTGTACAGCGATACCACATCAAGTGATATCAGGCGATGGTTCTCAGGTATCCTCTGTTTTTTTATGAACTCACAAAAGCTCCATGAGTCCCTAACGTGATACTGCGAATTTCCCAATACATTACTCAACACGGCTGACAGGTATTTAGACAATTGGTAAGTTGGGGCATTTATATTGCTAACTATCGGTCTTAATGGGTGGCCTGCTTTGTGAAGCTTTGGCAGGCCATATATAAATGGTGCTCGGCCGTTGTTGCAAGACAGTGTTCGTTTTCAAATTATCCGTTATGAATTTATTTTTATGCCATGAATTTATTATTTTATTTAGTTTTGTTTGAATATTTGTAGTAAGATCTTTTTTTTTCCCGTTTATATGTTTTTACATCATTTATTAATGATAGCATTTTTGTTCTATATTCACTTTTCATCATAACCACTGTCTTGCTACATTTGTCAGCCGTTAACACGCAGATATTTGTGTGTTCATTTAGGAAGGTTTTGGTTTCACGTATAAGCCCCATCGATATAATTGGGCACACCTTTGTTCGATATTTTATTTTTGAAATTTGTTAATATGTAACAACACTTACTTCTTATTTCGTTTTTTTATCGCTATTTAAAGAGAAGATTCCATGTTCAATGTTTGCTATGATTTCATGAATCGGTTTGTATTGTTTTTTGTTGATAGAAAAGTTTGGGCCAAGTGACAGTACATACCTGACACTGTCTGGTATGCTTACCGTTGTTAGGTTCTCTATCCATTTTTCATTAGTTCTATATTTGATTTTGTTACCATGTTTTTTTGTTACTAATGTTTCATAAATAATATAAAAAAGAAAAAGAAGGTGAAATCAGGTATATATCATTACCGCACATGCCAGAAATCAACACAAAAATAAAAAATGTTTTAAAACCACATAATATTGCTGTAGCAGAGAAAACTAAAAACAACGTTGGCAAAAGAATGTTTTACAAAATTAAGCCTAAAAGCGATAAATTGGACACACCAAACGTAATATACAAGATTGACTGTTTGAACTGTGACAGCACATACTTAGGACAAACAGGGCAATATTTAAAGAAAGAGTATACGAACATAAGTACAGCTTAAGAAAGGTTAACGAGAATGCAACAGCATTAGAACAACATGCAAAACAAAAGTTGCATGATTTTGATTTCGATAACACGCAAATATTGGTCAATGAAGACAACTATAATAAGAGAAGAATCCATGAAATGATACAAATTAAGAAACATCAAAATGCAATAAATTTCAGATCAGATACAGACAATCTGAGCTATGTATACCATACACTAATTAGATGATCGCATAAATGAACTGATTGGACCAGGTAAATAAAATATAAACATCTGATATTGAAGAATTGCCAAGCATTCTTGAAAACCAAAAAAAAAAAAAAAAAAAAGAAAAAACCGTAATATAAACGGGTTTTTTTTTGTTTCACTCGCCTGATATCGAATAAAATATGGAAAATTCAGTAACCAGTTGAGTGTTTGCCATGTTGGGAACTATACACGTAAGTTGAGATTGAGGTTTGAATCTCTAGACAATAGATTCTAGTCTTTTCCCGGATATGTTTGTCCTGACTCATCACCTGAAAGCCAATGTTCTTAATATACTTTTTAATATGTGTGTAATTGTATTTTAATGTGTGAAATTTGGTTAGAGTTTTTTATTTAATTGATGATGATTGTAAATGTATATTTTAGACAAACTGATGATGGTGGAAAAAGACACCGAAACGTTTTTGTGACATTTTAAATAATAAACAGTAAAATTGACTGAAACCCAGGAATATATTGGAATTAATTAAAGTACAGTCAGGAAAATATGCGAAACGAATTTTAAATAATAAACAATAAAAGTGACTGGAACCCAGGAATTTTTTTTTTTGATGCCAATAATTTTTATTTACAGTATTTTCCAAACTGTTCATGGGAAGGATTAATGAATCTGAATGTAACTAAGACAATGTGGCGGATTTAATTATTATTTTGATGCCTTCTCTATTTAATTTTTATAAAATGTTTGGGCCTTATAGATGAATTTCCTGCACATGTTATAAATATTGTTAAAAATTGTTATTATCGAGTAGACTGTTAGGCTACAGAAACAGCAGGCGCAACTGTTCGCTTTCCGTTTGCTGAGGTTATCTTACTGCACTTATAAAATAAATAAAATTTGCTTTAGGGATTACTTAATAAAACAGTAACCGCCTGATTACGTAGACTGTGGTAATCTAAATGTGGCAAATTAATCCAAATTTTTTAAATGGGGATTTACAACTTATATTTAGTTGTATCAAGCCATTACATAGAAAACATACGGCGTAATGAAAAACAAAGAAATTGAACATTCAATGCTGAAAAAAAATGTGATAGGTTGGGTCCAATTCGACATGTGATATGCTACAATACTTAATTCGAGTTGGATTAAATTCCTGTAATAATTATTACAATTATTGTAATAATTATTACAGGAATGCATTATTAAGGCATAATAATACCAGTGCAACATGTTTGCGATCTATCTTCAAGGTTTTTCAATACACTTCACATTCGTCAAACCTTGAAACATGATTTCAATGATATAGGTATTTTGATAATGACGACAAAAGCCTAATCTAGAAAACAAAACTTTAAAACCACATCATTTAAAAAATGGTGCGCATGATTCACATTAAGACACAGCGAAAGAAACATACATTGAAGACACGATTGCGAGGTGGAAGACATAGTTAAATGGGTATGTAAAGATAAAAGATCGTTGAATGAACACGAAGACTTAGCGGAAAAAAGCAAACTTAGGCCGATTTTCACCAGAAACAAACGAAACGCAGTTTAACGAACCTTTGTTTATGGCAAACGCCGAAATTCTTTTTTTTTAGTGAAACGCAGTTTATGAAACTGGAAACAGTGGCACCGTTGCAAAAGTGAGAAAAATGTCTTGAGCTGTCTCAGGAAACTTAACAAATTGAGGGCGCAGTGAAGCGATCGCGAAGCTAACTCGATGTAACAATTTGATGTGCTGTAGTTGTGCTGCAACCTACAAAATCCCCAACAGAAATTTGCATGCATTCTGTGGCATAAAACAGCAAAGGACAAAGAAGTTGGTTTATCGGCGAAAAGCAACTATTCCTAATTAAAAATTTATGTTTTCCAAAAAGGATGACAAGTATATTGTTATTTAAATATAATTATTAATTATTGTCTGGAAATTCCAATTTGTCTTCTATCAGTTGTAAAACTAGCAAAGTGGTTGCTTTTGAAAGACGAAAACGCATTTCAAAATCCTTATCATCTAGATTGTTGAAATGGTCTTTTCTCTGCTTTATCCACCTGGGACGCCTCACAATAAAATCTTCGTCGGCTTCTTCAAAAATTAAGTTATAAACTCGTCTACGTGCCATTTCTGTTTTATTATTTTTCGATCGACCGACAACAACAACAATTCTTTTTAGATAATGAGGTTAGAGCAAGTGAATCTGCCGATCTTTAAACGTCCAAAATAGGGCAGTTCGTTTCTTAAACTTGGTTTAAGCACAAACCACGTTCTGGTGAAATCCGTTTCACGCGTCAAACTGCGTTTTAGAGGTTGAACTACGTTTAAGATCACGTGGTGAAGAGCGGCCTTAGCGTATGAACAAGGAAATCAACATTTCAGGAGAACTAATAATATACAAATTATAGACCTAAGGCATACAAAACGTTTAAGAAGACTTATTGTACTATAACTTCTATTAGTCTTTTTCTCACTTTTCTCTTCTCTTCATATACCGAAATTAATTAAGAAAATTTTTAAGAAAAAGAAATTAATTAATAATCCCTATACCCAAAAATGGACTGGACAATACACAACCGAGCAACTACAGACCAATTACACTACTTCCAGTACTAAGCAAAATTTTTGAATACATAATGAAGCAGCGGCTTGAAAAAGTGATTGGAAAATATATACCTACCTACCAATTTGGTTTCAAACAGCATCACTCGACTGTTCATCCGCTCTTTATTTTGGCCAACAATATACAAACTACCCACCTAACTGACAGAAAGACAGCTTGCCTGTTTATGAACATTAACAAGGCTTTTGATAGTGTCTGGCATAGAGGCTTACTATACAAACTATACAAACTACACACACCAACATATCTACTTCACATCATAAAGAACTTACTAGAAAACAGACAACTACAAGTACGAATTGACAAAACACTGTCATTTTCTTTTTCCCCTGAACAAGGGCTCCCTCAAGGATCCCCGCTCTCACCGTTTCTCTACAACATATACTGCCATGACATATACAATTACAACTTACCAGACAAAAATCAAATCGACAGATCGGCATACATATTGCAATACGCAGACGACACGGCACTTATTGTACATGACAAAACTACTGAGAGAGCAGCTCAAAGACTCCAAACACTAACAAACAACACAGTGACATGGTTTTATAAATGGAGACTAACACCAAACGCGTCAAAAAACCAACTTCTGCTCACAAACCACAGACTCAACGCTGACTCCCCTACAATAACTGCAGACGGCCAAACGACACAACCAAAAAACGACGTAAAATACCTTGGAATCACAATTGACCACAAACTTAAATTCACTAAACACATACGAAACAACAGGGCAGAAACAATAAAGAGAACAAAACACTTCCGATCACTAACCTACAAAGACAGAGGAATTAGCACAAACACCGCCACCAAAATATATAAAGCTATTTGTAGACCCTTGCTAGACTTTGGACATATACTCATGACCAACGGAACAGAAAGGACAAAACGTTATACACAAACAACAGAACAAATTGCACTAAGACTAATAACACGAATAAGACACCCCCAAAACCCACTACACAACCCCCCCACCCAACTACTATACGAACGCACAAACATGACAAAGATCTCGGAAAGACTCATACAGCTACAGACAAAATGGACAAACAACCCCTACAACTGGACCATACTGAATCCCCTTTGTTTTACAAGACCAACCAGACAATCCCGCTTCCGTTTCCCTACATCAACACTACTCGAACACTTACAAACGCAACTGACTAGTGGACAATAAAATAATTTTTTCTTGCCATTGAAATTTTATTTAATAATATTGTTAACCTAGAATAAGAAAATTTTCATATTTGTTTTTTATTTAGATTAAGACTACATGTATTAAACAAGGGCAGAAAGACCGATAGGTCGATAGCCTTTTTTAGAAATAAAGATGTTTACTACTACTACTAATCAAGAAAAACTCATTTTACCCGTACTTTTATCAAAATCTAGATTAATAATACAAAAGCTAAATTTATTGGTTTCTCAACGTCTCAAACATAAACTGAACTTTTGTTAAAAACCAGCTTTGTGTTTGATTCTACCGCACTATACTTTATCAGGCGACATGTGTTGTTTTATGGGGGAAACTAGATGCATCAGGCCAAGTGAAGCTAAGTCTAAACTGCAAACGTGAAGTAAAGCGCATTAAAGCTTATATGGAAATGAGCCATAATTTAAAAATTCATGAAATTTCACGAATTGCATGTATCACTTCTAGTCATTTTACGCCTTGCAGTAGATAAGGAAATTAATTGATGCGATTTTGTAGAAGCAGAGAGAAACCACTCTAACTATGGAGTATGTTTAATTTAATAGATTTTGGAATTAGCATATAGAGACGAGATTTAAAAAGATTTCAGATAAGTAAAAACATTAATTTTTTTGTGTATACTTTCCTGAACTTGGGGCCAAAATTGAAGGTAGCAACAACTTTGCCTGCAAACTGATGATGGTGGAAAAAGAAACTGAAACGTTTTTGATATGAAAAAATAAATAATATGATTGACTGAAACCCAGGAATTTTATTTTAAATTATTTTTTTATAAGTAAGCCTTGTATGCAACACTAAAAAGTAGAGTAAACATCACATAAAGCAGACATTAAACAAATTTATTAAATGTATTAGCATACGCTGAAACGCATTGTTGACCCAATATGTTTAACGTATATGCAAAGTCAGTCAATATGAAAAACCAACAATTATAATGAAAGCAAAAACGAGGAACGCAAGATCGAAACAGAAATCGAATAACAAATTTTACGATGATTGTGATGTTATTAATATTCACTTGATTTCACAAGGCGCGTGTGGATAATGTTTCTCGCTTGCAAATACTGTGAACTTCCTGACTCGTTAGATGCATAGCCAATAGCGTTTTTTTAAATAGTAACGGCATAAGCTATTATAAATTTATTTTTAGGCCTCGCATTAGTTACTAAGAAGACAATTTAACCAACTACTAAACTACAAGAATTGTAGTTTTCGTTCTTGCAAGCGGAAGCACCGTTTTGTGTCAAATCAAAATATTGTAACACAAAAGAAAAATACGTGTGAAAACTTGACGCTCCATTGTGAACTGTATGACGGTTGTTGATGCTATTAAGGTAGTTCAATGTGCTCAGGGCCGCCGCACTATCTCCTTCAATGATAGCAAAAATAAACACATATTATGACATATATATGACATATTCATCACCACTTATCTCGAAACGGAGACAAACTGATGTTTAAAGTTCTCAAAGTTTAGCCATGGGCGGATATCATACTAAAGTTCTTAATCGTAAAACAACCTGTGTTAGAATAAGAAGCAATTTGCTTCTGCATTAATTAATTCTCACATCCCTTGGGCTACTCACGATTATATTGTGCCCTAATCAAATACACAATCCAATAATTTAATATACATTTGCACTGGTCTATGACCTAAGCGATAAGCTTAGAACCCAGAGACAAAAGCGCGCATATTAAAGAGTGTAAAACAAACAATCTTCGACATTGAGCTATTAATTCGATGACATTGAACTATTCGATTTCAAAAGAAACTAATTAATACTGCTCCGATCATTGTTTTTAGTTCAAAATAGATTTATATATCGTGATCTCAAATTCTATACGCTTTTACAGCGTAACACGAAATATTCGAAAAGGGTTTTCAATTTAAAAAATGAAGAAAACTATTATAAATATCCTAAACTGTGGAAGAATGTTAAATCATCATCATCTTGTTTCCCTCGCCATCTGCATAAAACTAACGTATTCAAAAGTACCGCAAACTATTGTTACACGACTCTAAAACTCGTGTGTAATTGTAAAACGATTGATAGGAATGATCAATTAATTAGTGCATCGATACTGACCTAGGACTCAGGGTAACCTAATGTTTCTCATATTAACGCCATTTATAGGGATTTTAGAAAATAACGCTTCGGCTACCTAATCCAATAACCTATAGAACAATTATTGTTGTGTATATTTTCCTGACTGTACTTCAATTTATTCCAAAAAAATTCCTGGGTTTCAGTCAATTTTATTGTTTATTACTTAAAATGTCACAAATACGTTTCGGTGTCTTTCTCCACCATCATCAGTTTGTCTAAAATATACATTTACAGTTATCATCAATTTAAATAAAAAAGTAGTAGTAGTAAACATCTTTATTTCTAAAAAAAGGCTATCGACCTATCGGTCTTTCTGCCCTTGTTTAATAAAAAATTTTCATCAAAATTCAAATATTAAAATACAAATCACACACATATTAAAAAGTATATTAAGAACAATGGTTTTCAGGTGATGAGTCAGGACTAACATGTCTGGGAAAAGACTAGAATCTATTGTTTAGAGATTTAAATTTAACTTACGTGTATAGTTGTTTCTACCTTCACATTTGACTGGCTATTGAATTCCATATTTTATTCGATATCGAGCGAGAGAACAAAACTGTTTATATTTCGCTTTTTCTTTGCATTCTAGGAATTGCTTTGCAATTCTTCAATGTCAGGTGTTTATATTTCATTTACTTGGTCCAATCAGTGTATGCATGCGCTTATTTAATTAGTGTGTGATACACAGAGCTAAGATTGTCTGTGTCTGATCTAAAATTCATTGCATTCTGATGTTTTTTAATCTGTATCATTTCATGAAATGATATACTATAGAACTATAGAACAATAGAAAAATTATTATTCGGAAGCCATCCAAAATCTTCCTGCTTAAACGTTGCAAAAGTGATGACAAATTATAATAATTGAGATAAAAATTGATGCCTTAATGTTTTACTTCATAGTAATAATAGTAGTAGTAGTAGTAAACATCTTTATTTCTAAGAAAAGGCTATCGACCTATCGGTCTTTCTGCCCTGGGTTGATTACAAAGTTTTGTATGAAAACTTAATAACTAATAACTAATACAATTAACAAACATTTACACAAGCTATGTCTGGAGATGCTCCAATAGGGTTGAGGTTGGGATGAGGAAACGCGTTTGTCTGGTCGGACTTGTTAAACAGAGGGGGTCCAGGAAGGTGAGATTGTGAGGGTTGTGTTTCCATCTTGATTGCAAGACGAGTAGTCTTTCCGATATCCTTGTCAAGTTTGTGCGTTCGTAGATAAGTCGGTTTGGTGGATTGTGTAATGGGTTTGCTGGGTGTCGGATCTTCGTTATCAGTATCAGTGCTATCTGTTCTGTTGTCTGTAAATGCCGTTTAGTTCTGCCAGTAGCGTTGGGGATTAAAATATGGGCGTAGTCAATTAGAGGTGTGCAGATCGCTTTACATATGATAGTTGCTGTCTTGGTGCTAATACCCTCGTTTTTGTAAGTAAGTGTGCGGAAGTGTTTTGCTCTCTTGGTTAGATCTGTTCTGATGTTTTGTACGTGATTTGTGAATTTTAGTCTATTGTCCATTGTTATTCCTAGGTATTTCACATTGTTGGTGGGTTTGATTATTTGACCGTCCGTGGTGATGTTTGGAGAGTCTGGTTTAATTCGGTGGTTTGAGAGGAGCAGTCGGTTTTTTGATGCATTTGGTGTGAGCCTCGATTTGTAGAACCATGCTGTTATTGTGTCTGTTAGTGTCTGGAGTTTGTCCACTGCTCTGGCGGTCATTCTGTCATGTGCGACAAGGGTAGTGTCGTCAGCGTATTGCAGCAGGTAAGCGTTTTAGTCTATACCTTCTTTGTCTTGTGTGTTGTGGTTGTATGTGTCATGACAATATATGTTTGTACAGTAAGCCCTCGATCCACACACTGTCAAAGGCCTTATTTATGTCTAAAAACAGGCTGGAAGTTTTTACTCCGGTCAGGTGTGTAATTTGTATGTTATTAATAAGAACAAAAAGTGGATGTATAGTTGAGTTTTTAGTCTTGAAGCCAAACTGGTATTTTGGGATATGATGTCCTATTAAATTATGTAATCTGTTTTTTATTATGTGAGCAAACAGTTTGCTCAACCCCGGGAGTAGCGTGATGGGTCTGTAGTTTTTTGTTAGTGTGTCATCTAGTCCATTTTTTAAAATAGGAATTATTATACCGTTCTTCCATGACTTGGGTATTTTGTTAGTCGTGATGCATTCGTTAAGTTTTCCTAATATGAAGTCATGTGTCTCCTGAGTTAGGTGCTTAAGTACCTTGCTTTTAATATTGTCTTTCCCGGATGTCGTGTTTTTCAGTTGTGCTAAGGCTTCGAAATATTCGACCTCTGTAATGATTTCGTTATTTAGACCCGTCGTGCTTCTTGAGAATTCGTCATGCCATTTGTTCACCCGTTCCCAGTTGTCGGTGTCAAAGTTTGTATTTGTTGATCTTTTGAAGGCCCTCTGAAAGTGGCCGGCGAAGGCGTCCGCTTTGTCTTTGTCCGAGTCTCGTTGTGTTCCCTGCTCATTGTAATACCTATCGGATTTGTTTTTTTGTATTTAGATAATTTTTTTATTTTCCGCCAATATGTTCTTCCTTTGTCCTTTTCGATTTCTTGGCATATTTCAATCCATGTGTGTTGTCGGTATTGAAATATCATAGCTTTAATGTTTGTGTTTAAGTCACAAGTTTTAATGTTTAAGTGATTTTTCTGTTTTATTTGTCTTAGTACAAACCTGGGTGGAGTATGCTGGTAAAAGGCATTTTTAATTTGTGGTAAGAATTGTTTTATGTTATGTGAAATGTGCTCTTGCAGATCTTGGATGGAGATAAGTCCGGGGTTTGCCTTTATGTAGTGCAGTGTGTGTGATTTAACTTTGTCCAAGTCGGTCTTGTTTAAGTTGAGTTTTTCGGAGCTGTGTTTTGCTGTGGGGATAGTAGGTACAGTTTGTTGTGAGTTGAAGTTAAAAGTCATAGCCAAATGGTCTGATCCGAGTTCGTTGGTCAATCTTATCGTGTCGATGTTGTTTGTAAGGTTTCTTGTATGTAGTAAAACGTCCGGTGTAGAGTCTTGGCATCAAAAATGTCGGTGGAGTGTGTCGTCTTATAAAATCTGAGTTTTGTAAGAATCTGTTTAATTGTCTCTTTTTCATTTTGTTCATGTTAAGGTCTCCAATAATTATGGCATATTTGTATAGACTTGCTTTCGTTAGAATGTTTTGCTCTATGTTGGAGCGAGGGTGGATATACACTAAGAAAATGTGCACTTTGTCGTCTAGGTAAGGTAGAGTAAATTGAAGACAGTCGTTCAGAGAGTTGTTTAGGGAAGGAGGATTGGCCTTACCCAGTTGCACCGTTGGCTTAAGTAGGACTGTCGCACCCCCTCTAGCATTGGCCGTGGTGTTGCCGTGTTTACAAATGTATTTCCAGTTTCTATAAGTAGGTGTTTGTCCCAGTTTTGTTTTGGTTTCTACAAACATGCAGCAGTCGGTGTCATTACGTTCTATATAATTGAAAATGAGAAGTTTTTTGCTGTTAAGTCCGTTGACGTTCGCGTAGAGCAGTCTCATGTTGAAGGGTCTATATTTGTAATTGTTTGTTTTAGTTGTTCTCGGGGTTCCGTCTGTGAACTGCTATTAGGGAGTAACATATCAATCATGAGTATATATATATGAGTGCCAAAAAAGACCACCGAGGTGTCAATGTTGAAATCATCAACATGTAGCTCTTCCCTGTTGGTGTTAGTGGTTTTGTTCAGCTGGTGTTTATAATTGTTAATGATATAGTCGTGGGTTGTAATGGGTGAATGGACCCTACTTTGCGCGGTCACCGAAGTTGACATATCGGCTTATCTTTTGTTGAGGCACTTTATTTGAACATTAGGAATGCCTTCGATCGGAGCAGTTGGCCTCCTCGGGCATTGCAAGCTCCATGCTGCATGGTCCTCAGCATTACATGCTGCACACTTAACTGGGAGGGGACTCACATGATATTGTTGGATGGGGTCCCTGACATCTGCCGCACTTAATGGTTTCCTTGCAGTCTTCTCTACGGTGGTTGAACAGGCCACACCGGCCACATGGAGCGGGAATGGGCGTTGGTGGTTTGCTCTCTGTTATTCTAAACACTCGTCCCCGGAAGTGGACGGAGCGCTCCCCCATTAGCCTCTCGTAAGTGTTTACGTCTCCCCGTGATGAGCCGTTCCATTAGTGTAGGTTTATCTCGTTGACGTGAGATTATTCGTTTACAAAACCTGATGGTAAAGTTCTGTTTCCTGGAGTTGCTGCAGGAACATCTCGTCTGAGATTTCCAGATCAACCCCGGTGGCCATCACCGAGTATGAGGGTGATATTGGTCGGTTAGTGACTTGGGGAGTTGTAGTGGTGTTGCTCTGGTGCACCTTATATGATTTAATGAGGCCCCGCTCAATCAACAGCTGAAGAGCTTGTGTTGTTTTGGGTTCTTCGTTGGTTTTCAGTAGGAAGTCGCGCTCCCTCTTGATGATGACATCCCTGTTGTTGTCCTTCACCTTTTCCCATTCGAGGGCCAGCTGAATTCTGGATGTTGTTGGTGAAGTTTCTACTAAGAAGGTGTGTGTATAGTAGTAGCGTTGGTGTTGTTGGGGTGGCAATGTTGCAGTTGATGTTGTTGTTTTTGTTGATGTTGTTGTTTTTGTTGTTGTTGCTGCTGCTGTTGTTATTGCTGCTGCTGTTGTGGTGGCAGAGAAAAGAGCTGGTTTTTTGGATGCTGGACATGGTGTTGCTGGTGAGGTGGGGTCAGACTTCGGTTTGCGACCTCTTTTTTTTTATTTGGGTTTCAGGAAAAACCCTTCCAGGGAGGGCCGGTCCGACTCGGACTCCTGCGAACTCCCAGGGTCCATGTCTGTCGCCTAGGAAGCTCAGATTTGATTTTCTCCGTGTGTATTCTGGCCGATAAGCGAATAAATTTACGACCGATAAACTTTTTTCGATTGGAATTGGAATGATTGGAATTCGATCTACGGATTCCCACCGATAAATAAAGGATCACATAAAGGATCACATAATCACATTTGCAAAGAAAAAATATGTAAATAATGTTCATGCCAACAGCCTGATAGGAAAGTAAAATAAGTAGGTGTTTTGTTCTTAGGTTCATACTTTTATCGGCAGACCGACTGAGGACAAAACTACAAGTATATACAAGAATTCGAAGTCTTCTATCGTCGAAGTACAGTCTGAAGACGACATCAAATTCACATAAAGCTGCTCCAAACATTAATATAGTGTGTAGTGCAAAGTGCATCAGGATTACTAAACGAAGAAAATAAAATAGTTGTTGGTCAGAGGCGAAATAGTGATAATACTTTGATCTTTTTCGGAAGCATCATTAACTTAGATAATTAAAGCTTTCCAGACTGAATGTTCATTAAAATTTAAGAAAAAAATTTTTTCAACAAAATATTTTGTTGTTTTATTTAATATTACTTGTTAAAAAATTATTTTAGTTTGGCACATAAAGAATGATAGTTAGTAAAGTAGCAGTTAATACATAATAAGAATAAATGTGAGCAGAACTTTAATCTAAATCAAGTTTAGTAGGAGCAGGTGCAATTTTCAGGCTGCTACACTTTGCAATAAAATAAATAGAGCTGTATATTGAAAACGTAATCATATATGTCTGCTCGGTCGTCTATATTTCATGGTGACGCTTTAAACACGCCGTTACTTGTGATGTCCTAGTTTGCCATAACAGTGAAAGATAGGGTTTTCCTACTTTGAATGTCAAATAATTCTTATCTTATTGATGCCATTTTCTTAAAATTTTTAGTGTCCTAAATTCAATATTTATCGAAATATCCGCATATCACTGCAGATACAAATAAATAGTCGTATTTTTTTTTGTTTACCATATCAGCTGCTGTGGCCGTGTAACGAATTGACCAAATGAGAAAGTTTTAGAGACAGTTTACTGGCACATATGTTATCTTCTTTTGTATAGACACTTAATTGTGACGTAAAGTTCGTGTTTTCGCAATTATTTTTCTCGCTCTTGTCAACAACTTCTGAAAAATACACGATATACAATTTTGCGATTGACAAATGTTTATACTTTTATCAGGACGATACAGATAGAAATTAGTTAAGCTCATCGTAATTTGATAAATTGCTAGTTATTAATCAGAGTATCGAGGTTGGACTTTTCACAGGTTTAGTCGTGAAATACGATTGCGTAAATCTATTAACGTTTTCTGTAGATAAGTTCCATATCTGGTTAATGATAAATGCATCTCAGATGAAATTGGGTAATAAAGTAAGTTACGCACCACCGAACACTGCGAATGTGTCATTCGATTTCACTGCTAGTATTTAAATTGTGTTCCTTTTTAAGGTAACCTTCTTCTAAATTGTTAAAATAAAGAGAGTATGGAAATTGATGGGATTAATTGTCGGTGGTCAGTTTAATACAAATATCTAAGCTCCGAATGCGAACCAAAAATGATTGACAAAAAGCTGATTTTCTATTTGAAATTAAGGAAACAAAATTATTTTAATTACCTTCTCCATTTCTTGCACTCCAGGAAATATTCTCAAACTCTATAGTTAGACCACCACTGTCTTCTTTCATGGTAGATGAAAGTTTCTTTGCAAATCAGTTTTCAATTCACTTTAATTTAAAATTACTTTTAAATAAGTACGCCGGCACAGTTGATGTCAGTTTTTAAGCCAAAATATATGTAATAAAACTGCTATTACTTGGAACCATGTTATTAATTGAGAATGGTCCGTTATTTGCAAATTATATCGTATCGTGCATGCTGCAAGATAGATGTCACAGTAACTACTGATTATCCCTCATCATCAAAGCTTATTTTGTGAAGTTCACTTATAATTAATCATGCGACATGTGGAAGACAATATGATTAATTAAATGCCAACAAAAATGAAGGAAGATAAAATTTTTTAAATATTTTTAATATTATTAATTAGCTAAGTTTCCGATAACAGCATTTGTCGGTTCAAAAATCTCACAAATTTAGTCGCAATTTTTATGAAGTGTTTGATAACAGCATGGTTATATAACTGTTTTAAAATCGTAAAAAGTTCCAACTTATACTACTATATACTTATACATATTAAAATGAATGATCCTTAAACAAAACTGATAATTTTTTTAATGTTTTTATGATAATGGAATTGATAATTTGGAATGGAATATTGTCATAAGCTGATTAAAATTGTCGACACTTTATAGACTATAATTTCGTTTTTGGAAATAGAGGTGCAAATAACGAAATTCTGTCGCCGACAAAATGAGTGCAATAGATTATAAGTGGTGATGAAAGGAAGTGAATTAAATAAATCAAAGTATAGGATTATGGAAAGGATCGAATTAATTTGATCAACTTTATACAATAGTGGTTTTTGTATCCCAATATAAATATGAAACGTTTTCTCAGAACGGCGTAATTAACATTAGAAGCTCGGACGAGGAAGCACAAGTTCATAACCTCAGCTTAACAAAATACAACTGTTCACATTTTTCAATGGGTCACAGTATATGGAAGGCAGGGTCCGGGTTGACGGGTCGGTAATTTTGAATGCTGCCATGTTGAAAATTTTCTGAATTACCGTTTCCACCTTAAATTCTTGTGAATTTTTGAATTTTAAATTACAAAACCGTTTTATTTCAGCGAGATTTGCTTGACATTTACTGAAAAACAGCACACAAAATATACTTTTGACTACTGTTTTCCTAATAATCCTTGTCCATAAAATTTGTAAATTTTTCTGTGGTAATAAAGCATATTTTTATATTTATTTCTGGAACCTACTCATATGAAATTGATTGCCAAGTCATTCACAGACTGTGAACTATTGTTGCTCCAAAATATGTAAACAAACTTAAATTCACTAAACACATACGAAACATAAGGGCAAAAACAATAAAGAGAACAAAACACTTCCGATCACTAACCTACAAAGACAGAGGAATTAGCACAAACACCGCCACCAAAATATATAAAGCTATTTGTAGACCCTTGCTAGACTATGGACATATACTGATGACCAACGGAACAGAAAGGACAAAACGTTATATACAAACAACAGAACAAATTGCACTAAGACTAATAACACGAATAAGACACCCCCAAAACCCATTACACAACCCCTCCACCCAGCTACTATACGAACGCACAAACATGACAAAGATTTCGGAAAGACTCATACATCTACAGACAAAATGGACAAACAACCCCTACAACTGGACCATACTATATCCCCTTTGTCTTACAAGACCAACCAGACAATCCTGCTTCCGTTTCCCTACATCAACGCTACTCGAACACTTACAAACGCAACTGACTACTGGACAATAAAATAATTTTTTCTTGTCATTTGAATTGGAAAGTTTATTTAATAAGATTATTAACCTAGAATAAGAGAATTTTCATCTTTGTTTTTTGTTTAGATTAAGACTAAATGTATTAAACAAGGGCAGAAAGACCGATAGGTCGATAGCCTTTTTTATAAATAAAGATGTTTACTACTTCTATGTAAACAAAAGTATCTGTTTAATTCATAGATCGAATAAGTCAATCTGAGAACTAATTTCAGGTTGCTCTCTAAAACAAACCAGAATTATATAACGAGTAGTTTTCTCTATATATTAGTATCTGTAGTGTGGCGAATAATATATATCTGAGTGACAATAGGAAAAGGAAAAAGGAAATAAATACAATTGAAGAGCTTTTTGCGGATAAAACAAAATGCTTAAGAAGCGCGAATTGCAAAATAAAACAATTTTGTCTAAGGAATAGTTAATTTTTGTAATTCAGTGGAGACTCGCGACTCACCTGATGACAGAAAATTAAAGAGCCGTGAAACAGAAATCTGTGTTATCAATAGAATTGAAATTGCAGGTAAATTTTGGGAGCAAAAAAATTCAATTTAAATGCGAGAGGAACAACGGGACGTCAATAAAGTTTACTAAGAAGGAAGGCTGGTACCATTACAAGATCTTGTTTTTTTTTAATAAAAAATTATAAAGGTATACATACAGTTTACCAAATCGGTGAGCTTAATGGATTGTCAACATACCTAATTAAAAAAGCTAAAATATTCACCAGAAAATATTGTGTGTACCTAATTGTTGTACATTGTAGTCTGTCATTTTATGGGTTGAGTAAGTAAACTTTGAGGCTATACAGGGTGATTTAAAAGTGGCGTCATTCCTTTTAAGGGGTTATAGAGGCTCACTAGGAGAGTACGAGAAAAATATTTTTAAAAATTTTTTCCAAAATTTCTAGAAGATATTAACAGTTGAAAATAGAATTTCAACTTTGTTATTAAGTATTATTTTAAAATAGACCCATGTTTGCTTGGTAGCCTTTTGGAATACTTAACCATTCGAAAAGAAAAATTACGATCTTTGCTTCAAATTACGAAAATTTTTGCTTTTAAAAAAGACCTCTTCTACAATTTTTTGATGAAAAGTCAAAGCGGCAATTATGTTTTTTGTCATTAACCGATAGTTACACGGGGATAGCCTTTGTCAATAATAGCAAGCATTTGTCAATCTGTGACTTACTTTGAAGCTCCTTTCACAAAATGAACACCAACATCGAATTTGCGGATATGTGATTAGTTATGGGAAAATGCCACACCTACATAGCAGAAGGTGTAAGACCTTACACCAGCAAAGGTCCAGAGACACTTGACGATTGGCTCCAGGAATTGACGCAGATTGTGGACGATCTAGAGGTGCTCGGGTTCCTGACACAGAGGCACATGTATTGGAGATAATTGCAGCAGAGCCTTCCAGGAGTGCTCGGAGCATCGCACAACCACTGACACTTTTCCAGGCACCGGATAATTGTCCCTATAACTCCCCAGAGGAAGGGCCAAATTCCTATCATGTATGTAAGATACACAGGACGCAAGGACACATTAAATCTCTGATCTACCGAACACCGGTACAAATTGAGCAGGAGTTAATTAACCGAATACGAGAAGCTGATCAAAAGTTGATCCTAGACTGCAGCGAAGAGTGCACAATAAAGTGATTGGGGAATAAACATGTCTGGAGTTAAACGGGCAGAACTTCGTCAACCTTTTGTGATTTAACAACTTAATTGTATGTTATTTGATTAATATTAATCATTGATACAGAACCTTACACAGGAGCTGTTTGTTTACATGTGAGGCGAGTTTAGGTATATCACTCATCTGCCCCAAAAAGGATGGCAGCACTGACGGCAAATTGACAGAGTTATCCTAACTTCAAAATATTTCTATTGCTTTCTCTTTCTTTGATTTGTGTTTATCCATGGTTACTACAATTTTCAATAATTAAGAAGTAACAGGTATTTACGTAATGTTAATTAGGCAGATTACCTTGAAAAGCATCGTTGCCGTAATTCTGATCTAGTTTTTGGCAAATATCGCAGTTTTTGATAAGAATTAATTTTTTTTACTATTTTTCCTGTACTCCCAAAACACCCCCAGACAACACCCCCAGAGGAATGACGCCACTTTTGAATCACCCTGTATTATCTATGATATGTAGTTCACTTATAAATTCTCAGATTTTCTGAAGGTAATTTAATTCTTACTTGAGCTCAATATATCTCAGTCAACGCTTATTACTGGGCGATGAAATGAAATGAATGGCGATGAAATTGATTTTTTTGGTGTTTATTTTAATGCATGTATCATACAAATCATTCCATCTTAATGCCAAATTATATAGATAATTTTCGCCTACATGTCACTTGCATAGTCAAGCCACTTACTTTTAAAGACATTCCACATTCATTCTAGGTACTCGTCTAGCGTTAAGAATATCGGTACAAAGCGTACGTAGCATTTAGCCAAACTGATATAAACTACTATACTTAGGTTGCGTGTTTATTTATCATTAGTGTCTAACAATATAAACAAATTAAAAACACAATAAACTGGCATTATGCAACGCAATATTTAAATATAGATAATTTATCATATGGTTTATCCACATTGTGTGGACCATACTTCCCAGACTCTTGCCTAGGTCTATCTAATCTATGACTAGTACTGCTACTAATAGTTATACTACCTACTTTACGTTGGAGGGCTAAATGTATTTTACATGGTTTCGGCACGACTCGTGATCACCGGAAACAAAATTTGAAATTACTAAAAAATCTCCAAATTGAAATACTTCTAATGCACGGTCTACGTAAATCACGTTGTATAGTTTGCAAGCTCAGACATTTCTTGACCTGCTATAGTAGGAAACACTAGTAAATCATATTATTGTAAGGTATCGATTTCTTGGCGCATTTAGCAGGCGGCATGACTGTTTAAGTCTGTTATCTGTTCTATTATGATCCTCTTATGACCCTACATTAAAATACTCATTTGTATTTGCGTCATTTGTATAGAACTGAAATCAATCAAACAATCAGTGCACATGGACAATCTTGCGATTTTCGATATTTGTTAAAAGTTTAGAGTGTATGTCTAATTTTTAAAGAAATTTGTTGTCTAATAAAAATGTTATCAGCACTTCTGAGAACTGAAGAATCTCTGACATTTAGTATTATAAAAAGCTAACAATCACACACGAACAATAATAATGATGCAGAACCAGTCAGTTAATAATTAATGTTTTTACAAATGCCAAAAGCTCATATTGAGACTGCAAATTCGGATATAAAGTTCAGATTCACTTCAAAACATTTAAATTATGCAACTTATCGATTGAGTCTAATCTTTTAAAAATAAAAAGGTCTTGTTTCTTTTAAAAATAGAAAGGAGCATTGAATTTTAAGTGTGAAAATCTCGTCCTAAAGTTACCCTATAAAACTAAACTCAACAAAATATGCTCAAAATTTCACGGAGTTTACTCAAGTGTTCACAGTTTTGCATTTATGTCTATGTGTATATTTAATTTTTTTTCAAAAGCCCACAGCGAAAAATCGCAAAGACGTACTTTTTAATAATGATACACTTCCCCTTTTTCTCCATCAACTTTAAGTTAACTTAATTTCCTTATTTACACAATTATTATTTTAAATGATCGACTAAATAAAATACCTTTTAAGTAAATTGTATATATTGTTTACTTGTGATGGAGTTTGTTGAGTTTTAAAAAGTCTAATAGTTAAAAACAAGTCGGAATTTCATAAACAAAGATACATTTTAATTATCTGATTGCGATCAAGCCCCGAACAATGATGATTACTGACAGAAAACATACACCTTAATTAAAAATATGTTATTAAGTTGTCATTGTCTTTCATGCATTCCTCAAGTAATACTGCAATTCTGTGTACCTTATTTGAAATTGCTTTCTTAGAGTAGTACAACACGAATAATCTGTATTATTCGCGTGAAAAATTAATGTGTTAATTTTCACTCGTTCAACATAAAGCCTTATTTCCATGGCGAATCCAACAGTGTTTAAGCATCTCCATAATATAAGTATTGGCCAACTCTATAATTATCTACTATTTCATATAAACTCACTGGTTTCAACTTACATCGCTCTAAAATGGAATTGACTTTAGTCGTATTCAGTTTAAACTTTTCCAGAAAATCTTCAGCTGCGCTAGCCAAGCTAAAATATCATCAGCTTATATATTCTTTAAGATTATATGCTTTTCGTGTAGGCCTTTTAAATGGGGTACAGTTGATTACATTGGTTATCATTCTTTGAAATGGGGCATTATGAAGTTGTCTTCTTTCAGAAAACGGGTGACGATCAGAAAATAAGTTAATACAAATAGCGTAAATAAAAGAACAACAATTTTAGCGAACATCAAATGTTGCACTAATGCATGGCTTATGTAATATATGGACTTTATAATACACAGAGTGTCTCTTAATGATTTGAGAACGTTTAAGGATGTAACTGTAAATTTGGAAATTTTTGGTGCCTTTGCTAAGCTATGATTTAAAAAAGTTGAAATGATATATAGAGTACTAAAGCTAAATTAGAATGGAATTGATATTCCCTCCCACAACGACAACACCTGAGGCCAAACGAATGCGTTGGACTATCAGTCTACAAACAACAAAAACCAAACAACAAAGAGCAAGACATCAACAAGATTTCCCACGTATTCGCACACATTCACAGCGAACGCACATTGCCGACCATCACCAGAGGTCCAATTTGGCAATCAGGTGGGAGGAAAACTCAACCCCAACAACAGGATGTGATTATCAGGCAATATAATTACTTCCTAATCAAAACCAACCAGGAGGAAAAACATCAACAATTTACAACAACTAAAACAAGAAAACACTGTAACAAGTTACAAATTACAAAAAACGATAACCTCCCACTAATCCGACAACAAAAGTCAGGTCACCACCATATTACACCATCATATTCTGTCGTCGCCACTGGGGTCGACCTGGACATTGAAGACAGCATGTTTCTGGAACGCCTGGAGCAGCAGGGCTTCAGAATAAGGTTCTGCAGGAGAATTATCTCGCGAGAGCGCAACGCACCCACACTCATGATGAGGTTAATAACCGGCGACATATCCACATACGAAAGGTTGATGAGCGACCGTGCGGTTCATTTTTTGGGCCGCATTTTCAAAATCACCGAAAGTAAACCACCAGCACCCGTGCCTGCGCCGTGTGGCAAATGCAACCTGTTCAGCCACAAAACTGAAGACTGCAAACAAGCACCAAGATGCAACAAGTGCCAGGGACCCCATCCAACATCCAAATGCGAGTCACCACTGCCAACCAAGTGCGCAGCATGCAAATCAGAGGACCACGCAGCATGGAGCATGAAATGCCCCAAACGACCGACAGCCCCAATCGTCGGCATCCCAAACGTAAAAATAAAATGTGTAAACAAACGTACGTCCGGGATTGCGGAGACAACGACAGTGGCAAGTAGAATACACACACCCATTACAACACATGACCACATCATAAACAAATACAAACATCAACTTAACAAGACAAACAATACCAACAGAGACGAACTACTAAAAAAAACTACGAAAACAATTTATAGAAGACTTCGAGATTGACACCCTCCGTTGTTTTCTTCGGGAACCATGTCTACATCCTAATGTTTGACATGCTCCTGCCCGAGGGACGCTCTCCAACTGAACCCTGCGAACAAATGAGACAGACGGTGACGAGCATACAAGATTCAATATGAAAGTACTTTACGCGAACATCAACGGACTTAACAGCAAAAAAAAACACTTATTACAATTACATAGAACAAAACGACACAGACTGCTGCATATTTGTAGAGACTAAAACCAAACTAGGACAAACACCAACGTACAGAAATTGGCAGTATATCTATAGGCATGGAAATACCATCAATCATGCCAGGGGCGGGGTCGCAGCTCTCCTAAAACCAACATATAAACTTGGAAGAGCAAATCCTCCCTCCCTCAACAACCCTTTGAACGACTGTCTACACTTTACGCTACCCTACTTAAACGACCTGATACACATATTTCTGACATACATACACCCACACTCCAACCTAGAACAAAACATACTGACTAAAGCGAGCATCTATAAATATGCAATAATTGTAGGCGACTTTAATATGAACAAAAGCAAAACGAAACAGCTTAAAAGATTTCTACAAAATTCCGACTTTATAAAACAGCACACCCCACCAACTTTTCTGATGCCCGCAAACCCAGACTCAACACCAGACGTTTCTACTGCACACAAGAAACCTGACAAACACCATCAACAACATAAACTTAACCAACGAGCTTGGATCCGACCACCTGGCTATTACGTTTAACATAGACTTACAACATACGCAACCTACCTCCAATACACCTATAGAGAAAAACTTAAACCTAACAAAGACTGACATAGACAAAGTGAAACAACATATACATGACTACATTCAATCACAAGCACACCCCATTTCAATAGAAACCATACAACAACAACTTTCACTAGCCATAGGAAAATTTAGCCCGGAAATAAAAAATGCTTTCTACCGACATACACTGCCCAAATACATACTGAGACTAATAAAACATAAGAGAGAACTGTACAGACTATATACAAACACTCAAAATAACGACCTAAAAAAGACAATGAACCAACTTAACAGAAACATTAAAACTCTGATTGGACAATACCGACAAGACAAATGGCTAGAAACATGTAAAGAAATACAGAGGGACAGAGGCAGAACATACTGGCGAAAAAATTAAGAAACTGGCGCAATACAGGAAGACTGGCACTACTGACACAATTGACGAAAACGGAATAGAACGCTACACAGACAAAGAGAAAGCGGACGCATTCGCCAGACACTATCAAAGGACCTTCAGCATATCGACAAACCCTAACTTCGACAATGACAACTGGAACTTGATCAACGACTGGTACTTGAACTATTTTAACAACTCACCAAACTATGCCTGCACACTGATCACAGACATAGAGTACGATGAAGCCCTAGCGCACATCAAGAACACTGCACCGGGGAAGGATAAAATTAAGGCAAAAGTCCTGAAAAGCCTAACTCAAGAAACACACAAACTGATCCTAACTGAATTGAACAACTGCATCACAAATGGCAGAATCCCAGAAACATGGAAAAACGGCTTAATAATCCCTATACCCAAAAATGGACTGGACAATACACAAACCGAGCAACTACAGACCAATTACACTACTTCCAGTACTAGGCAAGATTTTTGAATGCATAATGAAGCAGCGGCTTGACAAAGTGATTGGAAAGTATATACCTACCTACCAATTTGGTTTCAAACAGCATCACTCGACCGTTCATCCGCTCTTTATTTGGCCAACAATATACAAACTACCCACCTAACTGACAGAAAGACATCTTGCCTGTTTATGGACATTAACAAGGCTTTTGATAGTGTCTGGCATAGAGGCTTACTATACAAACTATACAAACTACACACACCAACATATCTACTACACACCATAAAGAACTTACTAGAAAACAGACAACTACAAGTACGAATTGACAAAACACTGTCATTTTCTTTTTCCCCTGAACAAGGGCTCCCTCAAGGATCCACGCTCTCACCGTTTTCTCTACAATATATACTGCCATGACATATACAATTACAAGTTACCAGACAAAAATCAAATCGACAGATCGGCATACATATTACAATACGCAGACGACACGGCACTTATTGTACATGACAAAACTACTGAGAGAGCAGCTCAAAGACTCCAAACACTAACAAACAACACAATGACATGGTTTTATAAATGGAGACTAACACCAAACGCGTCAAAAAACCAACTTCTGCTCACAAACCACAGACTCAACGCTGACTCCCCTACAATAACTGCAGACGGCCAAACGACACAACCAAAAAACGACGTAAAATACCTTGGAATCACAATTGACCACAAACTTAAATTCACTAAACACATACGAAACATCAGGGCAGAAAACAACAAAGAGAACAAAACACTTCCGATCACTAACCTACAAAGACAGAGGAATTAGCACAAACACCGCCACCAAAATATATAAAGCTATTTGTAGACCCTTGCTAGACTATGGACATATACTCATGACCAACGGAACAGAAAGGACAAAACATTATATACAAACAACAGAACAAATTGCACTAAGACTAATAACACGAATAAGACACCCCCAAAACCCACTACACAACCCCCCCACCCAACTACTATACGAACGCACAAACATGACAAAGATCTCGGAAAGACTCATACAGCTACAGACAAAATGGACAAACAACCCCTACAACTGGACCATACTGAATCCCCTTTGTCTTACAAGACCAACCAGACAATCCCGCTTTCGTTTCCCTACATTAACGCTACTCGAACACTTACAAACACTACGGACTAGTGGACAATAAAATAATTCCTTCTTGCCACTGAAATCTTATTTATTTAATAGTATTGTTAACCTAGAATAAGAGAATTTTCATATTTGTTTTCATTTAGATTAAGACTATATGTATTAAACAAGGGCAGAAAGACCGATAGGTCGATAGCCTTTTTTAGAAATAAAGATATACTACTACTACTACTGATATTCCCTAGCTTAATTCCTGGACATATTTTAACATAGAGAGAATCACGTAATTATTTTATTCACCTGAGTAGATAATGCTGCCCTTTTCTACTTTTCTGCTTTAGACGACGGCTAGAGAAAGAACAAGCTCCTAGACAAATTTGAGTATATAGAAACTACGGGGTGCTCAAATTGTAAGCAAAAAAAGTAAAGTATTGGACGTTTTTCAAGTCGCATGCTTCTATATTGATTGTCTACTTGAAATTACTAACACACATTTCTAAAATGTGTTATTAATATTTAAAATCAATAGAGGGATTTTAATATTGCATTAATGTAACGTGTCGAAAATTAAGCAGGTAACCCGATTCCGATAGCCATGCAAACCAAACATAGGACTATACTCTTCTATAGATAAATATACATGGTTAACTGGCACATTTTTGTCAGCATTGAGTGAGTAAATGTCGCCGAGTACTGGTAAATACAAAAGTGGGATAGCGACATGCTTATTCCCGAGGTAGGTAGCAAAGATTGTGCCAATCAGAGACAAGGGAGAAACAGCAGAAAACAGTAAAAGCCAAACCCAAATCTACATTTTTAGACCATATCCAGAACAATGTACTTTTGTGGTTGATTCAAATAAAATTGCATTTTGTGGATTTAAACTTGTTTCAAGAAAAGTAAATGCCCCGCAACTGAACGTATTATTGAGGTTGAACAACTCTATCAACAACTAGCGAACATGAAAGAATTATGAAAAAACAATAGATAAAAATTTTAATGGGAATTTCAAAGCTAAGATAGGAAAATGTAAAAGTGGGAACTTGTTTGAAAGAATTAAACGGGGTGATTAAATACTATTAGTTAGAGTATTACCAGAAGCCGGTTGCAGCTTAACTATTCATTTTAAATCGAGAGAGCGATTAATTAATAACACAAATTAAATATGAACATGCTAAGAAACCCGATGCTGTATGGTGTGAAAAGGTTAGCATCAAATACAACAAGAACAAAAAGCCTTCAGAATGTCGCTTGTAGACTCATACTAAGAATATATTAGACTAAAAAGGTGATTTATTACTATTTGGCGGAAAGGGACAATCTTAGAGAGTCTGTTTTAGAGCAATTTTCGATAGAAGCATGACAAAAACAAACAGAAAAGTCTTTTTGATCCTGATTTATCCGCGAGTATGTGAAATCAATTATCTACTATCGATTGTCATTTACTTTTCTACTATACATTGTAAGGATTATTAACTATATTTTCTTTACTTTCCCACAAGACTTTATTATCTTCCCACAAGAACCTAAAGTATTTTACATCTTTCGGATGTAACACGTCTGACGAAGTTCATTTTATCAACCAATTCGCTTTTTATTAGCAACTCGCAATGAATTTCATGAAAATTTATCAACTAATTCCAACTTATTGGAATGAAAGTTGTGCATTTCGTTTCCTGTGTACAGGAATATTCAAGGGTATATTTCCTTAGTATGGTTTAGGAAATATAAGTATAAATATATATATATATATATATATATATATATATATATATATATATATATATATATATATATATATATATATATATATATATATATATATATAAATATATATACATATACAATATATATATATATAATATATATATATATATATATATATATATATATATATATATATATATATATATATATAATACTATGTAAAGCAATTTTTTAAATGTCGGTGATACATCAGACGGCAAACAAGTCTAAATGCGTATAATTGGATGTAAAGAATCTAGAACTTTAGAAAAATATGTAAATAAACTAGCGTGTCTCAAACTCATTTCCGATTCGTGTCTTACGTTGGTAAATTAATTAAAGTATTTTCGAGTGGAAATAAAAAGCCAACGTCATAGTGATGCTTCTTGAAACTTATACTACGACTTTAAATATTTTAATTGAAATTTTACTCAACATCAAGAACTGATTCAGTTGGACGTATAAAAGAAAACCTGCTTTGAATATAAATGTGTATATTTTCCTGACTGTATTTCAATTTAAGTTAAATGAAATTCCTGGGTTCCAGTCAATTTTATTGTTTATTATTTAATCATATTACAAATACGTTGCTTTGCTTGCCAAAGTTGAAAGTAGAAACAGCCATGCATGCAAACTGATGATGGTGGAGAAAGACACCGAAACGTATTTGTAATATGATTAAATAATAAACAATAAAATTGACTGGAACCTAGGAATTTCATTTAAATATAATTGCCTCGTTCACAAACATGAATGACTTTTGCCTTGTGAATTCAATCATTTTTGTATTTACTTTACAAGACCAGACATTAACAATAATTTGTTGCTTGCTTAATGCTTTGAATATGTCATATACACGCAATCATTATTGAATTCAATTCGAATGAATACTGTTTAGTAATAACAACAAAATAACGAACAATTTTTGAAACATTGTCACACAATTATCTTAAAGTTTTTTTACTTCCTTATTGGAGCATACACTCCCATAGCACACGCTCAATTTTAGATCACTAATGTGAGATCATCATTAATATTTCTAATTCGCAGTTTTCATTCTATTATGACATAATTTATTTTACTACATAGAACGCAAATCATTGAATGGTGGCGTGTTTCGTTATTTTCAGATAAAAGTTGCTTTGGGTCGAATTCGAGAGAAATAAGCTGTTTTGACCTAAAACGACTTGAATGGTCCATAATACGTATAATATAATTTAGCAAACGAGTTGGTAATAATCATTATGTTTTCGAATCCAACGCCAAGAACACAAATAGGGTTTTTTAAGCACAGTGTCAAATAAAATACTGAATTGAAAATCACAAGATGGGTTCTACATGTAGTATTGTGCATGTAAGTTATATGAGCAGAATTTCTTAATTGGTATCAACCACAAGAAAAAATTATTAAATAGTAATGAAAAAAGAAATTAACCCATATTTGTTTGTTTGATGTTTCATTCTAAAGATCATCAATAATGTATAAAAATATAGCACATTGTTAATTGTGCTAATGTTTAGTCGATAATGGTTTAAGAATTTGAGAGGTAATTATGACTACTTCATTCATATTTTCACATAACTTTCACTTCATTAACAGTAAAGTACATCATGTGTTTTGTCCTATTTGTAATTAAATGTTCTGCTTATTTGCGTTAGTTAAATTTTCTTCCTTAAGATCGCTGGTGCTTGAAACTGCAGCAGAAATTTTTTATTCGTGCGTGTTCAATTCACTAGTTGTTCCAACTTGCAGAATGAAAAACAGCGCGCTTTCGCCAAAATCCTGAATAAAGAAAGACATTTTTCGAAATAATAATTTTTTACCTTTCAACTATTCTAACGCAGAGAATAAGATCAAATATGAAGAAAACTGATTTGATCGTGTTTTTCATCTGTCTAATGATGTTTTTGTATATTAATTCTATTGAATTCGACGAAGCAAATGTTCTTAATATTTTCCGCAAGTCTTTTGTAATGTAAGTTTTCGATAATTCCGTTTTCAATGTTTCCGTCCTCTAGCGTTTAAGAAGCCAACATCCATTCAATATGGAAGAAAATATATTACCTGGATGACTCTTTCGTGTCATTAATTATTATCAAAAAATTTGTTTTACCCATAGAAAATTTTAAGAATATTCCATTATCAATAAATGGAAGTTATTGTTGTGTTAGTTTGTAGTTATGCAAAAACTTCCTGTTTTCATCCACTGAATACTTATGAAAGCAAATCAAAACACGCGAATCATTCGACACGCCAAGTTATCACCATACAAGAATTGGACAGATCCAACAATTTAAAGAAAATAAGGACTTCTGTAAACTACCTAGTCAAACTATCAGCAGATTTTTTTTGAAATATTAACTGGAAAGTATGGAGTGAAAAAAAACTTTCATAAAATATATTTTAGCTTGTTGCTAAAGTGTATAAAAAGAAAGTTTGCTGGTACTTTTTCTCAAAAGAAAGATATACTTGCTATTAAGCATTTTGAAAAATTGTTAACTTTGCATATAAACTTACATGAAAAATACCTTTTAAGCACCACAATTCGAAAACGAAAACTACAACTAGCAGAATTAGCTGGCTGCATATCATTTCTCAAAATAAAACCACCAAATTTCCGTAGAACTCACTCAACATATATTTTCAATTACATTAAGCTATAATAAATATATTTACACAAAATGATCAAAAATGTTCATAGTCTATAAAACTTTTTTATCGCTGAACCCCACTTCCTTAAAGACAACAGCAATTCCTTTCTTTGCTTGCTCTTCAGCATTTTTAAAGTTTTGATCGATGCCTGCTGCTTTGTCATGTCCACTTTCTTCTGCTTTAAACGCGCCCTTTTCTGATTTTCCAGAACTTCCATATTTTTCTGATGTAGAAGCTTTATTGGTATGGCCTCCATGTTGCACTTCACCTTTTTTGTACGCTTCACCCACGTCAAAATATCCATGTCTTTCCTTGTGAGCTTCATCGTGATCTTCGTCAAAGAATTCCTTCTTCTTTTCGAATTCATTCAATCGCTGCACAATGTGATGGCCTAAAGTAATGGCATTGTGTAAAGAATTATTACCATAAAAACACATACTATGAGCTGACTAATATTAGCGATTGATAAGAGTTCTTTTACCTTTAGTGTCGTGCCCTTTCGCATAGCTGCCCTTATCGACAAAATGATAACCATTTTCGTCATGAGTGGCTTTATGACCATCAGCATAATATCCATCGTCATGATTATGAGACTGCTTATTGCCACCTGATGAAACAAAATACTTTATTTCAATGACTTGTAAATAAATGAATTGCATTTCAAACTCGAACACAATAACAATACTTAAGATAATTTTTAAAAAAATAGTTTTATAATTTAAAATTATCAATCGAATTAAAATTTCCAAAATACAAGAAGATGTGACAAACAGCAGATCTAGTGAGAGTCTTGAAAAGTTTAAGTAATGTATTTTGCCGCGAAAAATATGGTTTTTCTCATATGCTGTGATAGAAAATTCACAAAACACGCTCTAAACAAACCA
Source organism: Dendroctonus valens (assembly GCA_024550625.1). Lineage (NCBI taxonomy): Eukaryota > Metazoa > Arthropoda > Insecta > Coleoptera > Curculionidae > Dendroctonus > Dendroctonus valens. The sequence goes on along the minus strand of JAJTJO010000316.1, from coordinate 161,793 downwards.
ACTTCTTTTAAAAAGCACTTGCAATGCAACTTGCTACATTATCAGGCTAAAACAGGCTAACTTTACTTTTACTGAGACTGCCGACGGCCAAAGCTAAATAAAATCTACTCAATAATTTATGATTTTTTGATTGGAAAGTAATTGCTTGACGGCATTTAATAGTCAGCAGTTTAGAGTGATAAGAAGATTTCAAATTAAAATTTAACATTAATGTAACATTAATATTGTATGTATAACATATGTTTTCTTTCTTTCCCAATAACAGGTGGCTGATGATTTGACTCTTAAAATAATTTGATCAAACCATATCAATTTTGTTATTTTTAATTGTCTTCAAACATTGTCATTTATTAAATTTCACCTTGTAGCGCTTAAAGATGTTTAGGTTATCACTTAGTAGTTAGTCATATTGTGGGAACCTTATCCATACCACCATAAATTATATATTTTTGGTTTTCGCTAAACACGTGTGCATGAGGTCATGAAAAAAGTCTGTGATTAGCAGCCGAATCTTGTAAGTTGCTCGCCAAATGAAATGGAAGCGTCAGACTCATTTCAAATGAGTCTGACTCCATATGAAATGGAAGCGTCAGAAGTAATTTTACCCTTTAAGACTTACCCGCTTCTGCGTAAATTTTATTATGGTTTTCTTTATCGTGATGTCCTAATTCCCCTTTTTCACTGGAGTGTTGCCCGTAGTAGCCTTTTTTACCAGCTTCGCCTGAAGCAGCTTTTTGGGCAATTTCTGAAGTTTTTCCAATCCCTAAAATCACAAGTTTTATTGTTAAACCACACTTGAAACGGTACATGAATTTCGTAATATTTGCTACATTATGAAAATTATTTCCCATTTGGATTACAAAAATCATAAACATGCTGTAGACTTAGGTTTCTCAGGTAAGTGCTTCGGTACACAGACCTTCAAGTTGTTGCTTCCAATTCAATAATGGTATACAAAACTTAATTGTGTGGAATGTTTTGGTTGTTTCTCTGTTATTTGAGCTTGAATCATGTGATGACTTTATTCTCATTCATTCCAATGTATTCCTGGGTTTCAGTTTTATTTAGAGATTTATTCTCATTTTCAGACTTACCGTTCAATAAAATTGATCTTAAAATGTGACGTTGGTTTTTAATTTTTTATCCAATTGTTAATTTCGATATAAGCGGCAACCTCGCATTGCTGAAAATATTTTAGGCCGATAGAGCATATCCGATGACTTCGTTGTTCAAATTCGCAGATAGATCGGGCATCGCGTTCTCCTTAAACGTCTAATACGCCATCGACCGTGAATCACCCTGTATAGAGTGTTCCATTTCAAATAAGTAAATTGATAGATACTTCCGGTATAACCGGAAGTGTGACCATCATGAAAATATTTTAGATCGCTTGCCCCAATAACTTCGGCACAATGTCCAATTTTCAAATTTCTCCTTATTGCAATTTGCCAGAAATCGATCGCGGCGGTTCCCGGTGAGACATCCTGTATATTCTAGAATTTTTTATCAGCTTTTTAACATTTTCTAGGCAACTCGCTTGCCACCGCCAGAAGTAATTTGTTCACCTTAAAGTTCCGTAACGTGTTCGGTAGCAAGTTCAGCAGCCATAAGATGCGACATATTTTTCCCTGGAAAAGCTAGTGACTGAACTCAATTTGTTTAACAACATGCAGCTTATTTCAATCATATTTCAATGTCACGTTTCAATGTCAATAAGCAGCGAGCAATTAGCAAGATTAATACGAAGAACCAACATGTTATTGCGACAATTGAACCAGATTGATATAAACAATGTTATGTTAAAATTTATCAAAGAAAACGAGACTTTGAAATGTTAGTCGTTGAACGCATTTCTAGGACATTGAAAAGTAAATGAAATGAGATGAGATCACCTCTATTTTTTTAATAAATAAAACTAATGGTTATATTGGTTAATTCTAAGGCAAACTGAGCTGTTTCATTGACTTGATACTAGTACATGCATTGCATAACTCGAACAGCAATAATTTTCGTCGCCTATATCAAAGTCTTAAGTAGCGGTGTAATATGTAGAGTAGTTTCGTCCTCTAATTCGCACCACCTGCAGGTCAGTTGATCGCTCAGTCCCATCCTGAAAAGATGTTTTTTGCAGCGGGCGTGTCCTGTTAAAAAGGCCACTATCCTCCTTATTTTTTGATTGCTGAGATCTAGCAGTTCGTTTTTACGCACTGGTTGTGGAGGTCCCACCATCTACATTACGGTAAGGAGTCGCGATGTCTCCTCCCAGTACTTTTTATGTTCTCCCAAGATCCATTGCCCAACTCCTGCCCCAACTTGGGCATGAGATATACCACAAGCAGGTTCTTGGTTGGTCAGTGGTTGCTCTCATTTCCTTTGCTCCTGTTTGTCCCAGTTGCCCAAGTGAGTGTTACTCTGTTTGAGTTCCCAGCCAGGTCGGACGTTCTTTTACACAATCTAGCACACATTGTGACCTGATTGTGTACGATTTAAGTGCCTTTATTGTGGCTTCATCTCCGGTTACGATGGTAATATGCTTACGTGTGTAGGCTCTTGCTACATACTACATACATATTAGGTGTCACTGCACGTCATATGCAACAGGTAGACGAAGACTCCTGGGAGGAGATGAAGTTCTACCAGACCAGGTCATACGTACCCCCCTCAAGATTCTTCTGGAATTCATTGAATACACAGGGATAATGAGGGAGCAAAATACCGCTTCGGAGGTGAGGAAGCGTTTTAGTGGGTAAACAGTTAAGCTGTAGTCCCACGCAGCCCAGAGCGCCAGAATATCAGCTCTGGGTGTGCGTAAGAGATCATTTCCCAAACCTCACCGGCAAAAAAAAACTTTACAATATGACAATGCGACTTTTGAAACAAATAATACCGGTTAAGCGTCAGCTTATTTTACTCTATCGTTGGGACACTCTGTATATAGGGTGACTTTTAAGTTGATGTTTTCCTATCAAACCGTAGATATAGCTCAAAAATATAAGCTACATTTTATTTATCACTTTTCCCAAATATGAAGATTAACGGAGATATAACGTGACAAACAATTTATATGTGTTTTATTCCACAATAATGACGCCTAAAATAATTTATTCAAAATGATCACCATTCACTTGCACACATCGTTCAATTTAATCTCGTTTAGGTGCAAGGCGGATACTTTTGATACCATCTCCATAAATAATCAGCAATCTACTAATTCATTATTTTCAACATTCTCCATTTTTATCATAGACTTAATTATATTTCAACAGTCGCAACTTGCACAGATGCTTTAGCGATGAAGTTTTTTTTCCATAATTTCAATTTTTTACAACACTTATCTTTTTGTGGTCTATCTACTGTTAAAAGAAAAAAATAAACTTAAAAATTACCCTGTAAATATGATTTACTTTGCAGATAAATACATTTTTAAATGAAACTTATTATTATTAAGTAGACTGAATGACATTAAAAACGTTTGTTGGATTTCCATAATTAACTGAGAATTATGCCAGTTTTACATTTTAATCAATTAAAATCGGGAAACAATAGAAAATTTTAAGAAAGAAAATATCCGAAGGTGTATGAAATGAAATATATTGATGTTGACAATATTATGAAAACCCACATGATTTTACGCTCAAGTATAAATAAATATACATTCATTTACATAGCGTGACATCGACCTTTGTTCATGACAGAAAAAAGTTCTTATGGTGAGTGACCTTATTTATGAGTGCGGCTCTCTAGGAAACCAAAGATTACTCGTTGTGTTTGTTTGTTAATTATGTTTTTAAATTACAGTTAAACAATATTTCAAAGCGGCAAAGGGCAAAATCCTCACTGCCTTATATTTTAGTTTACTTTTGTGCCGGGTTCTCTTTGGTTTCATATTAATGACTATTAAAGAACTTTTACTATATTTAATACTGAAACTACTCTGTTCCGTTTTAGAGCCCTGAGGTTGTTTTAAATATGGCCGAAACGTTGCCTCAAATAAATAGAGTTGTTTTTCTGCCGCAATCTTTTACCAATTAGCATCGCGATCACTAACAAAATAAAAAAATATTCTTTTTACCTAATTTACTTGAAAAAGTGCATCAAGTACAAATTTGTGTTGATGATACATAAAATTTTAGAATGAAGAAAAAATTTAGAAGAAAAAAAAACTTGCCACAAATATCTACGCATCTATTTTTTAGATGAGTAGAGTAATGCACTTACTAGGAACGATGTAAACTCGACTCACATACAAGGAAAACAAAGGCAAATATAAATCATTACAGTTTATGTAAATGCATAATGGTACCTACATCTTTTAAAAAATAATTTAAAACGAGATTCAGTTACTTTAAATATAAACAGCCAATAAATTAACGGCAGATAAGTTTTGATTGAAGGTATTAGCTGGCAAAATAAACTAACTGCATAATTAACTATTTGAAATAATGTTTAAATTAAATCTAATACTGAAAAGATCTTTTAAACTTTTAGACGAATGTTATTGAAGGCTAATTATCTCTATAAATTTAATTAAAAATAATTTATGATTCAAAATGTTTTCAAAATATTATTAAAAAGCTCTATAAGACAGATAAAATTTGACACCCAGGCTGTACTTTTTTAAGTGAAGCTCGTCTTGGTTCAAATGTTGGATTAGAAAAAATCAAATTAAAAAATTCAAATGTTGGATTAGAAAAAATCAAAAGTTAATAATAAATTATTAAAAATTTAAATGGACATTGAGTGCATCTTAAAAAACAGAAATCTAAAGTACCTACTTACCCTGTTCAAATTGCTGAGTTTCTTCGGCAACTAAATCAAAAGTACTCGGTTTTGAGAAAACCAACCCTATACACACGATGAGAAAAACTAGTTTAAGCAGTAGCTGGCTAGTCATTTTGGATATATCCTTGGTTCACTTTGAGCAGAATAGCACAATTAAGAATTGAACACACAATGCAGTTGTATTTTATATAGGCGCAACGAATTTAAAGACATTGAACTGAATTCTTTTGGTTTAAAACAATTAAGTTTCAACATTTTTTATTGAATTGCTTGGTAATGTAGGATATTTTACACACTCGATTAGCTTCCGATCACACGGTACGGTTTAGTATAGGATAAATTAAACCATATATATCGAAGAGATTTAAGGTTCTTGAAGACACATACTGTTAGGTAAAGGCCACTGTAAATTTTGTTACAACATCTCATGTGCTAATATTTTGAGTTATTTCAGTTCATAAACAAGATCAAATGCAGTTGTAGTTCTTAGTAGCTCTCGAAGCTAGCACACTAAATTTCAAAACAAATAACAAATACTGCTCGGTTTTTTGCTGAACTTACTATTCGAATACTTAGGAAAATAATCCACGCTGAGTTTTGTGTTTAAAGAGGTGTTAAAGATAACTGATTTTATTCTTTAGTTTCAACCAGTTTAAGCATAATTACGCTTCAATGAAACATTCAGTGGTTTGTTTGTTGTTATATATTTTTTATTTTTTTTTTAATTATTTTTCACGTTTGCATTAATCGATTCCCTGGAACGCATTCATTGTTGTACAGGGCAACAAAAGGAACAAATTCAAAGTAAAATGAGTTGCAAGATAATCTTACTAGCTGAAATACACCAAAGCAACAATTAGTATGCATCAGTGAGTAATGATGCAAGATTTACAGTTTGTTCTTTGTCAGTCAAGGAAAAATGTGTTTTCCAACAGTAATTGAATCTATTGAATATGATCACATCCATTAACAAATTATTGAAGGATTATTTAAACAAAGTGTTGCGTGAGGACAAGTAAGCACAAAATTAAAATGAGGAAACTTGAAATGAGAACGAGAAACAACAACCAAACAAGGAAACTTATTGATATTCATTTCTCTGGGTTTCAAATTATAATTAAGCGGAATTTATTGTACACAAGGGGCATATTGTCCAAAGGGTTTTCTTGTCCCTCAGGTAGCTGACGACCATATGCGAGAGTAATTTTACGTATCCTGTGTCGTATAGTCTTATACAGGGTGGTGCAACCAAGACGGGGTGGAATATTATACCTAACTGGTGTGTAATGTTAATGAATGTAGTAATGAAGTAATTTCAATGAATATTGGCCATCATTAAACTCATTTAGAACATAGGGGTTCCAAAGAAACCGTGGCATTTCAAACTTATGTTTGTTTTTAATGGAACACTCTGTTTTTAAGGTGTCGCAATTGGTTCCCTTACAAATAAAGATAATTTTAATATAAGGTTATTCGACGTGTATAATTAAAGATTTTTGAGTTGTTTTACTTTGGCTTAAATTTCAGGTAATTTGTTGCAATGTTAGCATGGTTGAAGTGATTTTGAAACGAAACTGACAACATTATTCAAAGGTAAAAATTAATTACGACCTAAATAATCCAAGCCGACCCAAATTGAATGAATCCCTTCATGCTAGGGATTCAAGGAAACAATTTGCATTAACTTAAAACGTTTTCTACAGTTTGGCAAGACCGCGCGAAATTTAGTCTGAAAATGGTTATTATGCTCAAATTTTGTGAGTTTTTTTGGCTTAATTTATGGACCATTCAAGATTTCTTCTCATTGAAACTGCTTAATATAAAGTGTTCTTTAAGGTAAAACAACAAAAAACAAAAAATTTGATACTCCTCGAACGACAAGTTCACCAAAGTGGACTTCGAATCCCGGTTGTACCTGCTCCATCAGTCGGTGTATTTTGCATATTTGCCCAATAACACTCGCTTAAATGTCCAGGTTGCACGCTCAAAGTGTCCGTTCACGATAAACATACGTTCACTTTTACAGCCAAATTTTTTTTTTTTAGTTGATTTAAATTTTTATTTGCATTTTATTCATTATTAGCAGTTCCAGAGTCACCAAAATCAAAGTAAAGCATTCACAACCTATGCCATGATATGTGAATGCTTCACTTTTTAACTTGATTTTCACACGAACTCTCATATCAGACTCGATCGCTTAATTTTTATGAAACTCTGAATTAAACAAAACTAAGAAAAAAAACATAGTTACAAAATCAGCCTAAGACAAACAGAGATATAGACGTGGCAACTAGGCAAGGGTAACACTGAGTTGAATCTGCTTCAATGGCGCTTTCACAGCGCATTCGCCTTAGAACTGTAACTGAATACGGGTAAACTGAGGTGCTGTTCTAAGTTTTACGGTTTGGTTTTAGATGGCACCATCATGCCGTGTTGCAGAATACATGCGTTTTATTTTATTGACATGATATTTATCAGGCTGATCAACTGTTTGTGAAACTTGCAGTTTTCGGCCTGATAAAACTTGGTGAATGCAATCATTAGAAAATAATTATTGGATAAACTTCGTTTCGAAATTTAACTTGTCAATTACGGTTTGTGTGCCTATGTGTACAGATGCGCTGTGAAACTGCCATTTAACTCAGTGTTACTCATGTCTAGTGGCAATATCACAATCAAAAATTCCTTCCATTACGTTCGTTTTGTGTATTTTCATTGTTTGGCAAGCATATTTTCCGAAACAAAACATTGCAATTTTGACAAAAAATTGCTTTTTTTTAAATATTTTCAAATAAAATATGCTAGGAATGGAATAAACTACAATGTGATGACCCTTTTATTATCGTGAGCCAAAAGCGGCCGAAAAGCCCCTGATCCTAGCAATTATCTCCATTTTTATTAAGGATGCTGCATTGTTGCATTATTTTATATTTTTGCATTGGCAAAATTGTTGGAAATTTGGATGGACCCGCTGATTGTAGTATAATGTAAAAGAGCTTGGCAGCACTGGACACATTACTTGTCATTTGTCATACCGTCATTTCCTTTCTGTAGAAGGCTGTGCCCACGTTGTCGTTAAAGGTGAGTAAAAAGAAATTACTGTAAAACTATAATCAAGTTACACAATTTTTATGCAGGAACTGTTAGAGTATACTGGTTTTAGGGGGTTTTATAAATTTCATTCAGAATTAATTTTGCGTATCATTTACTCTTGTAGTCTTTAAAATTGGCTTTGAACATTATAGAGGTTATGTCAAACACTCCTTGACTGCAACTTTTTGTTTTAAATTTATTATAGAAACGCCACGATGCAAATTTTCGTGAAAACTCTCACTGGTAAGACCATCACCCTTGAGGTCGAGCCATCAGACACCATCGAAAATGTTAAGGCCAAAATCCAGGACAAGGAAGGGATACCCCCCGATCAGCAGCGTTTGATCTTTGCTGGTAAGCAATTGGAAGATGGACGTACCCTATCCGACTACAACATCCAGAAGGAATCCACCCTTCACTTGGTGCTCAGATTGAGAGGAGGTATTATTGAACCTTCTCTGCGTATTTTGGCGCAAAAGTACAATTGCGACAAGATGATCTGCCGTAAATGCTATGCAAGACTGCACCCACGTGCTACCAACTGCCGTAAGACCAAGTGTGGACACACCAATAATCTCCGCCCCAAGAAGAAGCTGAAGTAGAGTGGATTATGCTTTACGGAATTCTCTTACATATGTTTAATATTAACACTGTAAAATGTTGTGTATGTAGGGGCTATTCAACAATATAAATATTCACAACTACTTTTGAGTTTTAGCGTCTTTTACTTTTCGAACCCGAATATCTGGTAATTCATTTTGATTCTTATGTTCCACTCGCAAGAGCAAAGTTTTAATAAATGTGAGTTCTGTTTCGGTTTACTTAGCAATCGTCAAATACTTTTCTAATTTCAGATGCTGTAAGCTACATTAAAACAGGTTTGTATAGCTCCAGTGGCATAGATTTGGAAGTAAACTGAACAATTATATTAAAACCTTTTATTACACAAAATATTCTTAAAAAGAGTTTGATACATCTAAAGAAAACGTATACCAGAAGAATGTTTTTCTCTGAACTCTTAGTAAACGAACGTCGTCTGGTTAAGAACTGATTCAAAAAATAATCTATTGTTTATTTTAATAGAAAATTATTAGGTAACAAAAGTGACTGATCAAGATAGCGCCATTTTAATAAGTTAAACCAACTATTTAAACAGATACCAAATTAACTTATTTCATAAAGCATTAAGCAATTTGTTACACGTTAAATTATTTATTCGGGCTTCTATTGCATTGTATTCTATCACATTTTTTTATTTTAAACTAGCATATTTTGTATACATAGCAATATCAGCCCTTTCGGGGGTTTTAGGTCCATATTTGCCAAGGGCTACATAATTCTGATAAATCTCGATAGACTTTTGATTCACGGTAGGTGGTATGACTTCATAAGCATTATCTTTCAAGAAGCAAGACACTGGCTTAATGCCAGTTTTATTGGAAAAAAATGCACTATGTGCGGTGCCATTTGCTCTTTTTCCAGTCAAAACATATCTGAAACAACATGCTTCAATGTTCATAGTTTTTACCCAATAACTATCAAAATGATAGTTTTAGTTTTGTTTTGCTTTAGCAACAAAGTGATTAAATACTTACTTTTTATATATCAAAATGTCTTCATGAGATGGTTTTTTAATTTGAAAACCATAAACTTCTTCTGTTGAAGGGAAAAGCGATTTAAAAGTTATGGGCTCAGGAGTTGAATCCTTTGAAAAAGTATCACGTGTTGCATCAGAATTCAAACTGTCTTCATCGCCTGATGAATCCTCATGGCTACTTGAGCTAAATAATTCATCATAGTTACAATGCTCACAAATGTTATTAAGGATACGTAATCAAAAAGAAATTTAAAAATATATATTAAACGGCATTTGCGAAAATTTAATCCAAAAAAATTCCTGGGTTTCAGTCAATCTCATTGTTTATTATTAAAAATGTCACAAATATGTTTCGGTGTCTTTCTCCACCATCATCAGTTTGTCTAAAATACACGTTCACAGTCATCATTAATAGGAAAAAAAAATTTAATCAAAATTCACATACTAAAATACAATAATGATGACTGTGAACGTGTATTTTAGACAAACTGATGATGGTGGAGAAAGACACCGAAACGTATTTGTGACGTTTTGAATAATAAACAATGAGATTGACTGAAACCCAGGAATTTTTTTGGATTAAATTGAAATACAGTCAGGAAAATATACACAGTAATTTGCGAAAATATATATTATTAGCTGTTAGTTTTTACCTTGTACTTGAGGCTGCTGAACTCGTAGAACTTTGGCCTGTTACAGAGGGATTTTTCGTAGTATTACCTTTAAGTAGAATTTCCTCTCGCCTCTTATCAGGCCTTGCTCTTACAGCAAAAGGACTATAATTCACTGTACAAATAGGCATAAAGTCGACTGTACTACTTAGTTTAATAGCAAATACTTCGGATAGAACGTTAAACTCATTTGGCCTATAAAATTAAATAAATATGCAAGGTAAAATACAATAAACTAGAATTGAAAAGATCCAAACAATTCAATAACATTTTTATAATTATTAGTACCTGTAAAAATCAACATAAGAGTCAATCATTTCCACATCATTCGAGTGAACCTGCACCAATTCGAAACAGGCTTTAGTAACATCGTTGTATGCATAAGGGAGACAACCATAAACTCCTGGTTCCCACCATTGAGTTAACGACTTCAAGCTAAATATATTCGGCTTATGATGGAAATAATAATCGCTGGCAAATTCCCAAATCTGAGCTTGATTTTCCGAAGGTTTGAACAATCCCAGAAACAGATTAATGGCGTTTTGCTTTTCCGCATCAGAAAACGTGTTACTGTAATATCGACTAAGAGTCTGCATTATATCGTTTCCTTGTGACGTCCAAGGAGCCGTTTTTCTGTAAGTTTTGATTCTGTGAACCAACTGCGAGCCGCCGTATTGCAATGCTAAAGTATCGCCGTGATCTTCGTACAAAGATTCTAACATTCGGACACAGTCCGTGTCGAATTCTAAGTTAGGAGTATCCAATACTCCCAGAGCGCAAAGTTGATAACCTAGTGCACACTTTCCTGAAAAAATAGCAGGTCAAACCTGGAACGCAGACGTGCATACAATCAAACCTATTGCAAATTGGGCTGTATTCGTTCTATCCAAACAATCCACACAGTTCGTTCTGACAATCCCTGTTTGCCTACCGCTGACTTGCTTTTCAGTCTTCCCAATTACTGTGTTGGGTTTTTGCGTAAAATAGGTTTGCTGATTATGAAAAATTCCCACTTTCGTTACGGCATTCTTTGCTATTCCCGCTAACTGCTCCATCACGTTTGAATTGCTCTTATTCTTGCGCGCCATATCAAAAGTCTTGTAAACAATCTGATGTTCAACAGGTAGAAATTGATTCAAGTATTTAACCGCAGTGCTTAATTCGTCGCTTAACATTGACTCCTGTGGTTTTCGTTCTCTTTTTTTAACCAAATTGAGAATTACTATTGGGGCGCCATATCTTTTGAGAAGCTCATTGAAATGGGCACCAGATGTTTCGGCGAATGGATCATAAAAATCTATTGTAATTGCTGGTTTTCCTACCATTTTTCCCATATCCTGTTTCCAATGGCCTGAATGGTTTAAATAGTATTAATCATTATTAACAAGAGATCAGGTAATACTTGTAATTTTAGGCAAAATCAAGCAATGAATGCTATACGTCCCCTCTTTTGGCGCATGCAGCTGAGTCAGAGAACGACATATAAAGTTCGCTAATTTTGATTACTTAAAACCGACTCTAACAATATTTTACCTGGAATAGAACCCCTCATTTGAACAAATGAAGTAAAATGGCCAGTATTGAAAGAGGACACTGCCGAGTCATACACGATTTGTTCTGTTTCCACCTCATTAGCTACATCTCCCTGAAAATTTGAGCCTCGTTTAAGAAATCTGGTTCCTGCATATTTGCTAGACCTGAAAATACCTATAGCTCAAACAATTTAACATGTGAATAACTGACGAAGTAACCATAATAACATAACTACTTGATACCTTCTGGCGATTAGCGTTAAATATAATGGTCTCCCAAATACATTAATATTGCTCTGACTTATAAATCCGTGAGTAATGAAGAGGATCCAGTTTGGATGTAGATCAGCTTTCAATTCTACATAAAGAAAACGTATTTAATATGCTACTTGCAATATGTACGTGATGAGTACCTTCATTTAGTAAATGTAAATTCCATACAAATTTCTTATGGGGATAGGTTCGAATGCCAAAATGTTGAGTCTCTTTACAATTGTTCGTACTACCTTGAGAGATCACCGACTGTGTTAGCAGTTTAGTATAATCACCAGATTCGAGGTGAACTTGATCCGGTTCCAAATTGAGATCGCGGGCCACAAATTGCTTTGGTTCGGTTAAGTTGTGTTGTAAACTGTGTGTTAAATCATAACTATAACTGAAATTTGGAACATCATTTAGTACTTAGGTGATGATTTGATAGTCAAATTACTACCTGAAATAAAAGTTGCTTGCCAAGTCGATACTTTGGAACATTTTTAAATATCGAGATTCGTCAGGATGATATATCCTAACAGAATCGTGCGGGATATATATCATTATAGTGTCTTCAATTTTATACAAAATGTGATGACCGATAACCGCTACCTTCCTCCGTTTTGTTATTAAAATTATGTAATATCCTTCTAAAAACTGGATGAAGCCTAACAAATGTAAGCATTTTAAGGCTAGAAGTCTTCTTCTCAAATAAGATAAAATTATCTCACCAACAATCCCGAACGCAGAAATATACCTGGTAATTCCACTGGCTCCAGCTTTACGATTTCCAGACTCAATCATACTAACCAGGTCCCTTATTTCTTCGGCTGAATATTCCACTTTATCATCGTAAATATCTAAATCACGTGGTTCAGTGCGATCGATTTTCAAAACTCGAAATCGTGTTTGAGTATTGTTTGATCCAACTAAGTAATATTTCTTGAAGACAAAGATTGTGTTAAATTAAAAAAAGTAGTTGAAAATTATAAATATTGTTGTATGTAGTACAAACTGTTTGAGCTAAAATGTTATGGCATTAAGAAAATAGTGATAATTTGCGGCATCTCAAAACTGGTTCTCCTACATATTTTAAAGTAGGTATCTATGTCCTATCACGTTTTTGAATGTGGAAGGATGCTACTCTAATGCATTTCATACTGCGAATTGGTATCAAATTACCATTAGCAAATTCAATTTATCACGGAAAATGTGTGTCAGGATAGTTTGCATACCAAGCATCACCACTGACCTAGGCATCAACCTAAATAAGTACCTACGTTTGCAACTTAGTAACCTAAAGTTCGAAGCGAAAATTCAATTTAAGTTTTCCTTAAAACATACATATGGTGGAAGCGTCTCTAAACAATTCTAATCAAAACATGGCCCCAAAAATTTCATATTAATTTCAATTCATGCAATTTTCAAATTTCGTCTGGGCTAGTGAGCCAGTATTTGAACCAGTGCTCGAGACAGCAATTTGTTCTAAATTATACAGGGTGTCTTGAATATAGTGGTCTTCTGTCTAGAATTAAAAACGACTCCAATTGCATTGTTTCAAACGAAAAAAAATGTTTCATGCTATCTTCTACTATAATACTTTAAAATAATCAAATATTTTAACATTTCCATTTTTTTCTGAAACTTGATGTTTCAGGACTTGGTAAAGCATTCCATAAAGAATTTAATGAACTTCCCGAACATCGACTATAGTCGATGTTCGGTGTACTGTCCAATTTTCAAATTTCTCCTAATTATGGTCTGCCAAATATCGATCGCAGTGGTTCCCGGTGGGACACCCTATATAAGCGTACAATAATATACAGGGTGTCTCATTTAAAATTTCGAAGTTGCTGGTGCACTTTTCGATATAAACGGTAAAGTTGTATCTCTGAAAATATTTTGGGTTGATACAACATATTTCATTATTTAGTGAACAAATTTCACCCTATATCACCCTGTATATAATTATTTATACTTACAGACTTGGTCTCATATAATGCCAATTTTTGTATGGAGCTGATGATTGGATAAAATATTGTGCCATTCTTAGCCATCGCAATAACAGTTTCTAGTATCAATTTACTACATATATTTCCAATATAAAATAAATACTAGTGTAAATATAGTGATAAATTCAATTTAAAATACTAGTGTAAACAAACCTCACACAATAAGGTTATGTAAATACTACTGTGTAGTGATGGGCGGGTCGGAACTGGCCCGGCTCAGTGAGCCGGATCTATGAAAAGACCCGACGGGTCTGAATCCCAAAATTTTCCAATACGGGTCTCGGGTCTTAACGGATCTTTTGTATGTCTATAAAGACAGCAGCGTTCAACTGTAGAAGAAATCAGTTAACATTTTCTTTCAAAACTTACAGAAACTTGTGAATTTGAATGAAAAGAAGTGAATTCAATTTAATATAAAGAAAAATCTAAGCTACTTTGCTTTCATTTTCATTAGTACGCGGAAGTGAATCATCGGCAAACCCGATCGTCGAATCAGTCGAGACTGGTGGAGACCGAGTGGATCCGAGATTCGGGCTCGAAAGACGTGCCAAAAGAACCATGCTTCGGGCCAACGGGTCAAAAGAGCGGTCTTACGGGCCAACGGGACAAAAGAGCCGTCTTTCGGGCCAACGGGTCAATTGAGCCGAGTTTTGGTCCAACGGGTCAAAAGAGCCAGCAGAACCGTGACGGAACCTTAAGTCCCGACGGCTCTTCAAAATTGTTCTGTTCTCGAACCGAATCTCGGATCCACTCGAAGTGTGGTTCTGCATTCCGCGTAACGTAAGGAAAATTTGGGAAACGTGGGTCTGCAAAGAAATCGTTTGTAAAATCTGGTTTCTTTTTTATTCATTTATTTGTTATTAGTATTTAATACTTACTTATTATAATGTGCATATATGCACAAACAAATAACATGCGCTTTTAATAATGTAATTCAGTGTGATAATAAAACGCCGTAACAAAGGAAATTATGTGCATTGACAATTCAATATTTGTTCCTATGAATAAGAAAGTTTGTCCAAAAAACTACAACACAGCTTAAAACAGTACATAATTCCGAACTTAGAAACAAGTAATAAAACGTATTCCAATTCAGAAATAAAAATAAACAACTAAATTCAACAATTTATTTTTTATTTCTAGTAATGGCGAACAAAAACTTGAAACACTTATTATTTCTTAAGAATAAAAAATTTAAATTAACATATCAATTAAATTCAAGCTTGTGAATTTAATTGTTATTTTTTTACAAAACAGCCAAATTCCTTTTCTCGATAAATTAATTAAGAAAACTTTAGACAATTTTGATACTTGGGTATATAGAAAAACTACTCTACTACTAAAAATTGCGAACATATGTAGGCAATTTCAAGCTTATTTTTGCAATGGCGTTCTGAAAAAAATTAGTTAATTAAATGGGATATAAAATAACCTAAACAAACTTAATAAATTAAGTTAAAATTAATCAAAAACAACCACTTTTCCCACACGGGATCTGATACGAAGTCAAATCGCCGTCGTTGTTTGAAAAACGGCTCTCGTCGCTATTGTATCTAAAACTACTATTTTTTGCTTTCAGAAATTTGGTAGTTAAATATGAAGAAATACATATTTTCAATAAATGGTGTGCACTTGCACGGTGAAAATTATGAAAATAATATTAAAACAATCATTAAACTTGTATTTACTTTGCGTCGTTTTATTTAATGCAAGTATCTTTTTTAACTAATTTAATTTTTTTCGGAAACTTTTGTCTAATCATGTTTATTATAACTTACAATATAACTCAGTATTTTGTTAGAAGCAATTAATTATGTCCAAGCCTGACCTGTGTTTTGTTCATCTATTTAAATAAAATCTCAACTATTATCAAAAATAAATAAGAAAGGAAAACGCAGCAAAATGTATTTACAAATGTTTTTGAGAAATTACGCAGATAAATAGGTATTTGTTTAGATGAGGAAAGACAATTATTAAAAAAACATTGCGTAATGAAGTAGTTTAAATTTTGTTAAAAATAAGCAAACTTTTTTAAAGTTTGGCGTCATTTCAATAGATAACGCATTTCATACTGATTTTCCCAACGATGCGTAATGAAGCGGTATTGTTCTGGTTCTGGTACTGACCCGTTGGTTCTGGTACGAACAAACAATAAGCCCACACTACTGTGGCGGATTCGTCACTCGACTCATTCCCCCAAAAGGTTGGCTGTAATACAACACTACCAGATGCCAGGCGTACCAACAGAGGATGTAAGGGAGGTATCAGCGTCGCTTGTGGCTAGAGGGGCGGTTCCCGGTTTTGCGCTCGTACCCTACGTTTCTTTGTCTTTAAAACTGTAATTATTATTATTAGTAAACTGTTAATTATTAAAATGTGCTTAATTGCAAGACCAACAATAAGCCCACACTACAAATAGTACAAATTCCATAGATATAATCTACGATGACTGATTTACACACAAGAGCTTAAGGGTCCGACATCTAGGATTAAATACAACGTTGCCATTTACATTGTCTTCTCGCGTATGCAGTAAACGATCTTTTTGGTAATAATTGATTTCCAACCGTTTTCGGTATCCTAACCTAACTATTTTATAATCCCAAATATAATTAATTTTGTGTGTGCCCACAATTTTTATTTACTTCTCTCACAATCACCGCCTTTTATTTCACCAAAGAAAAGTTCACGGCGCTATAACAAAAACTAGAAGAAAAGTAAATAAGCAATGTGTTTTGTGCAGTTTCAAATCTTATTCTGAACGAGAAATTATTCAACATCACGGAATTGGGCATAACCCGCCTTTGGTCCCAGAGAATCATGAATTTGAATCAATAAATCAGTTTAGCAGTTGGAAAAACAAGATGGAATTAAAAACCTTATCTATATTTATTAACTAACTCTGTAGGGTAAAGGAAAACGAAAACTTGTATATAAATATTATATATGTAACTCACTATAAGTGTAATCGATCTGGTTATTACAGTTCAAGGGGAAAAGGTATAAGAAATTAGCAAATCGAAGGAAGCGCTAAAATAAAAGGCTTATGCCCTGCAACCAGAGATTAGTTGAATACTACTAATCTCTGCTGCAACTATGATACTGAAAGTACAAAATCGACAATGTAAAATCTTATATACCGTTACACATGTGGGGCATAAATATGAATTAAAACATTTAAATCTAACGCGTAGTGAAAGAGAGAATTTTGCAAAAAAAATTGGTAATTGTGCAGAACAAGGGCTTCTTTTAAGACTACAGCTTTGCCGATTAAAAATATGCTCACCTTATAGAAAATCTAATAACAAACAACATTTGTCCTATAGAGTTTTCGAGAACATGCCGTTTTGCACCAATTTTCACCCTCTGAAATTCACCAATTTCCAAAACAAAACAAAGGTCGCCATGATGATTCGCTCTTTGCGACGGCGTACTAGTCGAAATTTTTGGCGCAGTTGCCAGTACTATCACCCACTACCTTAAACACAGGGGTTCCCATGCGTTCAGTTTACCAGAAACAATCAATCGCATTTAAGTTTCAAGTTTTGTTTGAAGTTACTACTGTTATTACTACTAGTTTATAATAGAAAAAAGCATTTTTGGACGATGGCCGGAATTGCAAGAAATAGTGTGTGTAGCGTTGTGCGGTGTAGTGACTGCTAATTAATTGAAACTGAATTCCAACAAATTGTGGTAGAGAGCGAATCTCTGTTAGACTTTTTTTATAGGCACGGAGTTTTGACTTGACATTTTCGCTGCTCCTGCGGGACTGTGCTGTGTTCGAAAAAACTCCGCGATCGTTTAACTTTCGTTGCCAAAAGCGGAACCCCAGAGATCGCACGTCTTGCACGACAAAATTTTCAGTTCTTAAGGGAACTTTTTTTTCAAATTCAAAGCTGCCCTTGGGCCAAGTGGCTCGGCTTGTAATGTTTTATTTGTGCCGGCCTTTTCCGCGATATGCTTTTGTTTCTAACGAAATGAAATTAAGTAAGGTGACCATTGCCGATTGGTTTTCCTTTATCAGGGAAGTTTTTATTTATTGGGTAGATGAAAATTCTTCTCAGATTGGCGGAGAAGGTGAAATCGTCGAAATAGACGAGGCCAAAATGGGAAAAAGAAAATATAACAGAGGCCGTGTTATCCCAAGACAGTGGATTTTTGGGGGCATCCAACGAGGCAATGGGCACTTTTTTGTTGTTCCCGTTGAAAATTGAAATACCCAAACTCTCTTACGAGATTATTCGCGAAAAAATTAGGCCGGGAACAACAATTGTGAGTGATTGTTGGAGAGCCTATGACTGCCTTGGTGAGAAGGGCTATATCCATCTGAGCGTGAACCATTCCCTGAATTTCGTGGATCCAGAGACTGGTGCTCATACTCAGAATATTGAACGACGGTGGAGGGAAGTGCGGAATTTGATTCCTAGGTTTGGCAGGAAAAAAGAACATTTTTACGGCTATTGATGTGAAGCATTGTTTATGATGCGTTACCCCAATCATACGCAAGAATTTCATGCTTTTTGTTCAATTTCAACCATTCATAAGCATTTTTCCTTCTGCAGCACCAATTTCTTTTCTATTTCTTTATCTTCATCCAATTTTACCTATATTTCTTTAAGTTCACTCATTTCAAGGTTGATTTTGCATTTCCTTTTATTTTATATCTTATTTGCGCCGTATCTTTCCAAATAAATTATTTTTTTGGATTTTTGTTTCTATTGGAAATACCACATAAATCTTGTCATTCCTCTTTGTTAAAAAAAGAAGAAACCTGTTGCTCATATTATTAACACCGATTCGAAAGTTTTTTTGGAACACAGCGGGTGGTGTCCATTAGCACCTTATTTAAGTTCTCTTCATCGGGTTAACAAATTTCACGCTGAAGTAATTTATGTTGCTAGATAAATCGAACGTGGGAAAAATGGTTAAGCTCAACCGAAATATACCCATAAAGTTTTGAAAACACGTTCCTATAATAATGTAATAGTTTCTTCCGTTTTTGGGATATTGCTTTCCTTCACTGACACTGGGCTTCTTTTCCCTCTAAGGACGTTCTTCTGGTAAGTTGTTAATTTTTAATTTATTACATTTTTGGTTGAGATTTTGTACTTTAGTGGCAGTTTGGCAACGCGGCTGAGCAGCCCCGATTTATCGGCAGCGCGTAGGCCACGACTGCGCGAAGGCAGCGAAAAAAAGCCCGTGTTCTTTACAATTACTAAAAAATTGCATATGTGATAACGGATCCTTGTCTCTTCCTGATAATACTAAGCACCAATAATTTACTGCACACCGGTACAAACTGAGCACAAGCTAAAAAACCGAATACGAGAAGCTGCTCGAGAGGAGTGCACAATAAGGTGATTACACAGGCACTAACTTATTTGGAGTTGCAGACAGAACGGTATGTTTATTAGTAAACACATCAATTCGAGATTATGATGACAATGAACAGTTGGTTGTTGACGATATTGACATTTCAAAAAAGTAGATCCCTGCATTTAACGAATCTTGTTGAATTTACAGTTTATCTTATCCTATTTTATTGTCACTTTCTGTACTTTTCCATAGTTACTGGAGCTCTAATAATTACGAAGCAAAACAACAGGAATTTACGTAATGTTAATCAGGCAGATTACTTTGAAAAACATTGTTGCCATCCTTCTGATCTGGTTTTTTGCATATATCAATTTTTCCTTTTCTCCTAAAACACCCGCAGACAACACCTCCTATATTAAATATATTCGAAACAACGGAACGCTAATGCCAGGGTTTTCTGATGGAAATGGGTGAAATTAACTGGATAGAAAGTGGCAAAAATACCGTGCACTGTTGATTAATGCAAAAACAAGTTGGCGCATCTACCATCCAGTCCACAACACCTATCCTCACCAGGCACCAGCCATGTCAAGTTACAATCGGCTGTCATTGTCATGAGCCGCACCCATTTTGCCCTAATCCCGCTGCTGCTAATTGCGCTCGAAGCAGTCCTAGCAACGATTCATGGCAAGTATTCGGGCGCCATTGAGAGCTACCATCTAGTGGTGCCGCATCGAGCTACGGCCGACGGCCAGTTCCATTCCTTCCACCTGCCCTACACGCACGCGTACGACTCGCGCCAGTTCATGAAGCGACGCAAGCGCCAGCTGGAGGATCCCGACGCCTTGCACTATGGTAACGCCCACACTGTCATCTTTCGGGCCGCTGCGCCAAACGCGCATTGCTTGCAGGCATCCAATTGAACAAGCAGCTGCGCCATGTGGAGCTGTGGCCCAACAGGGACTTCCTGCACCCGCAGACCATCATCGAGCGGCGTGACATCTCACGGGAGGTAAACGACAGGGATGTGCGCGGGCTGAAGAACAAGAAAATGTGCTACTACTTGGGACGCGTGCGCGGGGAGGCGGACTCCCGAGCCGTCCTCTCCACCTGCGATGGCCTGGTTGGTAAGCCACGCCCCATTTAACAGGGGCTAATGGGCCACGCCCCCTTGCAGTTGGGCTATGTGAGGATCGGTCGGCACACGGTCTTCATTGAGCCCGCGCAGGGGCACGGCCCCAATAAAGAGGGCCACCATCTGCATGTGGTTTATCAGCCCAGCGAGCACTCCCATGAGGGCTTTTGCGGTGTCAACGATACGGCCAGCGAATGGGACGCGGCCATGAAGGAGCGGTTCAAGTAAGATACGCCCCCTTGTTTGTCTAATGGTGCAGCATCAGCCAATGTGAGCGCTTCTAGAGAGGAACTGCGCAACGGCGACGGAACCTTCAAGCGCGCTTTGGAGGAAGAAGTGGGAGCGCAATACATCGAGATTTTCAACGTGTGCGACAAGCGCATGATCGTAAAGCATCGGGGCCATCGCGACATCGAGCACTGGGTGCTTACCTTGTTCAGCGTGGTGAGAACCGGCTGGCGCCATCTCGCTTCACTTCATCGCTCCATTGAAACGCTGCAGGTGAAGAGCTTCTACAGCGAGTCCACGATGACGTTCATCATCCAGCCAGTGCTGGTGCGAGTGGTTTTCTTGGAAAAGGAGGAGGAGGAAGTCGATCTGAACATTCAGCGCAACTTCAGAACGACCATGGTCAGCGTGTGCAAGTGGGCGAACGCTCTGCAGCCCAAAGACCCCACTCATCCCAACCACTTCGACATCATTGTGTTCATATCCGAGTGAGTCAAGCCCCGACCTCCTTTCAATTAGTTAGCCCCCCCCCCCTTTCAGCTGGGACTTTTGCGAGATAAAAACCAATGACTGCAGCGTAAGGGGGTTTGCCAACATGTGCGCCGCATGTACATTGGACCGCAACTGCGCTCTCGCAGAGGACGCGGGTCTCGAAACCTCGGTCTCGATCGCACACGAGATTGGCCATCTGTAAGCCACCCCCCACACTGATGACCATGTCGCCAGACTAAACGCGTTTTCTTAGAGTCGGGATGACGCACGATGGAAGTCCGAAGGTGACGTGTCCAGACAAGGATCCGGAGGACAATTCGGCCTATGTGATGTCGGCGTACAATCAGCCGTTTACAGTGCGCTGGTCACCGTGCAGTTTGGCCAGCATGCACCTGTTGGCGCGGTAAGTCGCATTCACCATTATGTCCACAATCAAACTACAAGATCTACAAAACCATTTAGATTAGTCACAAACAGTAGAAACTTGAAACAGAAATCATTTATACGCCTTTGGAATTATGTCGTTTGGCTTTCAAAACTCGAAAAAAAAATGCTTTCTTCCTTGCCAATCGATGAGCAATAGCAGCAAGGGCGCTAGATTTTCCGTTCGCAACAATTGGAGCAAATGCATCAACACACAATTGTGAATTCGCCATCCAGACCACAAGACACACTCACGCAAAACCATTTTTCTGGCATAATCCTACAGAAAAATGCACATTTACTTGAAACATTCATAGTTGACTGAAGAAACCCTTGAATGAACCAAACACAAAACGGTAAATTTGAAAAGTCTAGTTGGAATGCGCCCGAAAAATCACACAGGCCTCCCATTCACCATTCTGTCCGTTGCCTTGGACTTCAATCACTGGTTCCACTGGAAAAATTGTGAAAACATCCTGGAACAATGGAAAGGCCAGAACATGAGCGGGACAATTAAAGGCATTGAGTCAATGACCAAAGAATACGAGCAAATAGCCAAAACACACCGCCGCGCATTTGCCATTCAGTCCACCGTATCCCTCTGTGGATGGTTTGCTTAAAGATTGCCCGAAAAGGGTACTTTATTTGATTGAACTGAAGTGAAGGTAAGCAAGCGAGTGAGGCACTTACCATTTTTTTGTGGTTCTCCCTCGTGACCCTCCCAAAACGACACAGCAATTCGCATAATGCCAGAAGCAATAACAAGGGCAGAAAGAAGCAGAAAGAAAGCAACTAAAACCTTGTGTCAATTGCTATTCCGTCCACAACACACAATCTCTTAAAGCGTATTTTCTTGGCATAAACCCACAGAAAAATGACAAACTACTTGATGCATTGACTGTTTACGGCGCCTTCACCCCTCTGCCTCTTCCGTTAGAACTTAAGCAGACTTTTCCCGAAAAGTGGCAAAAAACCGTAGAAAAACAATTCGGAGCATAAAAAAATCACAAAATTTGCAAGAAAATGGTCTGTATTGCGTCAAAGTCTTAGCATTCACTCTTTAATAGTGCAATGGTGGCGCATTCGCCAATCCGTCAATCACACCTAATGTTTTTCCTTAGAAAATAGCAAAACCAAAGATTTTGTTCGAAAAAATTTACGATTTTGAAACAAGAAATACAAAAAGCAGTTAATGGTGACGTGCGTATTCGCCATTTGGTCCGGCACGCCATGTATTAATGAAGATTTCACTTAGAAAATCTCGGAAAAAAGCAAGTGAGCTACTTACAATTTTTAAGCTTCAAAAAGGCCACCTGAGATTCCAAATATTGTAGGTTTTTTTGAGGACTATTCCTTAACTGAACAAAACCTAGAAAAAAAAAAAGATTTATGAGTCCAAATGTTCAGTTTTTTGCGCAAAAACAAGTGAGAAACCAATTGACACGCGCCAAGTTGCATAAATCGGCATCGCTAAACAAAATTTAATGGGCGCATCCACCATTTCAGCATGCACATCGAACCAGAATCTGGGTTTTTTCAGGAAAAATTGCTATAAACCGTACTTTTTTTTGCGACAATCAACAACGGCAGATAACGAACAAAATAATGTAGGTAAAAACCAAATTCGCCATTCAGTCCACAATCCTCCTCCCCCCCCCCCGTTTTTATATTTTTATATGTGCAATAATATTCGCGAACATTCCAGCGAACACGTGCTCGACTGCTTCAAGGACGAGCCGAACAACGACGAGTTCCCGCTGTTTGACGAGCTGCCGGGCGTGCTCTACGACAAGGACGAACAGTGCAAAACGCATTGGCGGAAAAGCCATGTCGTGCAAGGATATTGCGACATGGTGGCCGGTGAGTGCCCCGTAAAGAGCGGCCAAAGTGCGGCCTAAATCCACCTTTTTGTCGCAGATTTCCAATGTCGCCAAATGTTATGCAAGCGACCGGACCCCAAAAACGAGACTCTCAGCGAGTGTTTTGGAGATGGGTGGGCCTTCGCCGCCGGAACCACTTGCAAGGATGAGACCCAGGTGAGGGCACAAGGGGCGACTGGGGGGCGGCCGAAACTCTCGACTTATTGCAGTGGTGCATCCGGACCAAGTGCGTACCGAAGGGCACCTTGCCCGAATCGACTGACGGCGGATGGAGCGATTGGAGCGACTGGTAGGTCCATTAACCCACGCTCTCCCCTCTCAAACATTATTCAAGGTCGGCGTGCTCCCGGACCTGTGGGCGTGGCATCATGAGCAAGGAGCGCGTGTGCAACAACCCCAAGCCCGTCAACCAGGGCCGCTACTGTGTGGGCACGTCGTTGCAGCGCCGCCTCTGCAACACGCAGGTACCACCTGCTTTGCGTGCGGAACTCACGCCCACCACTCTCTCCGATTCCAGGACTGCCCGCTCGACACGCCCGCCTTCCGCGAAGTTCGCTGCAAGGCGGACTTGAAGGGCCGCAAAGATATCTTCTTGAACGCGGCCTTTAACGAATCCGTGCCCTGCACCAGCTTGTGCCTGGTAGACCGGCAGGGCACGGAGGTGAACACCATGGCGGCCACCATCATCATGGACGGGGCCAAATGCGCGGTCGGCAACCCACTCAAGATGTGCATTGCCGGGATTTGCACGGTCGGCACTCAAACGGGGAGCGTGGCCTGGCTTCAAGCCATTTGATTTGCAATCGCTTGCAGGAAATTCCCTGCGACAACAATCTGGAGGGGTCGACGGCGGTGGTGGATGCGTGCGGCACCTGCAATGGCGACGGCACCATGTGCAAACTGGTGGAGGGGGACGACATAGGCGTGAGGGAGGGGTTCCCCTCGGTGAGGAGAGGTGAGTGCGCCTTGGCCACGCCCACCCCCGTTCCTCCACTACATCTCGCTTCCAGGCGCGCGGCGGATGGTTACTGTTGTGCCGGTAGGCGCGCGGAGTGTCAAAATATGGAACACCGATCGATGCGAGACGTGGATCCTTTTGGGCGGGACCAACAACAACCCAATTTGGCATAACTTCTAGTGAGTTGGTGACGGCTAGCGGGCGCCAACTCTCGGGGGCATCAACGAGCGTCGAATTTTTCCAGTTCGTTCTTGGAGGGCATTTACCCGCTGCCGCCCAGCAACTTGACATTCTTCAAATACACCCGCGCCTATAACCCCAAAAATGACACCATTCAATCGGAACAGCGCACGATCATCTGGGATCGCAACAAGGAGGAAGTGGGCATTTACGTAGGCCCCGCCCCCCCAGTTCAGCCACGCCCACTAAACACCGCTTACTTGCAGCTGGCCTACTTCAATACGAACACGGACGTGACGACCAAGTGGAGATGGATGGAGCCGACGACCACGCCCCAATTCGAGCCCGTCTACAAATGGACCATCGGTGAGTAGGCGGGTCACGCCCTTACACCATCATTGAACAATCGCGGGGCGATTTGCAGCCGAGTTCGAGCCGTGTTCGGCCAAGTGCGGGGGCGGAGTCCAAGAGCCGAAGCTGCGCTGTTATGAGCAAACTGCCGGATTGGTCAGCGCGCATTTTTGCGAAAAAATGGCCAAGCCCACGGATCCGCCCCAAAAGTGCAACGAGCAGCCCTGCAAGCCCGAGTAAGCGCCCTTAACCGCCCAGTATTAATCCGCTGAAAACAAGCTTCTGGTGCCAGATGGAAGGTGGGCGAGTGGGGAAAGTGCCGCGCCTGCCGCAAAAAGGGCGGCGTGCGCATACGCAGCGTGGAATGCGTGCGGGCCAATCCAAAAGTGTCCGGCGATGACATTCTAGTGGAGGACAGCGAATGCACAGGTAGCCCAGCCCCTTGGGGGCGTGGCCACACGCTCTAACGCCACCCCATCGATTTCAGACGAGAAGCCGGGCGTGGTCGAGCTGTGCGCCACGCGCAAAAAGTGCGTGCCCCGCACCCGCAAATCCATCTTCGTACCCGGCCAGTTTCAAGGCGCCATCTGGCAGCAGATGCACAAACTGCACCTGATCAAGCGCGGCGTTTCGGTACGTAACGGGGCTCAGCAGCGCCACTTCCACTGCCTGATTGTTGTTGCAGGCACACCCGTTGGCGCATGTCAAGAACAGCACCACGGCCACCACGCCCTTTACGTGGACGCCGCCCCCTGTTTCCGACCTAATGAGTATGCTCCTGCTTTCCACTCAAATCAATTAATTAATTGATTTTTCCAGACGAACTGGTGGTGGACGAAGCGGACCCGGGCGACCCCATGGGGGATCTACGGGTGGGCCAAGAGATTGTTCAGTCCATGCAGGTGGTGCACACGAACCGCACCGAGGGCGATAACGCCATGTTGGGTCCCGATCCGGGCACCATAGTCATCGTGGGTCCCCCAATCTTGGAAACGACGCCCTTTGTGGGCCCCCCTAATTCGACCGCCCCTTGTGCCAAGAGCGGCACGAAACCTTAGGGCGAGTGCCATTTTTTAGGTTTTTCTTTGTTGCAATTATTTTGCCATAGTCTGTAAAACAATAGAGCATTATCGGGCATTTCGGCTTCGCTGCCAAGCACATAATTGTACTAAACGATTTATACCTAGTCCGACGCTGTGTGATTAGCGCGTCATAACTAGAGCTGAAGGAGCGAGTGTGGACACACGTTATGGCCCATGCAATGCGCCAGAGAAAGACCACACTAGCCAAGCAGTTCAGCGCAATATAGCGCACGCTGTGCGTAATAGGGGCGGCTTCTCACCAAATTTTCTATCTAGCCAATGAGCCCAAGCAATGCGGGAGTAAGGCAGGATTTTTCCTTTGCAGGGCCTGAATCGTGAGCAAGTTACACACTAAGTGATTTAGGTGTACAACAGTGTCCTAGAGAATTAAAAAAGAAAAAACTGAGGATGGACAGTTTTCGCAACTTTTCACCTCACAAAAGTTCAAATTTCGCATTTTTGCCCGGGAAGTCCCACGAAAAGTCACAATCACAAAGTCACATAAAGAAAATATCGGTGGCGGCGGTTATCGATATTTTCTGTTCTTTGAATATTGCTATTTGCCGAATCATGGCTTCATGGATTCGAAAAATCATCAGCTCTCACTCCAATACATACAAAACATTAGCACTTCATGCGAATAAAATAGCTCCGTTCACTAAAACTCAGGCCATTGACAACGCTGCGGGGAATCAAAAGGCAGGCATTTGCTTTGTTGAAAGTTGAAATCTCGAAATCCTAGATCCAGATGTTGCATTAGTACCTGGGACAATGTCTGTGTTCAAATCACATGTTATTTTATATATTGGTAACAGGTATCGACTGTTCCATATCGATATCTGTTCCAAAATACCTGTGCTAAGTATTTCGTGTCATCCCTACTCTCAGCACTGAGTTGACAATAAAAATTCGCGAACAGAAGAAACGTCAGTAAATTCCAACATAACCTTAACTGAAGGAACAAACCCATCCTACAGAAATTGTTAAACGTGTTTTAATAACTTTACAAACAATATGGCTGAGACAATGCAGCAAACTGTAGCTACGATGCTTAGTGGAATCGAACGGTAATTGATTTTGCAGAATGTACAGTTTAAGTTCAAATTTATATTAGATGGAATTATGTGTAGGTACAACCCAGATAATTTACCCACTTTGGAGAGATATGTGGAGATGCAGTCCAAAGAAAACACTTACGATTTGGAGGCCAATCTAGCTGTGTTGAAGCTCTATCAATTTAATCCTCATAGTTTCAACATTGATATCACCTGTCAAATTTTATTGAAAGCCCTTACCAATCTACCCAACACCGATTTCATATTGTGCAAATGTTTGCTCACCGGAAATCAGGTAAAATACCATACATTTTTACTATTATTGTGTATATTTTCCTGACTGTATTTCAATTTAATTCGAAAGAAATTCCTGGGTTCCAGTCAATTTTATTGTTTATTATTTAAAATGTCACAAATACGTTTCGCTGTCTTTCTCCACCATCATCAGTTTGTCTAAAATATACATTCACAAATCGTCATTAATTTAAAAACAAGAACTCTGTTAAAATATACATACTAAAATACAAATTACAAACATTAAAAAACATATTAAAATCGTTTGAATCTCTTGAGATCAACAGGTGATGAGTCAGGACGATCATGTTCGGGAAAAGACTAGAATTTATTATTCAGAGCTTTAAAATTTACTTACATGCATAGCTGTTTCCACCTTCAACTTTGGCCTGCAATTGAAACATTAAATTTTGTCCAACATCGAGCTAGAGAATAGAAAACTGTTTATATAATTTGGCATTTTTCTTCGCATTCTGAGGATATCACTTTTGGTCTGCATTTCTTCAATATACCAGATGTTCATATTTTATGTTTTCATTTAATTAGTGTATGATATACAGAGCTAAGATTGTCTGTGTCTGATCTAAAATTCATTGCATTCTGATGTTTTTTAATTTGTATCATTTCATGGACGCTTCACTTATTATAATTGTCTTCATTGATTAATATTTTTGTGTTATCAAAATCAAAATTATGTAACATTTGTTGTGCATGCACAACATTGCAACATGCAAAAGTTATATCCTCAGAATGCGAAGAAAAATGCCAAATTATATAAACAGTTTTCTATTATCTCGCTCGATGTTGGACAAAATTAATGTTTCAATTGCTGGCCAAAGTTGAAGGTGGAAACAGCTATGCAAGTAAGTAAATTTTGAAGCTCTGAATAATAAATTCTAGTCTTTTCCCGAACATGATCGTCCTGACTCATCACCTGTGATCTCAAGAGATTCAAACGATTTTAATATGTTTGTAATTTGTATTTTAGTATGTATATTTTAACAGAGTTCTTGTTTTTAACTTAATGACGATTTGTGAATGTATATTTTAGACAAACTGATGATGGTGGAGAAAGACACCGAAACGTATTTGTGACATTTTAAATAATAAACAATAAAATTGACTGGAACCCAGGAGTTTTTTTTGGGTTAACAATTTTATAACTTCTAATTCTGACAAACAGAAATCTTAGATTTATTGTCCACAGTGGTCAGTTACGATTGTAAGCGTTCGAGTAGCGTTGATGTAGGGAAACGGAAGCGGGATTGTCTGGTTGGTCTTGTAAGACAAAGGGGATTCAGTATGGTGCAGTTGTAGGGGTTGTTTGTCCATTTTGTCTGTAAATGTATGAGTTTTTCCGAAATCTTTGTCATGTTTGTGCGTTCGTATAGTAGTTGGGTGGAGGGGTTGTGTAGTGGGTTTTGGGGGTGTCTTATTCGTGTTATGAGTCTTAGTGCAATTTGTTCTGTTCTTGGAAATAACGTGTATATAACGTTTTGTCCGTTCTGTTCCGTTGCTCATGAGTATATGTCCATAGTCCAAGAGGGGTCTGCAGGAACCCAGGAATTTCTTTTGAATTTTAACTATTACCCATATTCTGTAAGGTCTGTGTATGCATTTGTCCTTTGATCATGCGTAATATTGCTTAAATCTTACGAGTTTCTGTTTTATTAATAAACAGAAAGGTATCCTTCGTAATTACTAATAGACAGTTTTACATATTTACTCGTTACATGTTTATCTTCATTGTTTATGCACTTATCCCTAATCTGCTCATCTAGAGCGATTTTGTTGTTGTCTTACTCGCTATTGAAAAAGGAATTTATTAATAACATATTTTATTAAAAGATTCCACTGCAATATTAAAATATGTAATATCAAGAACTAAAACTATTTTTTTCAAATGCTGAGATTTGCTATCTTGAATACATTCCCTTTAAATTAACATATGAAATGTTAAGTATTTCCATGAAGTTCATGTAGTAGGTACCTAACTAAGTTTAGTTGGATTACGTATATCATCATATTTAAATAATTCCATAAATAGCGGAGCACATAACCGAGATCCAAATATTTACCACTCTTATGAACTTCGAAATTCTTGCGCCTACATTGACTCTTGCATTTACCATTATTACTTGCCAATAAATTGATGATTATTATATAGCCTTAAATTATACTTTTACAACCTAACAAAGACTGACATAGACAAAGTGAAACAACATATACATGAATACATTCAATCACAAGCACAGCCCATTTCAATAGAAACCATACATCAACAACTTACACTAGCCATACGAAAATTCAGCCCGGAAATAGAAAATGCTTTCTACCGACATTCACTGCCCAAATACATACTGAGACTAATAAAACATAAGAGAGAACTGTACAGACTATATACAAACACTCAAAATAACGACCTAAAAAAGACACTGAACCAACTTAACAGAAATATTAAAACTTTGATTGGACAATACGGACAAGACAAATGGCTAGAAACATGTAAATAAATCCAGGACAAAGGCAAAACATACTGGCGAAAAATTAAGAAACTAGCGCAATACAGGAAGACTGGCACTACTGACACAATTGACGAAAACGGAATAGAACGTTACACAGACAAAGAGAAAGCGGACGCATTCGCCAGACACTATCAAAGGGCCTTCAGCATATCGACAAACCCTAACTTCGACAATGACAACTGGAACTTGATCAACGACTGGTACTTGAACTATTTTAACAGCTCACCAAACTACACCTACAAACTGATCACAGACACAGAGTACGATGAAGCCCTAGCGCACATCAAAACACTGCACCGGGGAAAGATAAAATTAAGGCAAAACTCTTGAAAAGCCTAACTCAAGAAACACACAAACTGATCCTAACTGAATTGAACAACTGCATCACAAATGGCAGAATCCCAGAAACATGGAAAAACGGCTTAATAATCCCTATACCCAAAAATGGACTGGACAATACACAACCGAGCAACTACAGACCAATTACACTACTTCCAGTACTAAGCAAAATTTTTGAATACATAATAAAGCAGCGGCTTGAAAAAGTGATTGGAAAATATATACCTACCTACCAATTTGGTTTCAAACAACATAACTCGACTTTTCATCCGTTGTTTATTTTGGCCAACAATATACAAACTACCCACCTAACTGACAGAAAGACAGCTTGCCTGTTTATGGACATTAACAAGGCTTTTGATAGTGTCTGGCATAGAGGCTTACTATGCAAACTATACAAACTACACACACCAACATATCTACTACACACCATAAAGAACTTACTAGAAAACAGACAACTACAAGTACGAATTGACGAATTGACGAAATTGAAGACGACACGGCACTTATTGTACATGACAAAACTTCTGCGAGAGCAGCTCAAAGACTCCAAACACTAACAAACAACACAATGACATGTTTTTATAAATGGAGACTAACACCAAACCCGTCAAAAAACCAACTTCTGCTCACAAACCACAGACTCAACGCTGACTCCCCTACAATAACTGCAGACGACCAAACGACACAACCAAAAAACGACGTAAAATACCTTGGAATCACAATTGACCACAAACTTAAATTCACTAAACATATACGAAACATCAGGGCAGAAACAATAAAGAGAACAAAACACTTCCGATCACTAACCTACAAAGACAGAGGAATTAGCACAAACACCGCCACCAAAATATATAAAGCTATTTGTAGACCCTTGCTAGACTTTGGACATATACTCATGACCAACGGAACAGAAAGGACAAAACGTTATATACAAACAACAGAACAAATTGCACTAAGACTAATAACACGAATAAGACACCCCCAAAACCCACTACATAACCCCCCCACCCAACTACTATACGAACGCACAAACATGACAAAGATTTCGGAAAGACTCATACATCTACAGACAAAATGGACAAACAACCCCTACAACTGGACCATACTGAATCCCCTTTGTCTCACAAGACCAACCAGACAATCCCGCTTCCGTTTCCCTACATCAACGCTACTCGAACACTTACAAACGCAACTGACTAGTGGACAATAAAATAATTTTTTCTTGTCATTAGAATTTTATTTAATAATATTGTTAACCTAGAATAAGAGAATTTTCATATTTGTTTTTTTATTTAGATTAAGACTACATGTATTAAACAAGGGCAGAAAGACTGATAGGTCGATAGCCTTTTTTAGAAATAAAGATGTTTACTGCTACTATACTTTTACTCGACTATTATAGCAATATAGACAATATTCCTTTTAACACAGGAAACCTGGTATTATTCCTCATTCGGTGTGCTTACAGAAACAACTTAACATCACAAACATGGAAGTAAACAGTAAAAATCTTAAATATAAAACTAATGTACATTTTTAATATTAAATCCCTACTTTTGGTTACTGTGAACAATGTTTTAGTAAGTATTTGTTTCAGTTGGCTGCTGATCCAATCAATCAGATTATTTATCTTGCTGACATTCTGGAGCAATGCGACTTCCAACTCTTCTGGGCAAGAATTAGGACAACTCCAGAGTTAACTCAAAAAATTTCTGGATTTTTAGATTCTATCCGGAAATTTGTCTGCCATGTTGTAGGCATTACTTTCCAAACTATCGAGATACGTCATTTGGCTCAACTCTTAGGTATGTTAGTATAAATATTGTTATCCATATGTGTAAATATTTCAAGCTGCAAGTTGTCTAACAATAGGTAAAATTTTGTGAAATTCTAATAAAATATGTTTTTTTTTCAGGTGGTATTGATGACTCCACTCTTCAGATCTGGATTAAAAAGTATGGGTGGAAATCTGATTCAAACAACATGGTTTTCATTGCAAATCAAGATGAAAATATTAAGACTAAGAATATCAGCGAAAAGATTGACTTTGAAAGTGTAGGACACATTATGGCTTCTTGCCGTTAAAATAAAACAATGTTTGTCTATAATTGTATGTTTAACTTTCAACCTTCCTTGTGGTTTATTTAACTACTGAAGGAATTTTCAATAGTAGTACTCCATTAATATTGAACCCAAATAAACGGTTGAATGTTTACAAAACCATCGGACCTACTTCGGCATGGGTGGCTTATTCTAACTGCACTCAGTTTGAAAGCTACTCAACACCCATATGGTGCTCTATCTCGAGATGAGGACTAAAACGCCTTGTTAGATATCAAGTAAATACATATACTATTATTAATCTTAAAGGAAAGTTTTCAGGTAAAACAAGATGATACAACCGTACTATGTTTTACTATTATTCGATTATTCGTAGATCTTCCACTATTAATTGATTTCTCCAATAATTCAACATCAAGGAAAATCTGTGCAAAACATTTAAACAATTTTTCTTGCGTGGTGTAAGTGCTTGTTTCTTTCAAACTAAAAACGCTTTTAATCGTTGCTTATGAGTACAGCCTTCAGCATAATACTTAATTTCCTGCTAGAAATCAATCTGCTCGTGACATTATATCCTTCGGCGCTACGCCTAAAGATATAAACGTGATCGGTATATAATAGGTTACTTCTCCACCTAGGTATATAATGTACTATTATTGTATTGCCATTTTAACCGTGTGAATGTATGTACGGTTAAATGCTGTTAAAAGTATCAAATAATTAACAAATTGCAACTTCCCATGAAACAAGCACTGGCCGCGAGGTGTAGAATATCCTGATGATGCCGAAATAAATTTGGGAAATGTTGACAGTTGAAATATATGACGATGTATCATTTAGGTCTAATACCCAAAAAAAAACCCCAGTTGAAAATTACAATTAGAAATGTTAATTGTAACCTATTTTATTTTCATGATCAATTCAACTTCAAATCTGAATTATAATTATCATTTTTAAAATTGATTTGTGAACCATGATCTATGCTTATTTGCAGATTCTTATCAACATATTTTTTAGTTTTAACTTCAAGTATTTGTTATATTGAAGTGCAATCCAGTTGTTAAGTAGGTATATATGATTGGAAAATAATGCGGAATGTTACTCAGTGCGTACGCACAGAATTTTCACAACATGGCAAACATGTTTTGATTGATCTGGTCACGGAAATATAAGTGAACAAAGAACATTGTAGGTACTTATCTACAAGATGTTTTTCTCATCGGTCATTGTTATTTCGAATTATTTTAAATAAGGAGCGTAAAATCACTATTTTTGGCATGCAAAAAGTTACCTTGCGGCAAGTTGTCCTCCAAGACACAGACAAGTTTTAAGTCTTTATTTTTTTTGATATCAATGAGCCGGTAGTGAAGTAGCATACCTACAGTAATAGATAATATATATAATAACAGACTGCGGTAATTTCTGGTCTAGTATGCCTTCTTCTGTCCTATTCCTTTATTGTATTTTATTGTGAGTAGGTATTCAATTAATTCCAAAATACTTTTAAAGGCTGTACGTACGACGGCTGTATATATGAATTTGTATAT
Source organism: Dendroctonus valens (assembly GCA_024550625.1). Lineage (NCBI taxonomy): Eukaryota > Metazoa > Arthropoda > Insecta > Coleoptera > Curculionidae > Dendroctonus > Dendroctonus valens. The sequence goes on along the minus strand of JAJTJO010000316.1, from coordinate 127,985 downwards.
GCCGTGCAATACCACAGAATATGTAGATTTGTTTCAACCTCTGATTCACCCTCACTACAGATAAGCTGGACGGACCCATCTTAAGGAGATGTTTCCGCAAGGGGCGTGTCTCGTTGAAAAGTCTACAATACTCCTCATTGGTTGCCTGCTAAGTTTTTGCAGCTCTTTATTGCGTACTGATTGTACAGGCCCTTCAAACTGCTTTGGGATAAGTAGCCACGGTATCTGCTCCACTACTTCCTTTGTTCTTCCAAGATCCATTGCTCGACATCGTCCGTACGTAAACAATTATCAAACTTCGCCATGTTTCATTGCGCTTTTGTGAGTATCATAACTCCGCTGATGATACTGAAATGTAATTGAATCGGTGAGTTCGAAAACCGAACAAGTCCATTAGCTTTTTTAGCTATTTTTGGTACTTATTATGTTTTTCTGAAAATTTATTGCCACGAATCAATCCTAAACCACCAGGTGTAAAACTTTTCTGTTCATACTCATACTATCAAATAAGTAGTTTCAAAGTTTATAGTTGTTTATTCAATATCTCAAAATAACGTTTTTGGACTGGTAAGGTTTTCGAACTCACCGATTCAATTGCCCTTTAAGTCGGCCAAACTGCCAACAACTAGACTAGAATTTAACTAATATCTATTCACTTTGCGAGGAACACTCATTAAAAATAAATTAAGATAAGAGTGTGGCTCATATTTTTTGCTTTCGAATTTTCATGGGGTTAATACTCCTTTTAAGGAATGTGGGTTTACTTATCGATTCTTATATTAAGTTTGATGAACTCTACTACTAAGTGTAGACATGGCGTAACTTGTAGATTGCGGACCAGGATGATTGAATAAGTTTAATCGATGAACCGCGCATTGCCTTCTTTTGCTTTCATAAATATAATTATAAAATTCAAATGTCCTTATCTGTTTAATTAATTAACTTTACGAACTGATGCGCATAATTTGAACATTCGAAGACGAGATTTTCCTACTGACCATACTGTTGCAATGAGAGCATTTGTTAAACAAATATGTTTGATATATTTTATTACTGATTTGTCTAAGTCTGCATTTTTCATTTAAAACAGCATGTAACATCATTGTACACGTTCCAGTTTTTGCTTAGTTTCTAAAATTCCATTTTTTCTGTCTCGTTCTTAAGCTCCATATTTGTTGCCTTAGATTTACCGTTATTATTGTAGTCTTTGTCTTAGATTGTGTTTTAAAATTGTTGGCTTTAAGAGCTCCATCTTTACGAGTGGTCGCTGATTGGTCCGCATTTCCGGCGACCGATTTCTATTTTATTCTTGTTAAACTTTTACTGTACACGACTTGAATACAAATATTATTACGTTTCATTTCTAAACATATATTAGTGTTGTTATTGTCCTTGCCAAATACGAAAAATATAAATGTTTTATGTTGTTCCATGGTTGATCAGAATCTTTCTTAGCAAGTGATTTTGTTTTATTTATTCCTGTTTATTCATGTTGCCCAAGTGAGTTTTACTCTATTCGGGTTCCTGCCTAGAGCATTAAGTTCTACTACACAGTCTAGCACGCATTGTGACCTGTTTGTGCAAGATTCTAGAGCCGTACTTGTAGCTTTATCTCCCGTTACTATGATAATATAAGTGGCTGTTGCTAGATCTATGCTCGCTTGGTAAGCGGTCGTGAATGTGCCTAAGATGAAGACAAGTCTTTCCTCCGGTCTTTGTTTTTCTACAACAACAACCCATATATCCGTTGTTGTTATTGTGCTTCCCGTACTACATATGGATTTCTGTTTAATAGCTGGTGGAATAGCTTTACCATCTCGTCTCGTATCTAAAACATATGCTGAATGATACCGAAATCAGTTTTTCGGTCTTGAGTCTTCAGTCTTGATTATATCAGCTTTGATTCTAAGATGATCAATTGCCATCAGTATCGTAAATAATTTACTGTATTAAAGTTAATTAACTCGCTTTTCTGTAGACTTGCTGTTCTTATTTTCCTTCGATGACTCTTCAGCATCTTGTTCGCTATATCACTTGAAACCTTTATATTTTCTGATGTCGGGTCGACATTACTGCGTAGGCCTTTCCTAGCCGAGGAGCTACATATTTTCTCTTCGCAAAAGGATTGCATTTTTTGTCCTCGTCGAAGAGTTCATTTACATTAGCTTCTCGTTTGATTGTGTCTGCAAAAGTAGTGCTTTTTTACCATTAGAAAAGATCAGACATTCTTTGCTGGCTTTCCCAAAGTTCGGTTCTTTTGCTGCCTCAGAATGTCGCTCAGTCGCTACCCTTGTTGGTTTAATGCTATCCTGTTGTCATTTGTTGCACATTTGCGATATTCCCTACGTAGGCTCCTGTACTGTGTAATTTTATTACGGAGCTTCTAGAGTAGGTTATTAGAAAATGATTTTCTATGCTGCCGATTAGCATAGACCTACAACTCCCACAGTTTAATAAAACAAGGAATGCATTCTTTGGGCCAACCACCTATTCTTGTTGGACAAATCAGGTCGTCTCCCAGTCGGGGCACTGTCCTATTAAAATCATGCCATCTATACTCATATTATCCGTTTTGGTCTATAATGGTTTTTAAAGAAGGGCGTAGGTTGCACCTCAACTTCGCAAATCTCGCGTGGGTTTTTGTGGCATCCTCGATAATACTATTGGAAAGGACGGCCAAATAAAATGAATGAAATGCGCCAATTGTTGCCACAATAAAACATCCATTTTCTCAATAAACTTTTTACCTATATTTTATTGCATTTTTTTCGCGACACTAATATTTTCGGAAAATCTTAGATTAAAATATCTTTGTCGAAGTGAATTTACTTAGTTCAACAGTAGCTTATCTTCAAACAAGGCATTATTGACTATTAGCTTATTTCAAGTGTTCGTCAGTCGGTAACAAATTTTGAACAAGGGTCAAGTGGTATGGATATAGCTCTTCTAGAAAACAATATTTGCATTTGTATGCAATCCTGGACGAAACGGAAAAGTCTATAAGGCATTTGAGGATTTTCTAGTCCGACACTAAGATTCCTTCTTCTTACTATGTATGGGGAGTTTATAGATGAACCCTCCGATGCTTGAAACCAAAACCATCTATTCACTCGGTCGTCTAAAAAATCATTAAAGAAAAAGATGGCTAAAAGCAAAGCTTTTTTTTTCATTTCAAACTTAAAAACCAATCATGCTTCGCATAAAAAAATTTGCATTACATCTGGAATTACATGCATCCATTGCTTAACTTAAATTGATTTTAATTTTAATTATTCGTTCATTAATGTGTCTTTGTGTATACTTTCCTGACTGTCTGAAAGGGTTCGGTTTATTATAATTTAACAAGATTACTTTTCGCGCACTGTGAATAAAAATTGTAAGAACCATGAAATGTTTTTGAAATACATCCTCAACGGATAAAATTACAGTAATAAACAATCTGAGAAATCGGTATTCATTATTCGGTATATATTTTGCCGTTCAAAATGTGCAGTTACGACCTATTCTTAGATACATAAAATTAGTATGCTTTATTATATAGATAAAAGTAATTCTTAAAAAAAATATATTTTAATTTGCTGCATCGTCACACTTTCGAAATTGTGTTGTATAAACGAATGGAAGGAGCAAAACTACAATTTTGCTAGGTGTGTTAGCACCTTCAGTAATCCATTTTCGGATGTGTCCATATGTTTTGAGTAATATTTTTCAAAATCATTGTATTTTCTCAAGTTGACAATATCTTATCGGAAAACAATTGTCATTTAGTTCATTCTAATATAAATAACTATCAATGAAATTTCAAAAACACTCTACTTGAGGGTCCAGTTGACTTTATTTAGAATACCTTTTGGTACTGAAATAAAGTCGTAAACGCTCCAGAATGAAATCTATTTTCGTGTTTTTTGCGCTTGTGGTGTTTACTGTTTCTGGGGCGGCACTTTCAAAAGAAGAAGATGCTTTGAGTGAAGTTTTGCGAGGTATCGAGGCATTGGGAGACGAAGGAAATTATACCGTGGTAAGTAGACGATATCAATATAGAAAATTGAACTGGTTGAGTTTCTAAAGGATCACTTGTTCCACTTTGTGTGCCTTACATTTTTAAGCTCTTAAATAATAAGTCATATTGAAATTGATACAAAATACAAAATGTGCAATTTAAAAAAAAATGCTTTTTAGATTAGCCCAAATATTGACTAGGATTTTTTACAGTTACGAATTTAATTTTTCTTTTATCAGAAAACAACCGTGTAAAAAATTCGGAGCTTTCTGTGGACCAGAAAATGGATCTTACGGAGAAACCAATGAGGAACTATTTGAATTAGAACGTATTCAACGTAGTTATACAAAGGTGTATCAAATATAAACGAGTCTTTTTTATGTTTTTAATTGCTTTTTTATTTGAAAATACTTGCAAAACGCTACTATTTTCCTACATCTATTTTCTACATCATCACGCCCTAGAAATAAAATTTTTCAGCGGATGAATTCTCTTGAATGCAAGCTTTTAAATTCCGTCTTCGTAGACTTAAACTCTTCGGACCTTTACGCAGCGACTGGAGCACAAACTTTTCTACCGCTGCTACATAATGCTGCATAAATGCTTACAATCTTCAAATTAAGTAACAACTGTACTGAAATCCCATGGTCGTAGTTTTCATTCTCGATATCAATATTGAGTGAAATCAACATGATTTTGAGCAAGACGCCTGATGCAAGTTCAAGTAAATGTTCTCACAGCTATTTCTTTGAGTTAAATGAGCCTCTTTTGAGTTAAAAGTCGATGTTTTTATATAAAAAACAAAAGTGTTTATGATGTTATCATCATCATATTAACCGAGTTGTAGAAAGCTAATAAAACTACAAACAATCGCCATAATGTTCGCACACAATTAATATTATTTTTTGGCTTTTAGCACGTTGATTGTGTAATCCATTTCTCTTATTGATCAGTTCAAAACACAATAAATTTTCTACAATAAATAACTTTTAGGTGCGTGTTTTCTTATTCGACTGTCCCAAAAGTATGCCTTGATTTACTAATTTTTAAAAAAATTAAAAACGATCTATAGAAGTTTTCAAGTCTATTTTAATTTAATGGATTATAATAAAAGAGTTGCAATGTTTTGCTGAAAATGAAAGATTATTAGTATCTGTTTTCATTTATTAAAATACATTTTCAGGAATTCCTTGTTGAATCTAATGGATATCCTGTTGAAACTCATAAAGTAGCCACAACAGACGGCTACATTTTAACTCTTCATCGGATCCCCTATGGATTAACTGGGAAAAGTTCAGGAAAAGTAGCATTTCTTCAGCATGGTATTTTATCATCTTCTGCTGATTGGTGCGTGTTGGGAGCTGGAAAGGCTTTAGGTAAGAATTACTAGCGTATAACAACAGGTGCTAAAATTATTCATTTCAAACTTCAAATTATCAATGGAAAGCTTGGCAAATACCAGTAAAGTGGTTTACTACAATACGTAGGCAAGATGGTTCAAGTGTTTTAGAGAGTAATATACAAAAAAATAAGTGCTTGTAGTGATGAATACACATCTGTTTTGATAAATGTTGTTAACTGGAGTTTTAAAGTACGTACCTATCATTTAATAAAAGTAAGTACTTTGTCACATCTCGTTTGATCTTTTTATGGACAAATTATGATAATGATTTGGATAAAAAATTGAAAAAATCTTCATTATATAGTTTTTCATTCTTTACTATTCGTTATTATTATTATTCACTATTCGTGTGTTTAAAATAGTAAAATACAGTTCAGAAAGCCATCGATTTTACATTACGTGTTACAAATGGATTTAACCGATTAGTTATGGGATCGTCTGGCATTTTTTGGATTTGTCCGTACCAGCATAGTTGCTTTCTTTGAGTTGATGAATGATTGTGGAAGCTACTTTCATTGCTTCTATTAATGACTTGTTAAATACACATTCTAGTTTCGATATTGGCAACAATCAACTTAGTTCATTTCTATCTTAAGCAACTTTAGTTCTTCTGGTCGAAGTGCTCGTTAAAATAATTTTGTATATAGTTTATTTCCACGTAACTTAGTTTACAGCGCAAATGGCTTTCTGTCCTTTAACTATTGTCTGCATTTTACAATTGAATCTATTTCTGTTATCTACTTTCACTCTATAATAATTAGTTCAGCCACCTTCTACCCCGAGTTTTTTTTCTCACTACTTGTGAGAAGTATGTACGTCCAATTCGGTATATTTGTCTATATTTTCCTGATTTTGTATTTACACACTCCATGTTTTGCTTTCCAATTTTTCCAGCTCAGTAAATCATAATTTTTAGTATTACTTTCTCTAACATGAATCAATTTATAGTTAGGCATTTTTGATTATTCTGTTTTGTCTACATTCGTTGGTGTTTTATTTTTGGCGAATTCGTATTGCAAATGTTATATTTATTGGCAATTGATCGATAAGACAAAACTTCGCTAGATTTTCGGATTTTCCAATCCAAGGGCGAGTTAATGTAGCCTCATCATTGGGTACAATTTTCATAGTTGGTTTGCTGTTCTGGTTGAAAATAAACAAAAAGTTGAAAGGCTTGAGAGAGAGAAGAAAGTTGAGAAACAGATTTTGCATGGTAGTAAAATGAGTTATGTGTTTTATAATTATTATATTTGGGTTTTCGGGCACGCTAACCAAACTGTCCTCTTCCTTCTCAGCCCAAGTACTTTTTGGAGGACTGGCTAGGTTTTACCTAATATATCATATAACTTTCAAAATATTTTCCTTTTGGATGTCTTTAATCAGGACATATTTTAGAATGTCTTCGATTTAAAGCAAAACCGATGCAATTTTTCCAGTGAAAATTACTTATATCATTTAATTATTTTAAAATCCACTGTGAAACTCAAAACTTTATTACAAATTATCATTACCGCAGGTAAAACCTACAGAAAATAATTATGAATTTTTCTCATCATTATATAAGGCGGAAACTATGCTCAGTTCAGAATGTATTTTTTTTATTTCGCCTATTATCTGAACATTCAGTAGTTCTAGATATCAAAATGGCACAAGAATAAAAAGTTAGTGGAAAAATGATTCGTCTTGCAATAAAATGATGCGCAATACATATATAAATAATGGAGAAATTGACCGTAAGTCGTATCATTTTTTCCAACGCGAAAATTAACACACAAGTCCCCACGTTTTAAATTCTCTTCTTAGATACCTTCAGAATAACGTTCAAACCACTATATTTTCTAAACCGTCAACTTTCGTTTAATATTTTGTATTTTTTTAGCTATAATGTCCCCTTGATGTTCTATTCTCGCGTATAACATTCTTCAAAAAATATGAAAAATTGGATTTATTTATGTTTATTAATTACATATATTGCTGATACTTCTAACGCATGCCATTTCAAGTAACATATAAGTCTATTTAATTTCGTTGTATTTTTTTCTAGCTTTTGAATTGGCTGATCAAGGATACGATGTCTGGATGGGTAATGCAAGAGGCAACTCTTGGAGTCGCGAACATGAATCACTTACAATTGACGACTCAAACTTCTGGAAATTTTCCTGGCATGAAATAGGCACAATTGATCTTCCAGCCATGATCGACTACGTCTTAGAACAGACAGGGGTCTCCGGCGTAAGAATAGTCTCACGCACATTCACTACAAAAGTTGCTCAACTGCGAAGAAAAAAAAAACATTTTTGGAAAAATTGGTTTTCCAAATTGAGCGACTTACTTTAGATCCTGTTAATAAGCGTATAAGGCAAAGCACAAAGACATTTTAAATTATTGGAAATTAACTGAATACCTAGTTAAAGACAACTTACCTTTTGCCTCTTTTCCCCATGGAAACACAAGTACACTGACCTTTGTCTACTATTAAAGACGTTTTAATCTTGATAAAGTGAGGAACTTTACTAGATATATTTAATTAATAGCGCCCCATTTCTAACTTTATTTTCATTGTAGAATCAAATTCGAGTACATTTATATACGCTATAGAAAAATTATCTCCAAGTTTGGATGATAAATTTGCAAATTTACATTTCAATAAGAAAAGCCCGTTTTGGCCCAAAAGGTAGAAGATATGAGAAAAATATAAATTTGCGACTTCAAATACATCCAACTAATTCTGACTCGCCAAAGGAGTGGCTTAAAATACTGAAATAGGACATTTATTAAACAATAACTAAACATGTTGAAAAAGTGTTTATAATATCAATGCTTTTAGCCGACTAAAGTTGAAATTAGCAGCTTTTGAGACCCTTTCGCAGCTACAGCATCGCAGGAAACGTTTGATGTTGGTTCATTTTCTGTTTTTTTTTTGTACATTTGCAATACTTTTTTCAGATATATTATGCTGGACATTCTCAAGGTACCACCGTATATTACGTCCTTATGGCAACATATCCGGAGTATAATGAAAAGATCATCGTCTCAACTACACTAGCCCCAATTGGCTTTATGAGTCACATGACTAGTCCACTTCTTAAAATTTTGTCTTTCTGGACTGGTACCCTTGACGTAAGTATTGAGCTACGCATTTTCATACTCTATTTTTTTTAACCATTGTTTTAAAGTTTACTATATTTATTCATAAATAAGTAATGGTATATGAACATTTGGGTTGCGAAAACGGGAAGATCTTTGAACTTCAATTTTTACCATGTAGTTGGTGTAAAATATCTTTTTTTATATCAAGAAATGAAAGGGAACTGTTGTCAAAGCGGTTTAACTTTGGTACTTTTGATCAACTCTTTAGCAATCTTAAGAAATGTGATCTTTACCACTCCTACGAAGTAAATCCTTCTCAATCCCCAGGTTATCATGCCTTCTGCGAAATATCGAAGTTTAGCGCTTATTTCTTTAAACGCTTCTCCATCTTTTGCAGCGGGAAATTATGGTTTCAAACTGAGATATCAGTTCCTGATATTCCTCCATCTTGACTTAATTTTTGCTCCTAAAACCTTTCGCTTCTGCATTGTCCCTGCATTATTGCATGTCAAGCGAATTATTTGTTACGACTTTCTTGCTTTATCAATTGTCATCAGTTTACTATTGCTTCCAATGTACCCTAATACTTCTTCATTTGTAATTCTGGTACAGTAATTTTAAGCTTGCGTTTGCAGAGTCAGATTTCAAATGCCTCCAATCGTTTTCCGCATAGCAATTTCGGTGTTTAAGTTTTTCCCCATTCCCCATGTAGCTACTGACACGGAACGGTCTAAGAACTTTAATCTGATGGATAAACACAATGTCTTATTTGTCAACTTTGCTATACGATTCACAAATCCTTTCCTGCTTTTCTAACTTCTCATCTTGATCTAATTGGAATTTTATCGCCGTTCTATTTATATTTGTCAAGCTGCTTATTTTCTAATGTAAGTTGAATCTTGTCGACTGAAGTTTTTGAAATGAGGATGTATAAAATTTAATTTTTGTTGATTTGGCGATACCAAATATCTCATAAGTTTACCGTTAAAAAGCAGTTACTATGAGAATGACCCAAAATAATTCATGACCAGAAAACACCTTAGTTCAGTATTAAAAATGTCCTCATTTCTTATCAAAAAAAGAAATGCAAATCCTTTTCCACTTCTGTATATGACAGATATTTTGATTTTAATTTAGACACTACTGGGCTTAATCGGCGTGAATGAATTCTTGCCCAATAATGACTTCATCAAATATGTTGTTGGAGACACACTTTGTCAAGAGGACGCCATCACTCAATTCTTATGCACGAATGCTCTGTTTGCCATTTGCGGATTCAGCAGGGCCCAGATGAACACCACTTTACTGCCCATCATGACTAAATATACTCCTGCTGGAGCCTCAACCAAACAGCTTATCCATTATGGACAGGAAATTCAATCAGGTATGCATTTATTGAAGAGTCCAAATGTTTGAAGGTTTAGGATTTTAATTATTTAATTGTTCAGGATACTTCCGGCAATACGATTACGGAATTCTGTCTAACATGGCACAATATGGGCGAGTGACCCCACCCCGTTACGACGTCACTCAGATCACTGCTCCAACTTACATGATCTACAGTAAAAATGATTGGTTGTCTGCAGAGACTGATGTGGACAAATTGTGCAGCAAAATGGGCGATGGCTGTAAGGGAAAGATTTTGATGAGCGACTTTAAGTTTAATCATCTGGACTATATGTTTGGCATTGATGCTCCAACGTTAGTTTACAATAAGGTGATCAGTTTGTTTGCAAGATATTAAAAGATAAAAATGAATTCGCCAAGCGAGAAGCTTTTCTTTTGTTTTAATGGGATTGTGCCAAATGAGCTTTTATTAAATCTTGTTTAGTTCACTAATATTAATCATCATAGAGTACTTATTTCAATTTCAAATATATTCTATGATTTCTGGAATTGAAAATGTGCATAAAGTTTGTGACATTGGAACTTGGTTTTCAGATTTCTGCTTTTGCTTGACTGTTTTTTATTAAAGCTTTTTCCAATCATAATAAGAGGTTTCTTTGTTCTGTGCTGTATAAACCGTGATTGAAGCACTTAATATTCACTTGTATTCAATTACGTTTTTCTCCTCCCAGCATAATTTCTTTCCAACCAATTCCCTATTACCTTCTATTTCCATAATAACTTGTAGTAAACCGAATTTGTCATTTTGCAACAAATGTTTACATGTTTTCATTATACCGAGATATATTTTTTCACGTTCAACGTTTCTCTGACTTAATATCTTCATCGAAAAATATACATCTTTCTGAGAAACTATCGATTGACATTCAAAAATATGACTTTAAAACATAAACTTTTATTACAAGAATTTCGTTAGTTTCTGCGTCTCAAAGGTAAAGTTAAAACTTGTTAGCAACAAAAAATGTGCAAATTTGATGTATCGCTCTATAGTATAGAGCGACGCAAAGAGCTGGTAACCTTTCATGGCTTTCCATCGAGTACGAATGCTTAGGTTGTAGTTGATTAAAAGATTTCCTATTTGCAGATAGAATCTGCAAATTAGTCTCCCATTCATCATTTAGTGTATAAACTAAATATGTGTAGCGATCTACTCTTTCGTTGGATTCGGTTTCTATTTGAAGACTGCCATCTAAACTTTTTGTGTCTCATACTAACCACCTAAATTACGTTTCTCTCTGAAGATCTTCAATCCAAATTGGTTGCTTTTTGCTAGTGATGCTGTCTTCGTTTTGGTCTTGCCAAAAAGTAAGTCTAAGCATGCGAGAACAATACCAAGGCCCAGAACATGTTCTGCAAGTCCAAGCCTCTTATTTTAGCTTATAGCTCTTAGCGTTATGCTAGCATTAACTTAGACTTGCTAACGTTCAACAAGAGATATTACACTGGCTGAAGGCAACAATCACAATTTTTTCAAATCACGATAACGCCTCCTAATGCGATCATTATTGACAAGTCTGATGCCTCATGACCTTAAAACATACAATAATCTAAGCAAAATATGAATATTAAGTTGATGAAAAAAATCGATTCCGAGACGAGCTGGAAACTCGGAAAGTCTCAAATCGCAACAAAGTTTTTGGCTTACATCTGGATATCTCAAAAACCGAAATACTAGATGTATGAAAAGTACTATTAAACCTATATGTACACATCCAAAGGCGAGCAATGAAACAGGTAACAGCAGCTTAAAGCAGCCCTTCACAAGAAATACTATCAAGTATTTAATAAGCTAGGAAAGCATTGATGAACATAAAAATACTTTTTACAAGATAAGTTCTGCCTTAGCTTAGCATTCAAGCTTTGAATAGTGACTCGACTACGTCTCCGCAGTCTTAAAAGTATTATTAACGAGAGCAAAATCAAGTTTCTGGGCCACGTATTCTTCTTCAAATTATAAATGAGATAAGGTATAATTCTTATTAATGTAGTAGTAGTAGTAGTAAACATCTTTATTTCTAAAAAAAGGCTATCGACCTATCGGTCTTTCTGCCCTTGTTTAATACATGTAGTCTTAATCTAAATAAAAATCAAATATGATGATATTATTAATGTAATAAACTAAACTAACTATGCAAACATGTTTTTGAACTGAGGACAGTTGATCGAAAATTGATAGGATCACCGAAGTTAGTTGAAACATTAATCCTGTAATTAATCCACATGAAGAATAATCAAGGTGAGTCCTTGTCTGTATTCGTAATGAAATTATGTTTTTATGTTAAGGTATCTTGCAAAAATTATCAGACGCCTTTATATATACATATTTTATTTACGTTTCTATTATTTACGTAAAGTCAGTGGTTTTAAGTAATATTACTTCATAGGAAATAAGCAAATTTTGCAAATCCGGTTATCAGTAATGTGTGCGAACAGTTGCTAAACATCTTTAATTTTTCTTCATGCTTGTAAAAGCCGATGCATTGCAGATTTGATTTGATGAGTTTGTTTCTTTTACATATTGTTGCTATCAGTGTTATAAGATTCCAAACGATTGTATTTAGGTAATATGACAGGGTTAATGCACATTCTAAAACAAAGTAGTTTAATTGTAATAAAAAATTTTAAAAATACATTATTGTATTAAATAAATAAAGTGAAAAACATATTATTTTGAAAAAATATGAATATTTTAAGAATGAATAAAGTTAAAACTAGAATAATAATATTTATATAAGATATCACTGTGATTTTTCTGTACCCTGCTACGAATCATCTCAGACTACTGGACTACCCCGTAGGCTTTCCTATTCAATTTCTATAAGATAGGTCAAGCAGAAATTGCAACTGTCCACAATGTTTGCAAACAAAAAACAGATTCAATAGTATGGAAAAAGAAACAAATTAGCTGTTGCCAAAAATACATCGAGGCCTTTCTTTTGCTTTCACTGGATACTTACAGCATTACGCAGGTTACGTTCATTCGAAAACAAAGGACAAAAATAAAACCAAAGTTCTAAAAATAATGGAATTTGTTTTCGAAACATTGGAAACCGTAGGCGGCTAATAGTCGCTAAAGTAAATATAAAACGATTCGTTGGGACTAATAACAAAAATATTGATGTTTCGGACATTCCGAAAAATTGTAATTTTTACGTACCTACTCAAAAATTATTTTTTCCTAAACTAAATTTATTTCAATATGAAATAAAAATATTTTTAATTAAAATAAAAATTTGAACTTTATTGTAAACAATTATATATTTTTTACTATTAGAGCAGGAAGGAAACGCATGCAGTTTTATTGTTTGAAATGCCTGCAGAAAATCACTTTGTCTAAATGACTTTTGAGCCAAATATACAACTGTAAAAACCATTTCTGTTTTCGACAAATCTATAAACAAGGCAAAGTGATGAAACAAAGGAAACATACGAAAGTATAAGTTTTATAAGAAAAATTCATTGTCATTATTCAAGTCATCGCGATGGAAGTACAAGCTCATGATATCAAATAAACCATAGTGGTGAAATGTAGTTAACATGCTAAATAAAATGTGGAAATTAGTCGACTCTAAATGTAGATATATTTTTTCGAAATTGAATTAAGCACATTGAAAGTAGTTTTATCTAATTGCCAGTGTTTCCAGATTTTAATCAGTTTCTAATCTTTGAAAATACAATATCGCAGCTTCGTAATTTGCTGCTAATGAGCTTCTCAAATATGCAATTGCCAATATATTTCGGTTTTCATCTATAAACATTAGAGACAAGATTTCCTAGATTTATATTTTGTTATCGAGCTCAATTTTCGTAATAGAATGAACGCGTTATAGGCAAATTGTTTAATAGAAAAGGGTCGTTATTAAAGCAACACGACTATAACATAAGAAACGATACTGTTAAGGGTGTTCTTTCCAGATCAACATAACATAGTGTTCAACTACATATAGAAACAGTTTCTTTAACGTAAAACAGTAAAATTTTTGGAAAAACACAAATTAAAGTTGCAACTAGTATGTATATATATTATTGCAGCATGTCTCAGGACTTATTTCACTTAATACATTCCAGAGACGGTTTATTATATGTTTTAACAACGTGCAGTGTGGGCTGGATATCCTGAAATAAAACTTTCACATAAAAACAGACGTTATAGCTAAATCTTAGATTAGATCAGCTGCATTTAACCGACTAGATGGGATGTAAACAGTGGCGCCAGCAAGACGCCGACTTTTCTTGGCATATTATCAATTTTAATTACTGACTTGTTATTGTATTTTTACATTACGTTTCATTGCTATGGACATATCAGTCAAGGCTTGTTTTCAATTTATTCATGCGTGTTGCATCGGGAAAGCGAACGATCGTGAGATAATCGAAAAATGCACGTCAGGGATAAAACATTAACTTTAATGGCATGGTTCATTTTATGTTACTAGTTATTACATAGTTATAACTATGCAAGTAAAAGATTTTAAAAATTGAAGATAGAAGAAAATAAAGAAACGTAGAACGTATATTTATGAATATGGAAAGAGCATGTAAAAACCGTTTTGAAGATGAAAAATCGCATAAAGATGTAAGCAAACTTGACATTGTTATCAGAAGTTAAAAGTGTTTTTAATAACAAGTGCCTCAGCCTTTATAAATCGGGGAAAGGTTTAGTGGGAAGCTGGTTGATTTTCTTGATGATTTTCAGATCAAAACTTTCTCTTAATTCATGATTGCTTTGATTGATAACAGTCTCTTGAGCAATTCATTATACCAATTATCGTATAGCCCAGGATGAAAACTTTACCATTCTGTATACTAAGAGTGCGTGCCAGACCTCACCTTGACCTCTGTTTTCAGCTTGTTTGCTGGTTAAAACGAGAGATGTTAAAACTCTTTAACGTACTTACATTAAAAAGATCGCACACAATGAAAATATTGATTGGCCTAAGACGGCCTTGTCTACGTGACTGCAGTCATGAATTGTGAGCTTTTTCTGGGACGCTATGCGTTGTGAATGCGAATATATTATGAAATTCACTTGGCTACTTATTTGGGATGTGCTCAGAAAAAGCCACGTGAAATTATTCGGTTTCTGGAAATAACTTTTTCTATTATTAAATAAAAATTCTTTTGGCAATTATACCAGCTAAGCTCTGTCTTATAGTTTATAATTATAGGGTTATACAAATGGATATAGAATAGATAAAACAATGTCAATGACAAATAGTAAATGAAAATAAATCCAGTCTACAAACTTAATGAACTAAACTCACATTATCTTTTACCTTTTGGAAGAAGTCGGTATATATCGAAACACACACATACGTCGGAAAACCAAAATTTAACATACATCGGCTTTGAACTAGGCAGAAATATCTCTGATAGTTTTGAAGTTCTTGCAGGCACCAAGAAATATAACCCAATATAGCTTAAATTCTGATCGTTCAACTTTGCCGCAGATCGAACAAACTTTGCAATCAAAATATGGAAATCATAAAATACAAATGAAATAATTCTAAAAGTAGTAACATATTTATGGTTGGCTGGACATATTTTCGTCCTCTTCAAGTGAATTAATAGTGTAAGCTATTTAATAGAAACTCGCTCTACGACGTGAGAAAGGGCTAGTGAAAAACTGAAGTCAGGTCTAGGGCAAAGTTGAAGTGTAATTATAAGAATTTTATTAGTGCTTCCTTGATAAAAGCTTGAAGAAATTAGAAATAGATAATTGAGGAAATGAAACTTGCACGAAAACTCCAACCAAATAATGAATGGGCAAAGGGAAGAAGCAAGAATAACAGCAGGAATAAATTGCATTAAAATAAGTTTGAATGTTGGAAAATAGAAACATGAAACCATAAACCCATAACAGGTGTAAAGGTGTAAAGTGAAAAAAATGATTGATACAATAATAATAGTTTATAATTTTAGCAGGGCCATAAAGGACAAGAAACAAAAAGAATGGTGATTGCAGCAAATTTAAAATCAAAAAGAGAGTGGTATATAACCTGTCAGACAAAAATGCATACTATATTAAAATTTAATATAAACATAAAAGAGAGACGGTTAAAGCAAAGAGTAGCAGGGAATAAAGAAAGTCTGCCATAGTGACTAACATATTTTAAGAGAAAGTGGAAAGTTACTAAAAGAACAAAAAAAAAAACAAACCGATTTACTCAGAAACGTGCAATTGAAAGTGTTAACAGTTTAGCATGTTCTGAAAGCTCCTTAAGAGGCCTTCAAGATAGCTTAAAATATATGGGGTGTTCCATTTATTATTACGCCTGCAAGTGCAAGACTTTATAAAGTCTTGATCTGTCTTTGTTCAATAAGAAAATTGTTGAATACAACTAAACGCCAGAGAGCTAATGTGAAAAGCAAATTAAAATATTTGTTGCGTATGTATTGGTAATTTAAAAAATCTAAAACGTAATGAAAATAAAAAACGAAATTTATTAAACAGAATAAACTTTTTCAAAATATGTTTGGTTAGAAATATGTTAATAATGATAATAGAACAGGGCTTATATAAATAATAAAACATTCTTTGTTTTTCAATACTATATGTAACATGAAACAAAATAGCAAATTCAACATTGGCATATGTATGAGGAACAGTGTTAAAATATATTAAGTTACTGAAATATATATTTAGTCCCACATTTCCCGTATTGACATAATTAATATTATAACTTTTCCACCACAAACTTAAATTCACTAAACACATACGCAACATCAGGGCAGAAACAATAAAGAGAACAAAACACTTCCGATCACTAACCTACAAAGACAGAGGAATTAGCACAAACACCGCCACCAAAATATATAAAGCTATTTGTAGACCCTTGCTAGACTATGGACATATACTCATGACCAACGGAACAGAAAGGACAAAACGTTATATACAAACAACAGAACAAATTGCACTAAGACTAATAACACGAATAAGACCCCCAAAACCCATCCACCCAACTACTATACGAACGCACAAACATGACAAAGATTTCGGAAAGACTCATACATCTACAGACAAAATGGACAAACAACCCCTACAACTAGACCATACTGAATCCCATTTGTCTTACAAGACCAACCAGACAATCCCGCTTCCGTTTCCCTACATCAAAGCTACTCGAACACTTACAAACGCAACTGACTACTGGACAATAAAATATTTTTTTCTTGTCATTAGAATTGGAAAGTTTATTTAATAAAATTGTTAACCTAGAATAAGAGAATTTTCATATTTGTTTTTTATTTAGATTAAGACTAGATGTATTAAACAAGGGCAGAAAGACCGATAGGTCGATAGCATTTTTTTAGAAATAAAAATGTTTACTACTACTATTATAACTTTTCCAGACAGAATATTGATGTACAAGCAAGTTAAAGAATACTAAAATGTTCTTTGGATAGAGTCTATTTTAGTACTACTTTGGCGCTCTTTTTGCCGGCTATTTGTCTCCTTAATCTGCTTCTCAGCCACTATAACCACCATTCCCTTTCAGCGTTATTTTTCTTATTTTTCTAGAAGTGTTTCCGATTTCCGTCTGAAGAAAGACGATCACTTAATGTTTTTCAATTCACAATGTTGAGCTATGATAATTGGAAAGCAAGCAAATTAGACATCGGTTTGAAAAAATATTTTGTTGACTCCCACATGTTTGTAGATTACCGCAGTACTTACAAATTCAAGGTGTATATATCATTCTTATCGATGACTAAAACATTAAATATTATTTCAACACTATTTTCAGATTGTAATCCGCTTGAAAAGAATGTATCTTAGTCTACTTGAAAGTAATTACCCTCGTATCGTATGATTTTTGTAAAGCTTCCTTCTACGCCTATACTTAGAAAAGGTTCACGTGTTATCACAAAAATATTGTTTTTTGATTAATTCTTAAACCGTTTTTAACAGAACTGTACCTCAATAACATTTAAGGTTTTTCTGTATATTTTAAATTTGCCTACATCCCCGATGCGCTCAAAAACTGATGCTGAATTGATTCGTCTAAAAGCTGCTGTTTGTCCATACATTTTAATAGTTACCAAATTAAGCATTTATACAGGCAATGATTTGTAAGCCTGTATTTTCTTTAATCCTTCTGGAAATTGAAAAGTCCATTGATTGAATTTGTTAAACTCCCCTGCATAATAAATTTACGACACGTTTTCCATCTAATTACCACTAGTTCTTGCGTAAGTATTTTTGAAAATCTGCCTTCTCTCAGGTGCTTTTACAAATATTATTTGGCCATTGTTGAATAATTCATTGACAAAATTACTCAGGTATGTTTTCTCTTTGTTTAAATTCTGCTTAGTTAAATTGTACTACTTCTAGCACCTGGAGATTTAAACATAAATGTATGGTTCACGTCTTAATTAAATTTAACTTGGGTCTCGCTGTCTCCCCTGTATAGAAAGACAGTCAGACGCACTTCTTATCACTTAAGGTATGTTTTTCCCTTTGTTTAAGTTCTGTTTCGGTAGATTTGTATTACTTCTAGCTCCTGAAGATGGGTACTTATGTGTCCGAAACATGTTAAGCGTGTCCTCTTAAATTGTAGGTCCAATAAATTTATTGTGAAGAAGGCTGTGTGTTATTCACCTCACTCGTTAAGGAGTATGTTTTGTAACAGCAAAAGTATTTATTTCTAAACAACGCGTTCCAATATGTGAAACTTAATACAATGAATATTATAACTAGCTTTCATTACATCTGTAATTGAAAAAGTTCAACTGTTTGAACTGTGACAACGCATACATAGGTCAAACAGGACAATATTTAAAGAAAAGAATATACGAACATAAATATAGCTTAAGAATGGTTAACGAAAATGGAACAACATTAGCACAACATGCACAACAAATGTTACATAGTTTTGATTTTGATAACACAAAAATATTAATCAATGAAGACGATTATAATAAGAGAAGAATCCATGAAAAGATACAAATTAAAAAACATCAGAATGCAATGAATTTTAGATCAGACACAGACAGACAATCTTAGCTATGTATATCATATACTAATTAAATGAACACCTACATACACTAATTAAACCAACTACATAAAATATGAACACCTGATATATTGAAGAAATGCAGACCAAGTGATATCCTCAGAATGCAAAGAAAAATGCCAAATATTATAAACAGTTTATTATTCTCTCGCTCGATATTGGACAAAGTAAAGATTTTTCAATGGCTTGCCAAAGGTGAAGGTAGAAACAGCCATACATGTAAGTAAAATTTAAAGCTCTAAACAATAAATTCTAGTCTTTTCCCGGACATGATTGTCCTGACTCATCACCTGTGATCCCAAGAGATTCAAACGACTTTAATATGCTTTTTAATATGTATTTTTGTATGTTTTTTAAGATGTAATTTGTATTTTAGTATGTATATTTTAAGAGAGCTCTTGTTTCAAATTAATGACTTCTGTGAATGTATACTTTAGACAAACTGATGATGGTGGAGAAAGACACCGAAACGTATTTGAAACGTTTTAAATAATAAACAATAAAATTGACTGGAACCCAGGAATTTCTTTTGAATTAAATTGAAAAAGTTAGCGATAATTTAAAATAGTGCATGTTGAAAAAATGGCAAATTAAAAAAGGAAACGATCGATGTATAATCTTTATAATGCTTGTGTTGCTGAAAAAATTAACATGATCATGTGCAGGTGTGTATTCTGCATAGCTTTCCTGTTTAGGATAAAGAATATTATTTCCCTATTTTAAGTAGATTTATCATGGTAAATCTGGGGACATTTCTTATTGAGTAATTTATTACGACTGCTTACTATTCAATCCTGACTTTATACAGAGGAAGAGAAAACACGAAACATAACGTATTGGCCGGTCCATAGCCCACATACTCCATGTGCGTCATTTGGCATGTAATAAGCAAATATAAATTGAACCGACGTCCGATTTTTATTTTCTTGGGAAGATATGTGAGGAGCATTTATCATTGCCCATAACTTGACACAGCCAACGCCATAAAAAAATTAACGTGTACAGCTTCTAATTTTAATTGGACCGTTAAATTTGAACCTACACGAAACTGAACGATTTTCGCTTAACCAAAATGTGGCTGTGTAAAATAAATGTAGCAAACAATTTAAAAAATTTGTCAATATCAATGTTGTGTCCGAAGGTGCCAAAAATGCAAAGACAAGTTGCCAAAGCTCATTTATAATACTGTAAGAAATTGCAGCAGTTTTAGTGTTTACAATGAGTCAATTAGATAATTTATAACGCAGTCTCGTTTGAATGTAAAATCATTGTTTTAAATTTGCTTTTGATTGTTTCATGTTTTTTTATATCCTTCCTCGCATTTTTAACGAGGCGCTTTTAAAGATATTTTGTTACAGAGTGATCGTTAATATGTAGAGAGATTGCTTAAGTGAAGAAGTCACCCATTTAGTTTTCATTTCATTGTGTAATGTTAAATAATCAGCACAAATTGAAGTTTGTTGATTTAAACTTGAGTAAAATAAGAGTAAATTATGGTTGACTCCAACGCGACGGACGAGAAAACTAAATTGCAATAGAAAAACGCACAACAGAAAACTGCAATAACTACATAGAAATTAAAAAAAAATTAGTAATTAGAAGAATCGAAAGAGACAGACAGGGAGCGCGATCTTTATTGTGCTCAAAGGAAAGTATGAACAATGCTAAAAAATTAAGGAAAACGCGTAAAAGGAAATACAAAGCAATAAGATACCACTAAAAGAATAGGAAGCATACAGGGTATCCCAAAATAAACTTATCAGCCGCTAAGATCAGGCTCTGCTATGAGACTGCAACTCTAAGATTGCAATCATCTTTTCAAAGTTCAAATAATAGTATATATAAGTAAACATTGTTTATTAATTTAAAACAATGTTCGAAATGTCTGCCATTTTGTTCTTAGCAAGCATCAGCGAAAGAAATTGTTTTCAACATGACCTTTGGTATCGTCGGTAATTTGAGTTCAAGCTTCATAAATGCAAACAATAACGTCTTCTTTATTAAGCGGTGGGACTTTGCATACAGAATTTTTTAATTAACGCCAGATTGATTGAACAACCTATTGAGTTGAGGTCCGGAGACTTGGTTGGAGGTGGTCAAAAAGTAGATCCTCCGCCGCCGATCTATTTATTTTGAAAGCGCCAATCTAATATTTCCCGAAAATTTCAAAAATATTAAGCAATATTACGTTGATACACCATAATTTGAGATTCCAATAAAAAATAATTTTTGGAAGATTTTTTTTGGAAGCAAATTATATGTTTTCAAAAATATTTGCATAGTTCCTTGCGTTGAAAACATCTTCCTCAGAAAATGTTGTATTCTGCATCGGTCAATAATAGCTTAATTCAAAGTAAATTATCTTTAACTTAATATATGTTTCAAAAATATATCTGCAAAAATATCTGCATTGCGATTTTCAAGGTGGAAACTTCTTGAGAAAGAACTTTTCGAAATGTTAAAGTAAATGATTGAAAACTTACTTCACATAAAGTTGAATATTTTAATTATATTATTTAGAACACCAAGTTTCAATAACAGGATAAATAATGAGAACACAGAGATTGTGAATAAAAATATTAAAGGCTCGGTAAACTTAAAGCTTAAAACAATAAAGTTATTGGTATTATAGTTATGCTTATTAATGATGGGCTTAATTTTTTTATTAGGGGCGCTTTGGATATTAGGTAACTGCTTCTAGAGCCATACAAATACATTACAGCTCTATATTATTGCAATTAATCAATTGCCTCATTACATTATTCTAAAATCCTTTCTATAGATAAAACTCATTAGAATCTCTCTTGTTTTATATCCTTGTTTGTATATGTTTGAGTAAAAGCTATATCCAGATTTTTCCGAACTGCTCTTGGTTAATCCTTATATTACTCATATAAAGTTGATAATTCCATTTATCTATAAGTATCAACTAATACAATATTGTTAATGGAACCGTTCCACATCGTTTATCTTTTTATTTGCCTTATCTTGAGCACTATAAACATTTTTATTTTTGCGTTGCCTTGTCTGTTTTGATTAACAAGGCGTGAAGTGTGGAGTCATATTAATGTATAATAGACATGTAGACAAGAAAGACAATGTGGGCATCGACGAGTAATCTTTTACATATTTTGAAATTTGGAGGAATTTGTTTAAAGTGAAAGCTTTCAGGAGTTTTATTGCAGATTCATAAACAAATGATATCATTTTAGTAGCTTTTATCAATTTGGAAAGCATTTCTAATCATTTTTTCGAAACAGTTTTTTAATGTCAGACTTTTTAACATCATGTGTTATATCAGCCACATAAAGGAGATATTTCGCTTCCATTTGAGGGATGCTTAAAGGTGAATGGATGTATACTCAAACGTTTACTGTAGTAGTAGTAATACTTCTGATTTATGTCGTCTTTGTATATGATTAGTTTTTTTAATGCATTATAGATTTAGACACCCCTATTAGTACCTTCTTCCGTGTTGTTCAACTACGTCTATTTACCTTGCGCTGTGTTTGTGAACGATATGAATATGCTTTCTGCAACCAAATGTGTTTGCGTCTCTCAATGTGATTGGAGGAATCGAGCCAACATCCTTATTTTGATGACGTCAAGACTAGACTAGGGAGTGACGTCAAACCTGACCCTCTCGCTTCCAGAGGAAACTCAGTGCCAGTTGGGGCGCTGAGAGATTTATGTCATCAAATATCGATTTTCGCATTTATGTTTGATGTTGCTTTTATCTCCGCAGTTGGTGGTTTGCCAAAAGGGCGTTACATATCATACGACCGAGTTTAACGGTTATCGATTTATATGCTTGAGTATTTGGTTGAATGTAAAATATGACGTAAAAATGTAATTAAGGTAGTATACCTTAATTACATTCTACTATTACTATAATGTAATAATACATTATTAATAATAAATGATGATTTCAAAATTGGAAGTTATGATTCTATAATTCAACTAATGCCTGTTTTTATGCAAAAACCAGCAATGTTTTCGCTGAAATTGGCCGCATACAAAAAACATTGTTGATTTTTATTTGTATGTTAAATTCGCTACACAAAAAATGCGTTTTTGTTGCAAAAAAGATAAGGAGTTTATTAGCAGATGTAATAATTCACCTTAACAAATGCGTACAATTTGCACAAAGGTAGCAGTTTCTAATTAAAACAGGTAATTATTTTATATTTTAAAAATTGTTTTCTAGAAACAGGAATTCTTACAAACATCCTTTTTTAAGAAACAAAAAAGGAATAATTCAAGTCGCAAATTACTGATATCAATATTTTCTTCATCAATACACGTATCAAAAGCACATGTACCGTTAAGTCAGGTGAATAAAACAATATTGTTATTATTTAGGTGTATCATTTATATTTGAATGTAAATTATAAAGGAAAATGGTTTCGTTGAGCTACTATTTCAATGCATGCACTACTTATTAACGGTATAACCGTTCTCAGCATTTCTCTTTAGTTTTAAAATTGCATTTTTCTCTAGTCTCTTTTGTAATTGACACCCAAAAAACATTAGGCTTGAAAACCGGAAAATCATATATACATTTTCAAACAAATTAAATATAAAGAAGACGTAAATATATTACAACCATTTATAAATAATAACTTTTTGTTTGGAGTCAAAAAGAGTATCAAATATTAAAAGATGTATATTTAAACGTAAAAACGTGCCTGGAGTTTATTACACAATAGCCTCAAAATAGAACACAGCTATAAATAATAGAAAATCCATCAAAGGTTATTAAAGGTATTATAGGTTCAGTGCGATCGATATGGAACGGGCTAATCAATTTTAAAGGGAAGTAGGCAATTACTAGAAATCGTCGGTCTGCTTGAGACTATTTTTAAAAAGGCAATACCCTTGACAATATATATTTTTTAATATCACTGCTTTCACCTTCTAATAGGTATAGTTTTTATGAACTGTGCTATGGTGATTCAGTAATATTGTTGTGATCACTGCAAGTCCCAATCCCGAATAAAATGATGAGTTTTTAAAGAAAAATTATGTCCCTAAAAAAGACCAAAAATACTGCTTTATTCATAATACCTGCAGTTCTCAGAAGCAATAAATACATTGAAAAACCTGCTGTAATCAAGAAGTAACGTCATGAAAGGATTTGACAAGATTAAGCCATACTCTAAGATTAATAACTCTGTGAATTTTAGAAGATGCAACAACATTTACTAAAAATTAGATTTTATTATCGTTTATTTAAATTAAATTGGTTTTAATCTTCCTCCTGAGATGGATAGCTGCCGAAACGCGCGTCAGTTTTTAATACAAAGTTTCGACAAAGTGGTAAAACGTTAGTGATTTTTTGTGAGTGTCGAAGATTCCAACTCTATAGATTATAACAATTTCAAATTTTTTTTTTAATAATTAACATCACACCACCTAATAAAAACTGAAAAATCAGACCTTGTTCAAATATTAAAATAGATTAACAAAGAAAATTATTTTCTTATCAGTAAATCATTCTTTCCACATTCATAAGTTGTAGAAGTCAGTAATTTAGAGCTGACAAATCGTTCAACAGCAGCGTCGAAATAAATAATTAAGAATTGATTATGTAATAACGAGTAGAAGACATAAGAGTCCCAACTTGTGTTAACTCCGGCTCAACCACAATCTTGGTTTGAACCAAGGAAATAGAGAAGAAACGAAAAGTGGTGGGAAATGACATTGTAGAATCATCATGCCGCGTCCAGACCTAACGAGCTGAGCCCGAGCCGAACCTGATCCGCCGCAAATTCCGTTGATGGTTCGTCAAAACACCGACAGACGATCCATTTTCTGTTGATGTTTTGACGAAACTTTAAAGGAATTTCCCGCGTATCAGGATGGGTTCGTCAGGTCTGGACGCACCATTAGACTACACAAAAGACTTGTATGAAAGCAGATTAGCTGGAAACGTTAGATAAGAAAATATTTCAGATAAAAATACCTACCTATAATTTTATGGATTAATTAATTGGAAAAGCATGTTTTTAAAAACTTTATTTCCCAAATTAACGCAATAATTTTATATCAGAGCTAATCTTAATGGCACTTAATCAATTTAGTAATTTGTTGAATATATCGCCACAAGCATGGAGTAAAGTACCTTTCTTTATGGCACCAGAGGACAGTATGAAAGAAGCCCAAAGATAGAAAT
Organism: Dendroctonus valens; assembly: GCA_024550625.1. Lineage (NCBI taxonomy): Eukaryota > Metazoa > Arthropoda > Insecta > Coleoptera > Curculionidae > Dendroctonus > Dendroctonus valens. Next base: position 102,894 of record JAJTJO010000316.1, on the reverse strand, counting down.
AAAAAAGGAAACCAGGTAAAAATCAGAAATCGCCTTTAAAATCGTATTTAGTAATAGTAAACATCTTTATTTATTAGAAAATGCTATCGACGTATCGGTCTTTCTGCCCAAAAACTTATTTAATGACACTGGAAACCTGGAAAGTCACCCAGCAAAAGCTGAAGAAAAAGTAACAAATAAAATAACATTCAAAGAAGAGAATGTTTAGTTGACGATGACGAGCTTGACAACAGAAAATCGCCTTCCCTAATGAGCTTAAGGATGGCTCAAATTTTTTTAAAAAGAACAAAACACCAACGTGGAGAACCTCTGATGGATAATCCTGCTGTGCGCCATCTTTAAGAAACTGTTCGCTAGTCCTTAAATAAGATTTCAGTGGCAAGAAGGAATATTTTATTGTCCACTAGTCCGTAGCGTTTGTAAGTGTTCGAGTGGCGTTAGTGTAGGGAAACGAAAGCGGGATTGTCTGGTTGGTCTTGTAAGACAAAGGGGATTCAGTATGGTCCAGTTGTAGGGGTTGTTTGTCCATTTTGTCTGTAGCTGTATGAGTCTTTCCGAGATCTTTGTCGTGTTTGTGCGTTCGTATAGTAGTTGGGTGGGGGGGGTTGTGTAGTGGGTTTTGGGGGGTGTCTTATTCGTGTTATTAGTCTTAGTGCAATTTGTTCTGTTGTTTGTATATAACGTTTTGTCCTTTCTGTTCCGTTGGTCATGAGTATATGTCCATAGTCTAGTAAGGGTCTACAAATAGCTTTATATATTTTGGTAGCGGTGTTTGTGCTAATTCCTCTGTCTTTGTAGGTTAGTGATCGGAAGTGTTTTGTTCTCTTTGTTGTTTCTGCCCTGATGTTTCGTATGTGTTTAGCCTAGTCCTAATTAGAATAAAACAGTTTATTTAATTATTCAAAGCCGCGAATTTTATATTTTTAAACTTCTGCTATATTTACAAAATGCATGTTCCAAAAGCACATGCACGATCATGCAATTTACTACAACTATTTAAAAATTTGTAACAAGGCAATGAAGTTGATATGGAGCCAACTTCAAGTAAATAAATCGTTTTGAAATGCTTTATAACAGTTAAGATCAGGCAAATAAAGGTTAAATACAATTGTGTGTATTAGTGAAACCCGTGGTAGCTATTATACAATTTTATTTCTCGTTTATTTAGGACTAAAACACGGTATCAAATAACTCATCTCTAAACAGTAATATGAGTTTTATTCGAAGAAAATATTTTAAAATACTTAGTAGATTTGCTTAGGAATCTATTTCATTATTTAAATAAACTAAAAAGATATAAATTACATGCTTCTTCTAAAGAATTAACATTCCGATAGAAAACAATAGTTATTCTATTGTTGTCTCTTAAACAATAGAATAAATCATAAAAGTTCCAACACAGTTCTAATATTAGAAACCCTTGATAATATTGCAATGATTTTTATTCTCAATAACGAAATGTACCTTGTACGTTTCTAGTATTTATGCCAGCTTATTAATGGAACATGTTTATTTGAACTTGGTTCGTTATGACCTGATCAACAAGCCGTATTTGGCGATAACTTAATGACAATTTTGGCATTAACTATTGATTGATTGATGGCAATAAACATATAAAATCTAAATATATTAGCGTTAATTATTATTGATGACTTTCTCAGTTAACTGGTTATACATGCAATCGCATAACAACGTGCGACGACCATGAGGTTTGTTGAACGAGCTTAACAAGGATTTATGTCTTCCTGTTTTTACTTAAATAGGAGTTATTAGATTGAACCAAATGTTGTATCGAAACTTTAAACATCGTAAATGTGCAAATAAGAGTTAAATTATACACCAAAAAAGGAAGCACTTAAAATGTTGATCGTTTAAATACTTGGCAGACAAAAAATTAACCAATTACATCAATTGGATAATTCACCTCACTAGTTGTGAAATATCCCAAACACTTAATGCTCACATTAAAAAATTGGAAGCCCAAAGTACAGAATGTGTAGACTGACTGTGTGAGGAAGAGTGCATACAAAATATGCACAAAATATAGGAATAGTAACGGAACACTAACGAATCAGGGGATGAAATGAAATAGTAGTAGTAGTAAACATCTTTATTTCTAAAAAAAGGCTATCGACCCATCGGTCTTTCTGCCCTTGTTTAGTACATGCAGTCTTAATCTAACAGCAATAAAGGTAAAAATTATCTTATTCTAGGTTACTAATTGAATAATTTTAATTCTGGCAAACAGAGATCTTGGATTTATTGCCCAGTAATCAGTTACTATTGTCTATTATATTTGTATTTTCCGAAATTTGAGGAAACGTCAGCAATATTTTGTAATATAATAATTTGTGATACATACATTTGTAATACAGTTACTATTGAAAGCGTTCGAGTAGCGTTGATGTAGGGAAACGGAAGCGGGATTGTCTGGTTGGTCTTGTAAGACAAAGGGGATTCAGTATGGTCCAGTTGTAGGGGTTGTTTGTCCATTTTGTCTGTAGCTGTATGAGTCTTTCCGAGATCTTTGTCATGTTTGTGCGTTCGTATAGTAGTTGGGTGGAGGGGTTGTGTAGTGGGTTTTGGGGGTGTCTTATTCGTGTTATTAGTCTGAGTGCAATTTGTTCTGTTGTTTGTATATAACTTTTTGTCCTTTCTGTTCCGTTGGTCAAGAGTATGAGACTGACTGTGTGAGGAAGAGTGCATACAAAAGATGCACAAAATATACGAATAGTAACGGAACACTAACGAATCAGGGGATGAAATGAAATATTATATCGACATAATTGAATTCGTAGAACGACAAAGATATAAACACATCTCCATTGTATTGTTACCCCTAACATAATCGCTAACATTAAGAAAAAATATATTTGTACCTTTCTGTAGGAACAGTCCGTAATGGAAATGTCGCAAACAGATTTAACCGAGATATTTATTATTATTTTATATTACATACATATGGGGGGAAGCTTTTACAGACAAGACTGCATAGTGTAAGAAACGATTTTCATCTTATAACCCCGACTTTCATCGTATACTTAGTTAATTTCGCTTGAACACTCGAATATACGTTTGAAATACTTCGAGTTTCTTCCCGGATTATATCAGTTTACCTACACATCTAGAATATACGATTTTAAAAGACATTAATGGTTAAGTCTAAAATATTTGAGATCTACATCGACATTTGTAGCGGAAATTACGAATTCATTTATCGTATGATTTCTTAGTAACTGGAAAATGCAATAAGCTTTGACTTTCAAAATACATGTTTTTGTTAAATATTGTTGGCAAATTCATTGATTTTCATTTGATTCCACATTTTCGATAAGGGGTATTCTATAGAAATTTTTGCCAATCCGTTCTCTCCATCTTTCACGGAATAATAATTTGTAACGTAGGATTAGCGTTTACTAATCACATTCTTACACAAATATGTATTACGGTATTCAGCCAAAAATCGTCTGAGGACAAAGGCAAAACATACTGGCGAAAAATTAAGAAACTGGCGCAATACAGGAAGACTGGCACTACTGACACAATTGACGAAAACGGAATAGAACGCTACACAGACAAAGAGAAAGCAAACGCATTCGCCAGACACTATCAAAGGACCTTCAGCATATCGACAAACCCTAACTTCGACAATGACAACTGGAACTTGATCAACGACTGGTACTTGAACTATTTTAACAACTCACCAAACTATGCCTGCACACTGATCACAGACATAGAGTACGATGAAGCCCTAGCGCACATCAAGAACACTGAACCGGGGAAGGATAAAATTAAGGCAAAAGTCCTGAAAAGCCTAACTCAAGAAACACACAAACTGATCCTAACTGAATTGAACAACTGCATCACAAATGGCAGAATCCCAGAAACATGGAAAAACGGCTTAATAATCCCTATACCCAAAAATGGACTGGACAATACACAACCGAGCAACTACAGACCAATTACACTGCTTCCAGTACTAGGCAAGATTTTTGAATGCATAATGAAGCAGCGGCTTGACAAAGTGATTGGAAAGTATATACCTACCTACCAATTTGGTTTCAAACAGCATCACTCGACCGTTCATCCGCTCTTTATTTTGGCCAACAATATACAAACTACCCACCTAACTGACAGAAAGACATCTTGCCTGTTTATGGACATTAACAAGGCTTTTGACAGTGTCTGGCATAGAGGCTTACTATACAAACTACACACACCAACATATCTACTACACACCATAAAGAACTTACTAGAAAACAGACAACTACAAGTACGAATTGACAAAACACTGTCATTTTCTTTTTCCCGTGAACAAGGGCTCCCTCAAGGATCCCCGCTCTCACCGTTTCTCTACAATATATACTGCCATGACATATACAATTACAACTTACCAGACAAAAATCAAATCGACAGATCGGCATACATATTACAATACGCAGACGACACGGCACTTATTGTACATGACAAAACTACTGAGAGAGCAGCTCAAAGACTCCAAACACTAACGAACAACACAATGACATGGTTTTATAAATGGAGACTAACACCAAACGCGTCAAAAAACCAACTTCTGCTCACAAACCACAGACTCAACGCTGACTCCCCTACAATAACTGCAGACGGCCAAACGACACAACCTACAAAGACAGAGGAATTAGCACAAACACCGCCACCAAAATATATAAAGCTATTTGTAGACCCTTGCTAGACTTTGGACATATACTCATGACCAACGGAACAGAAAGGACAAAACGTTATACACAAACAACAGAACAAATTGCACTAAGACTAATAACACGAATAAGACACCCCTAAAACCCACTACACAACCCCCCCACCCAACTACTATACGAACGCACAAACATGACAAAGATCTCGGAAAGACTCATACAGCTACAGACAAAATGGATAAACAACCCCTACAACTGGACCATACTGAATCCCCGTTGTCTTACAAGACCAACCAGACAATCCCGCTTTCGTTTCCCTACATTAAAGCTACTCGAACACTTACAAACGCTACGGACTAGTGGACAATAAAATAATTCCTTCTTGCCACTGAAATCTTATTTATTTAATAGTATTGTTAACCTAGAATAAGAGAATTTTCATATTTGTTTTTCATTTAGATTAAGACTGTATGTATTAAACAAGGGCAGAAAGACCGATAGGTCGATAGCCTTTTTTAAAAATAAAGATGTTTACTACTACTACTCGTCTGAGGAAAGATTCCGCACAGAATCCAGTTCAGTACAAATTCAAACCTATTGAGTGCCAAGAATTTTTCAAATAACACTCTAGAAGTCTATCCACTCGAAAGCTCCTAATTGTTTGTAATTCAGGTCCTATTATAAAAAATCAAATCGATTTTGAAATATAAATAAAAGACGAACTTCTAAATAAAAGATGGAAAAGTACATGCAAATAGTGAAAATCTAGTCTGGCACAGAATTAAAAGACGACAAAAAACTTTTAATCATGAGCTTTCAAATTAGATGCTTCCTATGAGACGCGCCCAAAAAATTACTACATTCGAATGTAAAATGGAAAAAATTGGAAACAAAAAAATCTAGAAATATTCGAAACCTGGAATAAGACAACGTCTTCTAAAAGACAAAAATGGATTAACGATATTGGGTTCATACAACTCATGAATGAGATAAGAACACATTAGCAAATCCAGTACTGTATGCTGAATCGAACCAAACTCAGAAAAACTGTCTGAGAGAAAACATGTTTGAGAAATGTTTCAAAATCGCAAACGAAAACAAATTCAACTTGAAAAAGAAATGAAAGAAATGAAAAACTGCAACAAGAAACGCCCATCACACATTCCTCGAGGGAAAAATAATGACTTACTTTTCTGAAATAGAAAATGTAAATAAATATAGGAGAAGTACACGGAAGAGCTGTCCGATACCATAGGAGCATAAAACTTGCATTTCGAATTGTGATCAATACCGCATGAAATGCATGATGTGTCATGTTCTCAAGATATTCCTCAAATAGAACTTAATTAGCAGAATTTATATAAAGCTATTTGTAGACCCTTGCTAGACTTTGGACATATACTCATGACCAACGGAACAGAAAGGACAAAACGTTATACACAAACAACAGAACAAATTGCACTAAGACTAATAACACGAATAAGACACCCCCAAAACCCACTACACAACCCCCCCACCCAACTACTATACGAACGCACAAACGTGACAAAAATTTCGGAAAGACTCATACAGCTACAGACCAAATGGACAAACAACCCCTACAACTGGACCATACTGAATCCCCTTTGTCTTACAAGACCAACCAGACAATCCCGCTTCCGTTTCCCTACATTAACGCTACTCGAACACTTACAAACGCAACTGACTAGTGGACAATAAAATAATCTCTTCTTGCCACTGAAATTTTATTTAGTAATATCGTTAACCTAGAATAAGAGAATTTTCATATCTGTTTTTTTATTTAGATTAAAACTACGTGTATTAAACAAGGGCAGAAAGACCGATAGGTCGATAGCCTTTTTTTAGAAATAAAGATGTTTACTACTACTATTAGAACTTAATTAGCAGAATTATCTGAATATCTTGATGCGCTCAACTAAGAAAGCAGTACTTCGTGCTGTTTCTGAATTGTACGAAATCTTTCAAAACTTAAAAATATTGGGCATCGGTTTGTTGTAGTCTTGAGGAAAAAAACTTCTCAGTGGATTATTAAGCTTTTGGTCACAAAATATTTGTTTTTTAAGGGCTGAAATGTACAATAAAGAACAGACAGTAAAAGTCAATTGAAAGCAAATAAATACAAACAGCTTAAAACAGCTCAAGATAATCATCTTTTGTATTTACGTTTATAATGTTGTTTTAATTCGATTATAAGACGGTAATCAATTTGATTGCACTGCAATAGAATATATACTTGAGGTATAATTAGTATCCTAATACATATTAATATGTATAAAATATTTTAATAAATTAGTCGCCAATTAATTTAAAAAATTGTTTTGCTATTATTCAGCCAAGGAAAAAATATTTCATTAGAAATCCTACAACTATATTTACTAGTGTGGAATGACTTCTTGGCACTGTACCAGTGTTATTCGACGTTACCTTGATAGCATTTGTTTATATACAATTTTAAATTAATGAGGTTAAATTTATGACTGATAATTTATTTGATTTGAACCTCGAATATTGAATAACCAGGAAATCTTAAAACGTGTAGAATATTTTTATTTCTTATGTAAAAGCATTGAATATGGCGGATTTGCCACAAATTTAAAAAGAAATTTCAAATTCATATTGATCACTGCAATCGACATGTTTTACTGCTCCAAAAAATTATAAAGTTCATTCACAGCTACTTGTAATAATATTTACTATTTTTGCAACTATTTTAAGTCAATCTAGTGATGTTATGTATAAGAGTCTCAAGGCAATTTTCTTAAACTTGATAAAATAATTAGAACTACTATTAATTTGATTGGCATATTTTCGTATCTACTACCTCTAATTTTGTTTCTACTACCATCCAAGTGAGTTTTAATTACCTCCCAAAATATAATTTAGAATATTCGCGTAATATTTAGTAAAGGCTTAAAGAGTAAAGACTTTTGTCCAATGCCCTAGTCCTGAGTATTTTGTAGAACTGTGCGAAATACACAGAACTAGAGAAATTAATTGAAACTTAAATACATTTTCCAAATATTTCTCTAATTGTCAGTATCATGAGAAAATGAATTTAGTGCAGATTTATAATTTGGTCAATTTACACTGTGATAAATTGTTTCTATTCCTTTAAAACACAACTACACGTGAGAAAGAGCAAAACATTTTTGTCGTTGCCGTGATGAGTTACTGAGAAGTCTACTCTATAATATTAAAGCGGAAAATTCCATCATTTACCTTAGGATAAAAATAACGGATAATCCGTAAAGGCGAACTAAAATTAGCTCAGTTTATTAGAAGATTCCTTCGAACATATGTTACAAAAAATAACTATGCTATCTCTATAACACGATTACATAAAAAATATTGCGTAGCTAATTGGAGAACATATGCCATAAATGATCTGAGATTATCTATACTCATTAAGAAAAACTGAAATTGGTAGTAAATTTATTAAACATTTTATCAGGTATTTGTTCCATTTATCTAGTTTCAACTTGCTTTCCATTGCAATTTCAGTGAATTGTGGATTAATGATTAACCACTACATCAAACCAGTTGAATTCAGTTACGAAAATCGCATTGACTCAAGAAATGGTTCAATATCAGATCAATCGAGCATTACATTTATTTTCCTGGTTATATTGCGTGACTTAATGCCCTCCATGTCCTCTTCAATTAAGAAGAATTTAATTAACATATGTTTATAATAAGTATCCAAAATTATTTATACTTTATTAAAACTATATTAAAAAATATTTAATTTAATGACTTTTTAGATTTCTAAGGTAAAGGCCAGCTTTTATCAAAACATTCTCAGCTCATGAAATTATATGATTATTTTCTGAACATTGACCTATTTAAGATGCTGTATAAAAATTTTGCGTGCAAAACATTTCCAAGGAAAACCATTTAGTTTAATTTATCATGCGATCATGGTTTCTTTGTAAAATAATGATTCCAGAAGAGAACATTTGGAGCAAGGATATTTTAACTGGGAAGTTTTTCATTGCGCAGAAAATATATTTATCTGATCTACGTTTCACTAATAAACACCAAATACATTTTTTGCTTACTCTTTGTTTTACTAATTTTTTTTGGGCGAAAATTCTTTATGAATATATTTCTATATTATTTTTAATAAAAATTTAATATTCAAGTGTGATCGTTAAATTCTCGTGCTTTAAGCTTTCACTTCCGACCCCTCGCCGGATGGGAGCTAAAAAGGGTGTAGGGTAGTGGAATTTTCCATTCATTTTGGAGTTATTACGCTAGTGTAGCATGTAAAACCGACTGCGTCGAAAGGAAATTTATATTTGTGTTCATGGGCAATATTCGCTAAATGCATATTGACATATCCAAGATAAACTCTTATGAGAAACTTTAGTGCTTATGAAAAATATCATAAAAATTGTTTTTGGAGATTTAAATGATATTTCTTTATGTTTGTAATGATATATTGAATTGTTGTGAAAATTAAAATGTGGGATTTGTATGTATAGAATTAATATAGTTTTTATGACTTAAATTCATTTCCTTGAATCTGGAAATCCACTATTATCGTATACTTTTAAACCCAGCTATATAACCAGGCAACAAATATTGATTGAGAAACCCCCAGCCCCGTAAAGGAATTTTCCTCTTACTAATACAAGTCATTTGCAGGGGGTTGTAAATTTAAATAAGCATATTTATTTAGCTTGCGTGTTTGAAAAATATTTATGATCCTCATTTCCTTTAATGCGAATTTTATTGACTACAATGCTTAAGCATAATAAAATAAGTTTGCCAGGTTTTCAGCCAAAATAAATAAATCTAAAACTAAAACATTAAACGCAAAATATATTAAGGCAAATAAAATATTTAATCGAGTTTGTTGACAGTTTAACAACTGATTTATAAATAAATATTTACTTTGAAGATGATTCACAAATATTGCTAAAAAAAATTGCAAAATTTAAAATTTTTGCAGCCAACTACCAATTTTAAAATACATGTATATTTTGATATCGAATAAAATCAAAATAATTGTTATTTAGACTCATTGTAATGTTATTTTCAAAACTTGGATTATGTACGGTTTTACTTTAACCTGTTGATTTTCTGTAATACAGTAGTCACTATCCAATAAAATGCTATTTTGAAAATATTGAAGATTGTTTTAGTAACCATTCCTGATATCAGATGACTTTAAATAGCGAATGAAATAAATATGGACAACTTTTGAACATGGTAGGGTTCTGTTGTTCTTTATATTTAAAGAGAATATTAGGAAAATAAAAGCAAATAAATTATCAAAACTTTAATGGAAAAGCAGAAACACACCGGTTGGATCAACTAAGTGATTAAAAATCAGAGAAATCTCAATGCCTTTAACTACGTGCTTGGTTTGTTTAGAAGCGCAGATTTAGATAGTATTAATTAAATTAATCTATTTCCTAAATGTCTGGTCGAGTTTGGGAAGCTAATATGTCTTCAACTGTAGAAACGAAGAACACCGAAATATAACAATTGAACGTAATGTAAATTCGTTGCACGTACTTACTTAAAGTCGGTTGCTTAACTTTTTCCTCAGTCCATTACTAGGAGAAGTTGGAGTTAGATATGTATTTTGGTACTTGTCAGAAGTTCAGAAGGTCTTTCTTTCTTGGGGTCTGCAAGTTCCCCATATTCTGTTCACTATGGGCCTTGAAGAAGAGAACGTTTTTTTGATATTGCCGTCAATCCAAGAACATCGTAGAAAAAATTACTTTCTTCAAAATCAATATCTTCTTCAGTTACCGTTAGACGGCCAATGAAGAGTTTCATTCTATTCGGACCCATGAAACATTGCTTCAATAATATTTGATAAAGTTTAGTATTCAAATGAACCATCTACCGCAGGGTTTCTCAAACTGTGTTCCGGTGAACCTGACCTGGTGTTCAGCGAAAATTTGCAAAGGTTTATGCATTGGATCACATTTAAAGATATTTGGCTTCACATGCCCATTACTTCATACGCCCTTATGTGGGTCCCATAAAAAAATTGTTTTAGGTGTTAAAATAAAGTGGTAAAACGTTACTCATAAAAAATTTGGAGACCTTTTTTAGGTGGTAAAATTGTAATCATTAATAATAATAATGAAAAAACTCAGGAGAAAGTGTTCCGTTAAAATTTCTGGGTTTGCGAAGTGGTCCATTACAGGAAAAATGGGATCTATCGAATTGGTCACGTCACAAAATGTCGAAGAGACAAGTGTGTATTGCCATAATTTTATGTTTGGAACTCAATGAGGAACAAAGTAACGTAGATCATCAAAAAAACGGTTTAAGAATCGCGCTCAAGATACACACGAAAATTAGTTGCTTGTGGCGTGTAGAAAGTACACCCTGTAGATCTCACTATTTCATGGGTACACATACACAAGAAAAGTGCATAGATGAATGTTTTTATTAAAAAACATTTAAGATTGCTTTTTCGGGCGTTTGGATTGGAAATTTGGGCGTCTTTCTGTATTTTGGAACTGGCGAATAAATGTTTCGGGGATTTTTACCTTTATTTGTTTATCTAAATTAAGACTGCATGTACTAAACAAGGTCAGAAAGACCGATAGGTCGATAGCCTTTTTTAGAAATAAAGATGTTTACTACTACTGTTTCGGGGAAATCGGGAAGGTTGCATAGCATTTTGATGCACATTGTGTAGAAACTTGATCTTTCCTGTAAATTTAAGCAAGTTCGCACCCTGATGAAGTCATCAAAGGTAGACCCCCATGTAAGGAAGCAATATTTAAAAAAAATTAGTTACTATAACATTTAAAAATGTAATTTTGGTCCCACTCAATACACCAGTGAATCTAAGGTATTTTTCAGTGTCGCCTAATAAATGCACATAAAAATACTCAGTGTAGGAAGCAATATCAACCTTGGCATCACTATTCTAGAAGTAAAATGATATATTATTATCGGGTAGGAAAACGTAGGTTTGAACAAGCGAGGGCAATTTGCATTGTTGGCTTTTATGGTTGGTTAACCATTGTTTCTGAGAGAAAATATAATCCAAATTCTTCTTATATCTGCCTTTTCGATTTTAGTTAAAGTTGTTTAACACATTTTGCTGAAAAGAATCTGCCAAAAGGGAATCTTTATTAACACTTAAATATCATGACTTTGGATGTTTCCAGTCTTTCAATATACTAAGGACATTGAAACTTTAATGAAGCTTAATTTAATAGCGTTACATTTTATAGCAGGTCAAAGGTTTGGAAATATAATTTTCGAAAACCAAACTCGATGAACCACAAGTGTATATAATTATCCCATTTCGACGTCAATAACATTACTTTGTACTACAGAAAATTGCAAATTCTCACATATTTTTGTTAAGCTAAGAACTTTGAACTAAGCATCTATTTTATTTTATTTTTTTTAGATTTTGAACAAAATCTAGCCGCGGCCCTCTTGCTGTAGGTGTAAAACATTTTCAAATATTATTTCAAACACGGCCAAACAACGCTCCCAGAGAAATGACGCCAACTTGGAATCACCCTGTATAATGTGCTTCTGCACATCATATGCAACAGGAAGGCGAGACTACTGGTAGTGATGAAGTTCTACTAAATGATTTCATACGTACTTCATACAAAATCCTTTTGGAATTCATTAAACAAACTGGGGTAATAAAGAAGGAGAGCAGACTTGGGAAGTTTAGTTTCTTGATTAATTTTCTATAGTCTTAAAAAAAATTAAGATTTGGTAGGCTCCCACTTGCTAAACGGTCGACATACATTATAATTGCTTCAGAAGCACGTGTTTTATCTAAACCATACATTAAGTTCATATCTTCTAATGCTTTAGATGTAAGCACTTTTATAGTTCTTAATTGCTGGGAAAATTAATCTACTTTCTAAAGTTTAAGTAAGAGAGCATTTTCCGACAACAAAAATCGACATCATCGACAACAAAAAAAATGCACATATGGTCAAATGCAAAAATTCTTTTCAGATATGTTTATTTCAATTTTGTCTAGTGCAGCAACCTTATTAACACACTATGCAAATTATGTAGTATTTAATAATAAAACATCTATAAATATTAATGACTTTTAACAAAGTATTATTCTTTATTGCAATATTCAACTAATTTGAAAAGCAAATCAGTGGCCATGCAGTTTCTATGCAAGATGAGATATTTAAAAGCGATATATCTTCAGCAATTTTGCATTGAAATTACGTACGACTTGCCTATTGAAAAATGAGACTTCCCATATTTCGACAAATCAATTACAACATTACTTTAAAGATTTTTGTTTGATTACCATATTCGCAATTTTCCCTGTTTTCATAATAAATGCGCTGGTCTGAAACCAATCGTAAGTTCGCAGTAATTAATAACCTAATTGCGTACATACGATACCCATGACTGACATTTAAAAATCCTTACTAATTGTTTAACGATTTACTACTGAATTGCCAATTGAATACTTGACTTGTCTTGTCTTATCCTAAATAAAAGCAAATTAAAGTAGTTTAATTATTTTAATTTCTCTCTTACATGTTCAGTTTTGAAACATACACACATGGCGTACTACATTTATGTTTATGCGTTTCCCATAAATGTGCTAATTTATTTAAAATGCTTTATACCAGGAAGTGGTAAGATAATATATACAGCGCGTTGCATGACATCCTCTTCTATATTAAGAAGTAACTGCGAGCATAAGATATAAAATATAGCAGCGTTCAAGAATTGGACATATTTTTATTCAGTTTTCTTAAATTTCAATGAAATAAAAGCAACATTTTTTAAAAATTTGCCTATCGCAACTTGTCTGCTTCTCTATCCAAGAAGTTCATTGCCAAGATAGAGCGGCAACTGTACATAAATTCGAAAGTTCTTGCTATTATCAAAACTCGCACTAACAGATGGAACATTGCCATTAAGCTATAACCGGTATCAAAGTTTCACAGAAACAACAATTGTCAGAAAGCGAAAATTGAGATTGAAACTTGAAAAATTCTAGGTTTTCATCAGTTCTTAACAGAACCTATCGCACAAGTTTAAGTTAGACGCTATTTATATTTTAAAAAATGCGTACATTGTTTAAAGCTTATAGTTCAATAACCATAGAAATTTGGGCAGTTTGCGGGCAAAATCTCTTTTGACGCCCTTACAATGACCACAACACCTTTACGTTACCAGCAGGTTGATCGATATAGCGAAAGTATATGCCTCATGCCTCAACATATTATTAAGAACATTCTTCCTAAGCTCAACAGTCGGCTTATAATTTATTTACTCTAAAACCTTAAATTAAAAAATGTCAACCCACATTTAAATTCATAAAATTTTTAAACTTTATTTATTTAAAGAAATTTGATTAATGAAATAAAATTATATATAGAACGTAATTTAGATAACAGTGCACACAACAAAATTTAACCAAAATAGTATTATCTTCTAATGGGATTCTTGCAGTAAGATATTCGATATTGATTTTTTTCCTGTGTTAAAGAAAATTTATTTATGAATCACAGAAAAAGATAAAATTCGATCGGAATCTGTTCGCTTTCAATGCAAGCCAATAACCAGTTTTGCTAAATCAGTTAATTTATTTATTACTGAGATAGATAGTTATTGAATATTCAGGAATTAATTATTAATTTTAATAGACTATTTGACGCCGAGAGCTGTTAAATTTACAAGTTTGTAGGTTGGCTAGATTGATATATTTCACATGAGACTTATTAAATAGAAGCTAATAAAATCTTCAATAGAAACACTAGTTTGTGTTTTTTTCTAATCACTAAAGTTTTAAAATTCGTTTATTTAAATTGAATAGAATGAAGCCAAGCAGATCATTTTGTAGATAAAAATAGATGTTTTTACAATAAAACCGTTTAACTTTCTGCAGTATAAAATTTACTAGTCAGCTTTGTGTATTGCTTTTGCAATTTCATTGACTGACTTTGTATACATTTGCAACATAAAACTTGAAAGTTTCAAAGTAGATGCATATGCATCAAATATTTAAATCTGTTTTAATTAATATTAATCTGGGGAAAGAAAACGTAAAGTTTTTTTTTCAACACTCGATTAAAAACATTTTAATATTTAATATTTAACGACATTTTAATTTAGGATTGGAAATATATTGCAATGGATATATCTAAGGAGCAAAAAAAGACAGAAAAAATTACTGGAATATGTAAAAAGGGCAGCAAACCAAATTTATACCCGTCTAGTCCCGAATCACCTCGATGCTAAAATTTAGATTTGTATAGAAAAGGTTTTTTGTTCTTCAATTATAGCCATTGCAAGTTTTAAAATTGTTTTGAAAAATGTTGCGAAAATCTGATATTTTACAATAACGCGTGTTGCATTGAACACCTAGTTGAATAAAGCTATCTGGTAAGCAACTACAAGTAGAAACACCTTGATGTTTTATATATGTTAGGCGTTGAACACAGAAGTAATACAGACTCCTTGCTATAATATTTACACTTCCTTGTTCGCTTTTTTCAACTAAAAATAATCAACAAATCCGGAAAAAATTAATACATAACAATTTTTAATACCAGCGGCGAGAACAATGTTACACTGATTAGAACCATATTGTTTTTACTAGCATCTCTTTTACCAAATTTCGTAGAAAGTTGAATGAATATTGACATGAAATGCGATACGATTCGGTTAAGAAAAATATAAAACATGTTGCGGTACTTAGATATTGCAAAATTGGAAGAAAATAATTAAATCGTACCATTATAGTGCACATTCAGTTTCCGTTCAGTTGTTGTTGCAAAAACCAACTAATCAGGCCAATCCCTAGATTATAGTAAATTGAAAATATTAATCGTTAGCACCTAGATTAGATTTTGGATATTTTTCGGTGCCTAGGAGTGGCTATACAGGTGTCCTAATCTTAGTATATGTATGTAAGATATACTGCTAAATGCGTAGCAGTTTATTGGTAATAGATATCATATTGCACATATGTAATTAATAAAACAACATTTTTTATTGCAATTAAAGCAAGCTTGGAAACAATGTTGGCTGCTTTAATAGCTGTGAATTAATGTAGCACCCCAAGTAAAGGTTTGATAACGTCTAAAATAAATCCTTCAGAATTCCACATTAAAATGTATCTTAAAATTTTCAAGTAAATCTTCAAATTACACTTACACAGTGCAGCAAGTTATTTAATTGGATAATTTAAGTGATAATTTTTACATAAAACACTCACATCGTTTGTTTTACTTCTTCTCGGGGTGGAGCTCGATGATGAATAAGCAGGTGAATTGCTTAATTGTTGCAAAAAATATGTGCCTAATATAATCTAGTAAATAACTATATTTTGAAAGTATTGCATAATATGAATTTGCAGCTTATTTTGGCCAAAAGACCGACAATATTCAAAGTTTCTCAACACTTCGAATTTTACCTCCTATTGCTCCTACCTCCGATTGAACCAGATCCCTTATAACTGAAATGGTTATAATGAGATTATAGAAAGTCAACATTAATTAGGGCAACTTTTTATATAAATTGTAAAATAGAATTATAATATTCTAGACCCTAACTATTTCTTCCATAAATATACACACAGATAAGTAAAAAATATACATACCTCTTGAGACCTTTGGGATCTTTTCGAAATTATAGCTCGATGCATTGAAGATTTTTTAAATTAAATAGAAACTTTATTATAAAACTACCTATACTCCCGTACTATTAATAAAAACCAAATGCACCATATAACAGGCGTTCTATACGATTAATTGCATAACATTTTACCATGCGGAACCCGAGCGTTATTTTCGCTTGAGAAAAATTGCCTCATTTCTTCACCCTACTACTTATGTCGAAGAATATAAAACGGTTTTGGGCCTATGAAGATCCAGTTCACCTTCAAACAGTGTCTTCAATACAACACCAAAAATGAAAACTTTGGTAAGCATTGAAACTAATATTATAAACTACAGATTTTCTAAAATTTGCTAGAAGGTTGATTGCAGAACTTAAAATCGGATAAGAAAAACGGAAAAAGTTAGAATACATTTTTATAAAATTTTACAATTTAGTTGTTTATTATTAATTTGATACACGTGATTGATATTTCTAGAATACAGTTATTAACATTTTTGATTGTTGAAATGAAAATTAACGCTTTTTAAAATTGTAGTTGTAAAATTAAAAAGGATTTAGCGGTTTCGGGTTTTTCAAACCCTCATTAGACAAAAGTTTGCTTACTTCCTAAAAAAATTGCTGTTGTAGGAATTTAACTTTTCGACGGTTTTTATAAACCGAAAAGCGTATTAAAGGAGTGGACGAATTGAGAATTCAGTTTCATTTTGACTGTAAACTAGAACTTTGAAAAACTGTTAGACCGAGAAACAGTAAGGAAGAAACGGATATTCAAACTTATTGTTGACCTACATTAGTTCTTTAGAGATTATTCTTATTCTCCGATCAATTCAGGAAGTTTTCCGATAGTTTTGGCCAATTTTTTTAATAAAATCATTCAAAATAGTTGCCAGTATCAAATTACCTGATTTATAGTTAATGACACATATAATTTGCCCTTATTTCAAAGGAATATTAAACATAGTAGATGTGAATGAGCATGAGTTTGATATGAAGTAGGATTTTAAACAGGGCAGCTGAGGTTCCACTAAAATTGGCAAGGAAAAATATATATTATAAATTGTTTGGGTTAGAATCTACTAGAGTGTTGATTTGCAAATATAATCTGAATTTGAAAATAACTACTGATTTGCAAATATTTTATGAAGTCATTAAAAAGTAATTTTAGGGAGTTATTTTCAATCTTTTCTATTTGATTTAAACAGTAGTAGTAAACATCTTTATTTCTAAAAAAGGTTATCGACCTATCGGTCTTCTGCCCTTGTTTAATACATGTAGTCTTAATCTAAATAAAAAACAAATATGAAAATTCTCTTATTTTATGTTAACAATCTTATTAAATAAACTTTCCAATTCTAATGACGAGAAAAAATTATTTTATTGTCCAGTAGTCAGTTGCGTTTGTTGATTTAAACATTTTTGTTTAAATGACAAATATCAAAAGGGTCGCGCAAATGAAAAACATGTATATCTTAATCAAATAATTCGGCTAGTTGTTAATGAAAATCAAAATCTTGCAGTAACGCAATTTTTGCAAAACCAAAATTCCTGGTAAATAAAATTGTTTGCTGAACGCTTACATGTCATACCATAGATCCTGTTTACTAATAAAAATGTATTTAAATGCATCTGAATTTCTTTTGGTGAAACTTTATATATAAATATAAACTAACGAACTAATTCAGAATTAGTTTCTTAGCTTCTGAGTGCGACTTTTGCAAATCTGAAAATTATGCTTTTGCTTACCATAATCGCAAATTCAGTTAACTAAATCAATAAATATTTCTCCCCGTTTTACGCTAAACGCAATTTCGAGCAAAATGGATTTTTCAACTCCGCGAATCAAATTACCTTCGCAAATTTCCGGCTTTAACTGTTTTTTTTTAATTAATATGATGTAGTTGAAAAGTTCGAGACTCAATGCTAAATTAGCAATCGACTTTTTGAGCAGTTCTAACGTAATTATTAATCTAATGCAAACTAGCAATTCGGTACTTAGTAAAAATATTAAAACCTTTTGAATCTCATAATAATAAACATTTTGGATTGATCAAATGGGAATTACCTATGTTCCCTTTATTTAAACATGTGTAAACTAACTAAATCAATTAAAAGCTGCAACGAGAATCGTTTAGTATTGACCCATCCCTATGGGCGGGTCATTGTTCTTAATATATAGTACTTATCCTTTGCTAGATGGAAATTACGCATGTACTTTCTCTGTATGAAGCGAATTTAAAATATTGCTTTACTCATGTGTGTGCTTATGTGTTGGAAGCTCATTGCAGGTCCAATGACTGCGTTCGTGAAGCAACGGTCATTGGGCTTTCATGTACCACATTGCAAATTCTTCACACCTGTTTATCGCACATGGTATGCTTTTATCTGCTGTTAAACGGTTTAGTGAATACTGAATAATTAGCCATTGTTATAAAAAAAAACTTAGATCAGGCTAATTAAGCTAAAAATGAAGCCAACTAATAAACCAAGTGAACAGCAGTGGCAGATAAATTAGTTTAATGCTATTGTTATCAGGCAGCTGCACTATTAAATTTTGCAAAAGCGGCTAAAACTTGTACAGCTGGTTGTGATGAGTATTATTCTACTAATATATTTTTTTCAGATCGCTTTCTTCGCTCTTGTAGCCCTCACCCTTGCCTTCCCAGGAGGGCATGAAGGCGGTGGGGACAAAGCTACTGAAGTCATTCATGGACACCCAGTGGTAACTGGTGTTTTCAAGAACCCTGGCATTGGATATTACAACAACTATGCCCCTAAAATCGAAGGTCCAGTTAAGCACCGAGGACATGGTCCCCATATCGAAAAGGAAGAACATCATTAGGGTTTTACTGATAACATTACGTATCTTCTCTGCTTGTTAAGTTTCTTGTTGTGATGATCTTAGGTTTAATAAATTATTTTTTATAAGTACGTGGTGTTTTGAGAGTATTGCTATCCGGCTCGAAGGACCAAATGTTCCGGCTCGATGGACCAAATGGTCCGGCTCGTAGGACCAAATGGTTTGAGAGATTAGTGTTTGGTGGGTATAGTTGGGGCAGTCGCAGAAATAATAAGCGCTATGGCCTTTTGCCAAGTGCGAAACCAGTACTGGTAACCACCGTTTATTACTTCAGTGTGCGATTGGGCTGGGCAGTTCTACCTTTGTAGACTTGTGACTATTTGTGTGTGGCGAAGACTGTCTTGAGATGACTACTGGGTGTAGTCCCGAAGAGTGTGTGCGGAAGACTGTCTTGAGATGACTACTGGGTGTAGTCCCGAAGAGTGTATGCTCACGACTGTTTGCGACAAGTGTGTTTCGACGACTGTCTAGTGAAGACGAGTCTATATCAAAGACTGCTGGAGATGACTACTGGGTGTAGTCCCGAAGAGTGTGTGACGACGACTCTTTTAGTCCTGACGAGTCTCTGGCGAAAACTGTGTTTTCCCGACGAGTCTATATCAAAGACTGTTTTGAGATGACTACTGGGTGTAGTCCCGAAGAGTGTGTGGCGACTGCTCCCGACAAGTGTATGGCGATGACTCTTTTGAGATGACTACTGGGTGTAGTCCCGAAGAGTGTGTGGAGATAATGAGATGACTACAGAGTGTAGTCCCGACGAGTGTGTGATCACGACTGTTTGCGACAAGTATCAGATGAAAACTGTTTGGAGATAATGAGATGACTACAGAGTGTAGTCCCGACGAGTGTGTGTCGACGACTGTCTAGTCCCGACGAGTCTGTGGCGAAAAACTGTTTTCTTCCCGACGAGTCTATATCAAAGACTCTTTTCAGATGACTACTGGGTGTAGTCCCGAAGAGTGTGTGGCGACTGCTCCCGACAAGTGTATGGCGATGACTCTCTCAAGACTGTTTGTACTTTTTCATCCCTTCTTTCGACTCGCGTGGTCAAAATTAGAGAAACAGGGTGAGGGAAAGATGTTTCCCACGATTTGGGTTTCGGCCCCTGGGGTTGTCGCGCCATTGGAATGTGGGCTGATTCTAAAGGGTACCAAAAGTAGACCTCCCGCCGAACGCTATAGAGTGATTTCTCACATCCTTCAAATTCAAGACAATGGTCATCGGTCAGCTGTGACAAGTGAGCCACCCAAAACAAAACAATGACCACTTATCTACAGGATGCTAAAATTGTCGCGACTATGATAAGCTGGAGAATCAACCTTTCAATCGCTAAACCCGGAAATAGCACTTGTGGTGACCGTCCCGAAGATCTTCGACAGGGGCGCACCATTTTCGGAATTCAATATAGAAAAAAGTCACAAGCCCAACAAATCTCTACAACAATGTTCAAATGTTATTTGAACACGTGGTTTGTTTTCATTTTTGTGGCGCCATAAATATTTAATAAGACTGTTGTTCTAGTGTGCAATTGATAAGCGGTTTCCAAAGTGACCGGTAGCAGAATCATTCCTAGATGTAACTAAAACCAAGGAAATGAAAATTTATAAGTTATCCAGAACTAGTAACTGAGAAGAGAACATTACTTTGAAGCGTATAGTACTGAACACGCAAAAGGGCAACTGAAACATAATAAAGTAGCCGGTTTTCTAATGCGATACTGAAAAAAAAACGGAACCTGGACTGTAATTTACTTTTCCACATGTCTAAATGGACGACGAAGCAAAAAAATATTCAGTCCCGGGCACGTTCTAAATTGGGAGAAGGGACGAATAAGCAACAAGCTCACAACTCAGATGGTCGCATGTTACGTCTAAGTCTTACTACATGGAGACGAAAGTTGAATTAGGGATGCACCAAACAAAAGAGAGGTTTTTCAGATGTATGTATACAGAGTGTTGCTTCAAAACAAAAAAACTACCAAAGAGAAAAGGCTGCAGCGATTCTGAGCTCCGTAATTAAAGCAAATAGGTACGAACTTATTCAACCGATAATAAGACGAAGTTACTGAGGAAAAGCTGGATTAGAATTATAATTGAACGGTTGAAGGAGAGAGTGCATTAGCAGAAAAAGTTGTCTTCAAAAAAATATTTATTACTTAAAATAAAAATATCTCTGTCGAAACTGGTCCTATAAATAAATCCTTAGAACATTTAAAGGTCGGTCATAAAAATTACATTAATTTGTTACAAACAAACATTTTCTTATTCTCTGAATTGCGAGTAGGTATAAGCAATTTCATTACAGTGGAACAATCCTACACCTGTCTATAACGACTATTTTTGCTTGAAAGAAAATGCTCCGATTTAATTAAACTAATAAAACGGAATACTATTTCTCGTCCAAAAATCAGTCGCAATTAGTTTAAATTAAAAAAACCAGTGGCTGTGATTGTCCAAACAGAATATAAATGTAATTACTTAATAAATTTAAATTTCTTTATATGGTAAATAAGGCAAATCTTGGCAAAAAAAATTGGTCAGTTGGTGGTTTAAATATAACATATACGAATACGCATTATCATGCATAACAGCTAAAGTTATCACAAAAAAGTTTGAACTAAAAATTAACTTTGATATTGAAATCAATTTGAATCAAACCGTACAAGTGCCCTAACCCAAAACCCACTGCACAACCCCCCCACCCAACTACGATACGAACGCACAAACATGACAAAGATCTTGGAAAGACTCATACATCTACAGACAAAATGGACAAACAACCCCTACAACTGGACCATACTGAATCCCCTTTGTCTTACAAGACCAACCAGACAATCCCGCTTCCGTTTCCCTACATCAACGCTACTCGAACACTTACAAACGCAACTGACTACTGGACAATAAAATATTTTTTTCTTGTCATTAGAATTGGAAAGTTTATTTAATAAGATTATTAACTTAGAATAAGAGAATTTTCATCTTTGTTTTATATTTAGATTAAGACTACATGTATTAAACAAGGGCAGAAAGACCGATAGGTCGATAGCCTTTTTTAGAAATAAAGATGTTTTCTACTACTACTATATCATTATAAGAAAGAATATGTGCAAGTAAAATACCAAGTATAAGGAAGATATAATAGTTCGTCTATTTCTTTAATATCATACAATTTCAACTACAGATCATAATATACAGATACAATTCAAAAATGGCAATTTTTTGCTTCTTACAAATAACATATAATGGAGAATTGATACACAAAATCCGCTAAGTTGATAGCAAATTTGCCACACTTAACAACTTTCCCCACATAACGACTTGTCTGAGTTTTGTTAATTTTACAAAAGTCGTCCATAAACCCAACTTAAAGCATATCCCAATTTGAAAAATTAATAATAGATTTTATTAAAACGAATTTATTAATCGAATCACAAAAAAATTATTGTATACTTATTTTAATACTTATATTTATTGTATACTTATATTTATTTTGATTATTGCATTCTTCCAATTTAAAAGATACGCGACTAAATATATACGACATTTCTCTAGCATCTGTGATCATCATTCTCAAATGTGATGTGACATTGGGTTAGTTTGAGTTAGTTTACCTCATCTAAAAGCATTAAACGAAAATTGCGATTAAAGGCAAATAAGAGACAAGCGCTAAAACCAAGTAGAGTATTGAAACAAATTTCTCATATTGAGGAGGTAAGTCGAATCGCTAACCGAATAAAATCCGGAGAAAATATAAAATCGAATAGAAGAAATATTCTAAAGCCTCGTGTTGAGGCCTAATTAAAATTCTATACCGGTCGCATTCAATTGCAGTTTTATACATTTTTGTCTGACATGAGCAGGGAACTCGATTTGTTTATGGAAATAGCACAATATACAGAACTCGATGTTTTTCTCATGCAGTTAATGAAACGTTCTAATCATATTTCTTTAAACTCTGGGAAAACATAATATTTTTATTGTGAAATGGTAGATAACAATGAAAAATATACAGTTGTAATTAAAACAGATTTGCTCGTTCGCTGATTAATTTGTCACAAGGTCCCAATTAGGAACCAGGAAAATTCAAATCGGTTGGAGAGTGAAATACTGGTAAAATGGTGAGATTAAAATGGCTGTTAATTGGGATTAAAATTTGTTGTAAGTATTTTTTTTATTTCCTTGCTATGATCTACATAGATTAATTACTTTTTAAATTACTGTTCACAAATATTTTTGTTTTATGATTTAATGCTTATTGGTATTATATCCGCATTAGTTGCAGCCCTTACAATTAAAGAATTATGATACAATTTTCTAATTGGTGAAAAATGTCTGCTGAGGTGTTTGAGTGCCTTAAACAATAGTCTTTTTGTCCTTTGTCTCTTATGATTGATTTTCTCTTTGTGCTGATTTATCTAATCTTTTATAATAATGAAATATAACTTTTACTTGATTTAACACTGAAACCACTCTGTCCCCTTTTAGAGCTCTGCCGATGGCTTAATACAGCCGAACCGTTGGTGTAAAGAAAGCTTTGTTTTTTTTCTGCATCTATATTTTGACCAATTAACCCAAACACCTCAACAAACATTTTTCACCAATTAAATATAGCTCTAGGCAATTAACCACATAGTCCGTAAATAATGTATAGTAGAGCATATATGTTCTGAAGGGTTAAACAGTGAATACAAATTATTATTATGTAATTTATCGAATTACAAAAAGCATAAATAGTAGTAAACATCTTTATTTCTTTATAGCATAGCATAATATTTTAAAGATTTTTAGCTATTTAATCATCCAATAGAACTTTTAGATTTTACCAAATACTGTTTCCAAACATTTCCAAAACCTCGTAAAAATTCTCAAATTATTATTGGGTAGTTTTTCGAATCGTTTTTGTTATCGAAATTTGTTAATCAACCTTTAGTAAATCCCTTCTGTAAATAAGTAAATACTTGCGTAACATTGACATGAAATAAGGAAATGGTGACAACTATTGGTTGATAATAGACAATTTTAAGGTCGAAATGTGTTTACCAAAATAATTTTTTTAGTTCCTATTTTTTATAATTAATGTAAAAATTGTGACTGTTCCTTATTCTTGATATGCTAAACATTTTATAATAAAAATTATGAAATGATAATAATTACTTATCAATATAAATCGGTCATTTTACAACTTTTACCTACTATAATATTTTACTCTTTCCCTTCTCATTTTACAATACTTAGAGGTGCTTTTGCAAAAAAATACAAATCCGTTTTGAAACTGATTTTCTATTGTGAAATATTATGTCTAGTAAGCACAAGTTATATTATAAAATTGCGTGTTTTTGTGCCTGCAAATTATATCAAAAACTGGCACAGTTTAATTTGTGTCTGATATTTAACCGCAACCCGAGTTACTAGGTGGTTATTATAAAAATTAAGTTTTTCTTAAATTGTAATCAGATATTTTAGTCCAAGCTCTCAGTGACAATATGTAATATGCACTGAGTTTAAAAAATTCTTCAAAATGGGCATTTTAAGATTAGCAAGAAGTTGATGTTAGAAAGTGGATTACTAATAAGCAATATTATTTGGTGTTGAAAACAGATTTATTTAAATAGGGAGCATATTTCACACGAATTCATTCAGTGTAAATACTTTTTACTGACTAGTTTGCACAATTCATTATTAACTTTACTTGTCCTTTATTTATCATAGCCGCCAGTAAAAAGTAGGAACATTTTATATGAGTTATTAAAATAGTTTATGTAAGCAGTTGCTTTTATTTGGAAATAACGAAT
Source organism: Dendroctonus valens (assembly GCA_024550625.1). NCBI lineage: Eukaryota > Metazoa > Arthropoda > Insecta > Coleoptera > Curculionidae > Dendroctonus > Dendroctonus valens. Next base: position 77,942 of record JAJTJO010000316.1, on the reverse strand, counting down.
TAAATAGAAAGCCAACAGTTTAATATAAATACGTCGGAGACACAGTAATAATCCGACTTTTCGTGGCACTTTAGAACACAAGGAAATGTTCGGAATAAAATATCATGAACATAATTGAATAAAATACTTTTTGCCAAAGGCAAAAGACATGTGAATAATATGTTGGAAATCAAAGTATTCACATTGCGAGTATGCTGATTATGATTCGTTTATAATAATGATTTCCATTGAATTGTTGCATGTTGATATTGAACAACTTGAAAAGTGGGAAAGACACTAAAGCTCAGGTGTAATAATTGCCAATAAGTGATGATTGATATTGGTGTGTGTAATTTTTAATTATAAATTTATATATTTTTTACTTAACTGAATTTGAAGACAAAATTGATGCGTATTCAATTTAGGACAAAGACGAAAGATGTGTATTTCAAGTGTGTAGTAATAATGTATTTTTAATTATGCATAGTACATATTGCATAGTAATGCATATGCATAGTACATTTTTAATTATGCATAGTACAAGATGCGCTAGCAAATTTGATTTAAGAAACTAATTTTTATTATTTATTATAGTAGTAGTAGTAGTAAATATCTTTATTACTAAGAAAAGGCTATCGACCTATCGGTGTTTCTGCCTATTTATTATATATTTTTGAAATTTTATTATTGTATTATTATCAGTTAAATTAATGCTTAATAAACTAACAAAAATAAAGCAAATTTAATTGCAGCCATATGCGAAAAGGATACTCTTATCAACAGAATTTTAGTCTCTCAATAACATTTTTCTGCCTTCGTTTGAGTAGGCAATTTTATTTTATCAGGATTCATATTCGATCCTTTCGGCTAGCCAGATAATAATTATTAGATCAGAAATGAACGTTCAAATCCAACGAGTACTAATATAAATTATATTAGTAGTCGTTAGTAGTCGTAGTCGAAGACTAATATAAATTATATTAGTAGTCGTTATTCAAAACCAACAGCGCTCGCTCTTTAAAAAAGTCGCATCTTTCACACGAAAGCAAGTAGCAACTTGATATTTGACTAACTTTAAAGACGCTTAAAGTTCAACCCAAATTGCCCAGAGTCATGAATTGTACCAGCTTAGTAAATGCCGATCACATCATGGAAATTTTTATTTACCTACGCTATCTCCTCTAAAAATTCACACCTTCGACATCTTAAACGACTTAACTTAAACATCTTCGACTTAACATCTTTAAAAAACACCTGACTCTAAGATGATGAAAGTTTAACAGATTTGGTTTTTGCCAGCTTAGTAAATATGGATCTCAAAATTCGTAAATATCGGTCTAATTATGAATTTTCACTGGATTGCAATCTTGCGTTTAAAAAATCGCGTCTTCCAAAAGAACCAAGTAACAAAAATTTGAAATTTTCACTATTGTTAGGAGACACTTGGCTCATCGATGCTGAATGTTTCATAGACATGGTCAAGAATTCTGAGTTTCAAGACTAATAATATCAGTTTCAGTTGGTAGATGGTCTTACCTCAATTGCCTTCACTTCAAAAATTCGCATTTTCCTAGCTGAAGCAAACAAGTAACTTAAAATAGAAATGTGTTTACAGTTTTGAAGTGCATATGAGTTTTAGTAGTAGTAGTAAACATCTTTATTTCTAAAAAAGACTATCGACCTATCGGTCTTTCTGCCCTTGTTTAATACATGTAGTCTTAATCTAAACAAAAAACAAAGATGAAAATTCTCTTATTCTAGGTATTATATATAATCTTATTAAATAAACTTTCCAATTCTAATGACAAGAAAAAATTATTTTATTGTCCAGTAGTCAGTTGCGTTTGTAAGTGTTCGAGTAGCGTTGATGTAGGGAAACGGAAGCGGGATTGTCTGGTTGGTCTTGTAAGACAAAGGGGATTCAGTATGGTCCAGTTGTAGGGGTTGTTTGTCCATTTTGTCTAGTAGATGTATGAGTCTTTCCGAAATCTTTGTTATGTTTGTGCGTTCGTATAGTAGTTGGGTGGGGGGGTTGTGTAGTGGGTTGGGGTGTCTTATTCGTGTTATTATTCTTAGTGAAATATGTTCTGTTGTTTGTATATAACGTTTTGTCCATTTCTGTTCCGTTGGATCATGAGTATATGTCCATAGTTCTAGCAAGGGTCTACAAATAGCTTTATATATTTTGGTGGCGGTCTTTGTGCTAATTCCTCTGCTCGTTGTAGGTCAGTGATCGGAAGTGTTTTGTTCTCTTTATTGTTTCTGCCCTGATGTTTCGTATGTGTTTAGTGAAATTTAAGTTTGTGGTCAATTGTGATTCCAAGGTATTTTACGTCGTTTTTTGGTTGTGTCGTTTGTCCGTCTGCAGTTATTGTAGGGGTTATTGGTTATTGTATTAGGTTATTGTATGAGTTTTATTTTAGTTATAATTGTCTTTATATTATAGTTAGTTAATATTATAGCCTCGAAGCCTTTTCATATACTGACTGATAATAAAGGTAACTTGCCTTGCCGTAAGGATACAAATATTTTGCTGCATTGGATGTTTTATTTGGAAAGTTTTGTTTTAATTAGCCAATGCTTTAGCTGATTTGCAATATTCTCATTCGTGTGCTTTATTTAATTTTTAAAATTGGTTTCAATTGCTATCAAGTGGTGATAGATCTAGTTGTCGAATTCGGTATACATATTTATGTGTTGTTTATCCATAACCCGTTAAACGTTTGAAAGTTTGAACCGTTTTTAATAGAGTTTTATAATTTTACATGTGAATCACGTAAACAGTAATAGAACATAGAAAACTTTTGTTGCCTAGTTGGCCTTAATTTAGCTTGTCGAATAGCTGTAAATTTATATTTTTCGTTTTGTCGTTCGTACTTAAAAACTGTTTGGACTGTAGGTATTCCAATTAAATACTCTTCAAACATGTATCGTACTAAAGAATGCATTTGAAACTAAAATGAGTTTTGATGTTCGGATCTAATCGATTAGATTCTTTTAAACCCTGAAAGGCTGGAAATGTGGGTTTACGGAAAATTACATATTCTGTGCATACTAAGTTAAGGTCAATGGTAATTTCAACATCAGCGTGTTCTATTTCGGGCCCAGCCATGCGGAAAATTAGGGGAATGTTGGGTAATCACAATTTCAAAACGGTGTGGTAAAAGCACTTGGCTTGGAAATTAAAAAGCCTTTCAGAAAATCTGCTTCAATATTTAATGGGAAAAAGTAGGGCATTTAAAATACACAATATATATCTGAATGCCATGTCATAAGTCATAACTAATATTACTGTTATGTTTTCTTTATCACTTTTCAATGGAATTGAGAATGACGAAACCAATTTGAAAATGTTGATGTCTGATTGATTAATATTGATATTATTTCGGTTTGAATAGTGTAGATGTAAAGTAACAAGTATATCGTGTCGTTGATTTTTGCTTTATTTATTATACATATGTATCTTCGAAAATAAATTCCAAAAAAATTGAAATGCAATTTCAAGACCTCGTCAGAGTCAAGAGCTACTTTGACTATATCATTAAAATGCTGCTGCGCTGCATAACAAGGTTTAAATTGGATCATCCACTGTTCAAGTGTGCAAAAAAAAAGAAATAATTTATTTCTTTAATTTTCTGGGAATCCCAAGCAAGGTTAAACAAGCCTTAAAAAGTAATTCGGCTAGTATTTCCAATCGCTCTGTATATCGTTTAATAGTATTGATCAGTTAATTCTAACCATTTCTTTTTTATTATCAACGACGAAGAAATGTAACTATAAATTTATTATTAGCTGGAAAACAGACTGGGAATTCCGGCAATAAATTTCAACGGATCTTTTAAAAATGGGAAGTGCCGGAGCTGCAATTATACAGCAAAGACATTAAACATGTTTTTTTTTAACTAAGTGCAAGTACTAAACACGATATCTGTCTATACTCGTATAACCATAAACAATCAATAACCAATGTCTGACATATGATTCAGAGATGTGGGCAGTTATTGAATGAAAGTTTTCTCTTTGATAACGTCGAATGATCAGAGAAACCACGAACGTTATATGGTTACTATATGTGTTACTATCCTTATATGGAAGTTATGTAATTATTGCGGCTATAAATCATAAATGATCATTAGATTATTATATTGTATTGCGTTGTGTACGAATTGTATGTATATTAGCGTCTTAAAATAAATGTAAGGTGTTTTTAAATAAAATATTACAAAACCTCAGTTTGATAACTTGAAAACTGAAATAAATCGAGAAAGTGAGTGAACCAGTGCCAAGACTGGTCTGAACTTATCGCCAAAAGTCAACAATAATTTCATATCAACATTTTGCCCGATTTCCCCTAACTGAATGGAAAATTACCGGATAACAAATATGTTTTCCAACTATCCCATCCAGGATCGCATTTCAAATGTACTGAGGCTGGGTTAGATAATAGTTCGTTGATTGATATGCACAACTTAGCATTACAGCCTACTCGAGCACAGGCAGCAAATTGTGCTATTTATAAACTGCTCCTTGTTAAAATTATAACCGTCTGATGGAAAATTCCACTATGCATTTTGACCCACCTTATCTGCTCGTCTATCCATGTTATGCTGATAAACGTTCGCATAGTTTTGCAATTTTTTAAAGTTTCTGCAGGTTGTTCGAATTACCTGTTGCCACAACTCAAAACGGGTTTTCTATAATCAAAATATAATTTTCTGCTGATTTTTTATATATATTATGTTGTAGATTATCAAGGCAATAATAATACAAGGTGATTCCAAAGTGGTTATTGAACCTGAAACTTTTAGAACAATCTCAACATTCTTATTCAGTTTAATGGTCAATTGGTCTACTATTATTATAGCCCATTAATGCAAGAACGCAATTTGAACACACGCTTATATAATTTTTTTGGTAAACGTACAAAACTGTATTTTTTGTAACAGTTTCGATATGCGGGCAAACAATGTGTTGCTTATTTCAAGAAAATAGATTATCTTTCACGCAATCAAAACTTGGAAACTTGCCCCAACTGAACTGTTAAATGCAGAAAACATGTTAGTTAAGACAGTGAACGATTAATACCAGTTTCAGTTCCTGGCCTACGAAACTGATGCAAGAGAGCACTCAAGATTTATGGTAGATTTCGCCAAAAGCTTATGTAGGGATTTATTTTCAAGTTTGGGCAACTTCGGTCCGAAAACATTTCTTCAAAACAAATAATAATAAAATATGTAAATTTCAAAATGGATTATTTAATTAATTTAAAAGACCGTCGTCATATTCATGTAAATATGCAAGATATAGTGAGAGTGTAATTTCTCTTTTTCATTAGGAGCTTGTCAGTTACATCTCTTCTATTTTATTTATTTCTCCTTTTCATTGATCTTTCGGGAATCTCTTGATCTTAAAGTCCACTACAAATGATTATAATCATTATGTATTTTGGTTCGGGTTAGATTTTACAGACTTGAACTATTTCAAGTTCAAGTCTAGCACAATGAAACCAATTTAGTTCCGAACAATTCTCATACTGACACTGCAAGTATGATCTCAATCACACAATCTCCATTGTTCCTCGACTATTTTTCGCTGTTTTTTTTTTAGTTTTAATATTTATATATGATTCATTTTTCGTATGGAACAAAAGTTTGTCGAAATCTTTTTTGAACAATCAACAAGCAGAAGATAATAGACATGTGTAAGGATCACTATCCACAAAAACTGCGAATGTTATGTTTTGTTTGCCTTGGGATTTTTTTCCCTTTTAATACTCGAAATAAGTAAAACATTTTTCTCGGTAGCATACAAAAAAGTCCGAAAACGCGAATGAGTATAAACAGTTCTGGCTATCCCCAATCTTCAAAAAATGTTTGGTGAAAATGCGACTTTTAAATTAAGAATGGATACATTTGTTATTTTTTTCTTCCTTCTCACATTATATTACACTGTCCGTTTACTATGGCATATTAAGCTAAAGTGTTGTAGCCGTGAACAAATAATTGTTGAATATTTAAATTATTCAATAAGAGAATTCCTCAAAATATGTTTAAACATTTCAAAAAAGACCTGATATTGATATCTCAAATGTGTCTGCACCCCGTTATGTAAAATATAGCAGCATACATTAACATGGAAACAGATACGCTTGTCAATCAAGATAAGACAAGTTAAAAATAAATTAATTGTACTGTTGTTAAACTTGTCTTGATTTAATCATTTGGAATCATCACGACAAAGTTAATCGTTAGTATTTGGGTCATCGTAGAATGTATCTGTGATCTTTCACATCATCGTTCTCATTTGTATTGAAAAGCTTCAACAATAATGTACTTTCTCAGCAAAGTGTGACATTGAGAGAAGCTCAGACGATGCAGAGTAACGATAGCTATTACGTAATTTCAAGCTAATTTTAATTCATTATTAGTCATTGAACAGGCGCACCCTGTAGCATTGCTGGTATAAGTGATTCAAACGCGTATTGAAATCGAATGGAAAATTTCCATCCAACTTGGCAATTTGCCGACTCCAAGTGAGAAAATCCGATGACTTATTTATTACCTTCACTAAATCTCTATAGCATGATCCAAGTAAAATGGTGATTATCGTTCTAAAACTGAAAGAAGAACGGGTTGCTTTAAGACTAATAAATATGTAATAGAGAAAGCAAGGAAATTATTTAATACTGTAAAATAGGAAATAATTTGAGGCTATGAAATAGGCGCGAAGTGCAAAAGTTAATGCAGAATAAGACATAGTTGGAACGTAATTAAGCTTTTACAAGTCATATGATTAGGTGATTAACCGCTTATGGCAATCATAAAAGTAATGGCTAAGAGCCAAGTGTTAGTGTTCCAAGTGCCATGTGTGATTTTCTAACGAGCAGCATAAGATCTTTGTTGAATTTAAAAGTTCAGCAATTTACCAAAAATAGTTTTAAAAACAAATCAAAAGGTGCTAGTGGAAAACTACAGAAACCCATGAAATGTTCCGACACATAATTGATCTTCGTCATGTTATTGCACAAGAATCACTTTTTGTCTGAAGTTGACTCATTAAGAATCGCTTAGGTGTTGATAAAATTTGTGAACGCATGTGACTGAAATTTTCACCTGATTATACCACATTAATTACTACTAAAACCTGTGTTAAATATTGTGTAGACGTCATTGGAAATGCAAATATTCCATTTTTACAACTCTTGTATTTTATTATATCAAAAGATTTTTACAAATAACGAGACGACACTCCTGCAGTATTTATTGTGATAAGCTGAATATTAATTTTTCAATATTAATAATTATTCGCATATAATATAATTTTTTGATTTCATTTATGTAGCGTAGGGTTGCAATCCGATTTGTTTCTAAATAAGGAGCAAGATTCCATTTATATTTCAGTAACTCAATGTTATTATTGTCTGCTTTACCGAGAACTTTATAGTTAGACAGATATTGTTTCTGCTTGATCAATCGTTTCTGGACGGGTTAACGGTACTACATTTCCCAAAAGGTTTTAAAGTATAAAATTAGCGGTGAAATTTACATTACAAGGTTTCAGACACAAAGTTAAATGTAATTTTCCCCAAACGAGTCTGTTGAATAAAGAGTGGGTAAACTGTGACATAAGTTTACAAAGTTGGAAAAGCAGCGAATCGTTTGCAGACGGTGATTTGCAAATAAAAAATTACTTTTCCTAAACCCAAAGGAGCAGCAGCTAGTTGTACTCACGATTTTTATAAACTCAATGACAATTTGTATTGTATTTATTTTTCTAAAGATAGAATCAACAAATTTATACCGATTATTGATGAAGTTTCTGATGATGAATATCTATCAAAAAGTATATTTCATTCTTCTTTTGTGCTTAGGTTATTATACGAAATATATTCGAGGCTGTTATGGTTATGGGAATGGCCGCTGCATTTTAAATTCCTCAGGCAGTTATATAATAAATTTGACTAATTTTAAAACTGCATCTGCGAAATTAATGACATTTATTGAACTGGTCAACTGATTAACTGGAAAACTTAAAAATAGACTGAAATTTAAACCCAAGAAAAATATTGGGCATGACAATATTAGGAAAATAATCCAGTGGCATGAATCAATATTTGTATTTTTAAAGTGCTTTTAAGAGAAAAGGGAAGAAAGTTGCTCAAACCTTAAAGGCACAATGGGTGGAAAATCGACTAAAGTAGAGGGAGGATTTCCGAACAATCAATAAGTCGCAATCTAACAAGCAAATTGCTAAATTTATATGAAACAAACCATGAAAATGTACATCAAATATATAAAATGTTCATATATAGACGTCAATATACTTGTTAGAAATGTATAAATGTTCGTTATGTATGGAGGAATTTGCTTGACTTTTAATAATTATTAATAATATAATGCAACTATTATTGCAAATATGTTTTTTGTTATTTTATAATATTTTTGGGAAAGTTAAATTTTCAAATTTACCGTTTTTATATAACTAGTCTATAGACAGTATATAGTATATATAGTATATAGTACTATAGACTAGTCTATAGACTATATAGTAACAGAAAAACTAATTTCGTTCGCTAAAAACGGACTTATTGCTAAATTAATATAAAAAAATACGCTTGATTCATTGAAAATGTACCCCAAATATATAAACTTTTCATAATGTAGCCGTAAACATACTTATTGGAAATGTATAAAGGTTCGTTATTAATAAAATATATGGAGGAATTTGCTTGATTTTTAATAAATTAACGGTTAACTTAAATTTGAAATATATATTTTTTTATTTTATGATAGTAGTAGTAGTAAACATCTTTATTTCTAAAAAAGGCTATCGACCTATCGGTCTTTCTTCTGCCCTTGTTTAATACATGTAGTCTTAATCTAATAAAAAACAAATATGAAAAATCTCTTATCAGGTTAACAATATTATTAAATAAAATTTCAGTGGCAAGAAGAAATGATTTTATTGTCCACTAGTCAGTTGCGTTTGTAGTGTTCGAGTAGCGTTAATGTAGGGAAACGGAAGCGGATTGTCTGGTTGGTTTTGTAAGACAAAGGGGATTCAGTATGGTCCAGTTGTAGGGGTTGTTTGTCCATTTGTCTGTAGCTGTATGAGTCTTTGCGAGATCTTTGTCATGTTGTGCGTTCGTATAGTAGTTGGGTGGGGGGGGCTGTGTAGTGGGTTTTGGGGGTGTCTTATTCGTGTTATTAGTCTTAGTGCAATTGTTCTGTTGTTTGTGTCTAACGTTTTGTCTTTCTGTTCCGTTGGTCAATAGCTTTATATATTTGGTGGCGGTGTTTGTGCTAATTCCTCTGTCTTTGTAGGTTAGCGATCGGAAGTGTTTTGTTCTCTTTATTGTTTCTGCCCTGATATTTCGTATGTGTTTAGTGAATTTAAGTTTGTAGTCAATTGTGATTCCAAGGTATTTTACGTCGTTTTTTGGTTGTGTCGTTTGGCGGTCTGCAGTTATTGTAGGGGAGTCAGCGTTGAGTCTGTGGTTTGTGAGCAGAAGTTGTTTTTTTTTGACGCGTTTGGTGTTAGTCTCCATTTATAAAACCATGTCATTGTGTTGTTTGTTAGTGTTTGGAGTCTTTGAGCTGCTCGCTCAGTAGTTTTGTCATGTACAATAAGTGCCTTGTCGTCTGCGTATTGTAATATGTATGCCGATCTGTCGATTTGATTTTTGTCTGGTAAGTTGTAATTGTATATGTCATGGCAGTATATGGCATAGCTATTTTATGATATATTTCAACAAAGTGTAAATTAATGGACTAATTAATAACGTTTTATCAGACTAGTAGCAGACAGATTAATTGGGTTAATAATATTTATAATTTTATACAGGGTGTCCGGAAATGGTTGCAACCAAGATATTTCGAGAGAAAAAATTAATGGGACAAGTTCCTATAACTCTTTTCGAAAACTCGATAATAACTGATCTACAGGACGTTAAAGTTTAATAAATTTATAACAATTAATTTTTAATAATTTAATGAATTTTTAATACTTATTAGCTAATTAAATATTTAATAAATAGTCATTAATTCTAAGTGCCCTTGTTTCGATGGAACACTGTTAAACGTTGGACATAATTTAACGTGCGTTATTGCTTACACCCTGCCAGACAGTTTTAAAAGTAGATTTTCTCGAAAACGACTCATTTTAGAGAGATGTGACAAGTGAACCTTATTTACGCCATTTTGAGCGCTCTTTACTTTTTGTAACCATATACAACAGAAAGGGAAAAACAAAAAAATGTTTAGTTATTAAGTAGATGACATGGGTGAGTTCAACTCCTTAGCATTAACGGATAAATGTCAAGTTTTGATAATAATACATACAATTTGAAACAATAATACATATGATCATAACTAATAGGTGTGCCAAATTTTGGACCAATCCTTTATCCAACAAAAAAGTTATTCCAAAAAAATAATTTAAAAAATCATACTTGAACGCCCTGTAGATCAGTTATTATTGAGTTTTCCAAAAAGTGTTATAGGAACTTGTCCCACAAATTTTTGCTCTAGAACTACCTCGTCAAGTGTTGATCGCACCATTTTCGGACACCTTGTATGCATATTCAATTATGTACAAACTTATTTAATTATTTATTTACTTAAAAAATAAGAAAGTAAAGATACCATTTTGAAGCTTTTCGAAGTTTTTCTAACTAGAATACGATAAATATATTCGATATAAAATGAGTTAATGTGAAAAGTCGCAATGGAAAATATCGAAAATAACAGAATGGACTGTTTATCATACTAGCACTAGTTATATTTTTAAATGCGGTTTTAAGGTGCAAATCCAAATTATAAAGAAATATTTTTATTTCAAATTCCACTTTGATTGAAATGTTTCCAATTGGGAAACAATGGCTAAACATAAAAGCTAGATGTGGCGCTCTTGGATGACACCATATAATCTGCTTTTATTTTTATTTAATTCAAGTTTAAGTGCAAAATATAAAAGATTTAAAGATTATATATGGTATCTCTATCTCTATTATCGTCAATGCAGGCTCAAGTATCTTATCAGATCTAATAAATCGCATAGTCTATTCAAGGGGTGTCTTGGGCCTCGAGATTTGAAAATTTACAAATGATAATATGATACATTTTTAATACGGTCTACCGGGCCTACCGCTCTAAAGGGACCATGTCTTCTGGATTAACGAATAGTCTAATAATCCCGTGCAACGTGATAACCAGATCAACCAAAAGGGTACAAGGAAACTGTTCACCTACTCCTTAAAAAAACATACAGTTTATCAGTAATTTCAATCAGCAAACGTCATAAAACAAACAAAAATTACGATTGATTAACGAATGGAAATTTTGGAGTTGTTAATCCGGCTGATATCGCGGTGTTGAAGCAAGAAGCAGAAGCAGAAGCAGTTCATTGGTAGAAGAATACAGTTTCTTTTAAACCATTTACCAGATATGGAAGAGGCAGCAATTGAAGTTAATTCATTATGATCGCGTCCGGCATTAAGAACTCAACAACTTCTGAACCCGTCAACAAGACATCTTATAAAAACGTGAATTTATTGGGCGAGATAAAGTCGATTTTTCGAAGAACGAAATATTAAATGGCTAGAGTTATTCAATTCTAGGTTGTAAAAATCCACGTTTAGTACCCAAACATCGAGAGCCCTAGATATTAATTCTTTCTGCACAATAAAGAACAAAACCAATTTAAGAGCTACAGCATATTTGATCACTTAGCTTCTCAAAAAGTAAGTATTTTGTACTTAATAGATGGCAATGTACACAATTTTGATTCAGAACAATTATCGTTAAATGCTTGTTACTTATTGTTACATTATTTAATTACAAGTGCTAATAGTTTATCAGCTGTATTTATTAATACCAATTAATACCAAATGAATAGGTGATTTTCTCTGGTTGAATTGAACTACCTTAATATTTGTAAAAGATGTTCTTTGGTACTACTGGTACTTTATTAATATAAAATAAAAGAGAAACCGGCACAAAGGAAAACCGGTAGAAAACTAAAATTAAATATGAGAAACAAAGGACAAACACAAATTGTTTAATAGTAATTTAAAAACATAGACCTTAGTCAACACACAAAGAAGGAAAACTCAGGAATTAACCTTTGCTATCCCAGAGAGAAACACAAATAAGGTCACTGACTATGAATTTAATGTTTTTTTTGTTCAGATAAGGGGTAAGTTCATGATTCCAAAGCGGGGTATATTATTAGAATTATCGAGTTAATTCGTCCTGCAAGTGTAGCAACATTTTATACGTAAAACTGAAAGTACGGTCTTTTCCTTTTGGAGCCCTGAATATGGCTAAAAATATAGCCGAAAAAATGACCCAAGTAAAATACTGTGTTTTCTTTCGCTGCTATTTGACTGAGAATCCCAGGAGGACGAAAGAAAATCTTTCACCAATTAATATCACGGTTACTATCTGTTTACAAGAGAACTACTTTAATATTGTTTGTTCTACTGCACTTTGAAGTCTCAGAAATTGATAATTAAACGTACAAATAAAGCATAAGGAATTTAGTAAAACATACTAGTAGGACTAGTTTCGATTCCTTATTCTTTAAATAGAAATATCTATTAGACTCTCAGTTACCCTCCTATTATTAATTCCAATTACACATAGCTCTGTATACACTAATGATGCATCGTCGTGACATACCCTGTATAGTTGTGTATATTTTCCTGACTGTACTTCAATTTACTTAAAAAAAAATTCTCCTGGGTTTCAGTCAATTTTATTATTTACAATGTCACAAATACGTTTCGGTGTCTTTCTCCACTATCATCAGTTTGTCTAAAATATATATTTACAGTTATCATCAATTTAAATAGAAAACTTTCACCAAAATTCACATATTAAAATACAAATCACACACATATTAAAAAGTACATCAAGAACATTGGTTTTCAGGTGATGAGTCAGGACAAACATGTCTGGGAAAAGACTAGAATCTATTGTTTAGAGATTTAAATTTAACTTACGCGTATAGTTGTTTCTACCTTCACATTTGACTGGTCACTGAATTTTCCATATTTTACTCGATATCAGCGAGCGAAACAAAAAAACTGTTTATCTTTCGCCTTTTCTTTGCATTCTAGGAATTGCTTTGCAATTCCTCAATATCAGGTGTTTATATTTCATTTACTTGGTCCAATCAGTTCATGCATGCGATCATTTAATTCGTGTATGATACACAGAGCTAAGATTGTCTGTGTCTGATCTGAAATTCATTGCATTCTGATGTTTTTTAATCTGTATCATTTCATGGATTCTTCTCTTATTATAGTTGTTTTCATTGATTAATATTTTTGTGTTATCGCAATAAAAACTATGTAACTTTTGTTGTGCATGTTGTGCTAATGCTGTTGCAGTCTCGTTAATCTTTCTTAAGCTATACTTATGTTCGTATATTATTTTTTTTTTAATATTGCCCTGTTTGACCTATGTATGTGTTGTCACAGTTCAAACAGTCAATCTTGTATATTACGTTAGGTGTGTCCAACTTATCGCTTCTAGGTTTAAATTTTGTATACCCTGTATATCCGGTTTTGAATCGGACAATTAATCCGTTGTACCAGTGCAATTCAGACATAAGCGAATCGCAAAGTGTTCGCTTCAGCTAATGACTCATTAAAATCACTTTTTTAGCAAAATAGGTAATTATTTATTTTCAAATTATGTGTTTTTTACTTTTATTATTATTATAACGAACGTTATTTTAAGTAAAAGTGGACATTCACAAAAATAATTAAGCAAATTTGATTAATGTATGCTGTATGAATACATCATGTTAAAATTTAAGGAGCGAATGAAATTAAATCCCATCCAATCAACCAGCCAATGTATTAGAAAGCTTCGCAAAATAGACAATGACAAATTATAGTGTGAATAATTAATTAGCAATGCATGATTGCAGGTTCGCCTGAAGGTCGCAAGAATCAGCAAATTACTTCAAAATAGCAATTAAAAACATTGAACCATTTAAAGCAAATAATCAATGAAAATATGACATGGAAATGTCCGGTTTTATGTTTTTGATGATATAAATGCATCCATTAAGGGTCTTACTTATAGTATATTGTGTACTAAATGAATATACCTACAGGAGAGGCTGCCCATCGTAACCGTACAAATTTACACAAACGCAGTAACAAAAGATAATTAAACGAAACATGTAATTTTGTCGAATTGTCTATTCCCAGTTCAAAGAATAAATTTAAAACAGTTTTAAAAAACAGTTTCTTTTAACTTTTTTGGGCTTTCCCACCAGCAATGCGGATTTAAGAAAGAACAGAGATCCTAATTTTAAACGGGGGTTTTCAAACGTTTGCTGCCAAGCTGGGGCGGCTTACTGAACATAGCCACTGAATATGTTTTATACTAAAAGGGGCATTTCAAGATTCCAGCACTTTCTATCGTTTTCAAGTTTTGTTAACTTACCTGCGATATTTATGATATGTTTTTAGAGAAACATGCACATTTTCCTAAGTTGGATCTTTTATTGTCCTTGGACTCCAAATATATAAAAATATTAAAACAATGAAAGGTCAAACTTCATATCCTTGATCCAAAAACGGTAACCATCACCAGATGAAACACATAATCTTATAAGAAATGTTCTGCTTAAAATAAGCTGAGAAATGCGACTATTAAATATATGAAGTCCCTTATGGGCGTAGCCTTGTATACAATATCGTTTGTGACGGTTTTAACGACTGTTATACACCAATTTTTTAAGTTCTTTTTGATTGCTCATTATTACGTTTAATAGACTCACCCTTTAAGATTACATGCATATGTATAGATTGTCCTAAAACACATTCAATCTTTTAATTCTACCCCTAAATGACGAATTCTCTAAAGACAACATATTTAGTTAAAAAAAACAAGTTGCAACCTGTTTCTTACTTATCTGCATAAAGCAGATAGTATTGATGTTATATAGGTTTATTTCAATAAATATCCTTGCGCAAATGTAGGTCATCATTTTTGAATCAGTGCCAGATCCAAAGGTGTTTAACAAGCCTGCCAACGTACCACTGTTATAATATAAAATCATCAAATATTTCCATAGTGACTACCGTGTTTCTGAATGAACTTTACGAAGGAAAACTAGACTGAAAAAGTAATCCTTACATATCAAATTCGTCACTTCTTTGGAGACCGGCGAGATATTCTCAAGCCAGTTTTTAGTACTTAAAAATTATCGCCATACATTTATGTAGAAGGCTTTCATAAAGAGCTAAGGGATTTTCAATAAAATAAATATCAAATTAGACAACAGCGTCTCATTATTCAATTAGGAGATTACCTCAAAAGTGACGCTAAAATCATACCTTACGGTTCACATTCAGTTACCTTTCAAATGTTTGTTCAACCGCCCTGTATAATGGAAACGACCAACTGGCAAAGATTTATAAAGTTAAGCAAAGCGTCTTAAAGATTACCCCGCAAAGCATTAACTGGAACAACATGAATTCAGCAGTGGAAATTTCGGAAGCGTCTAAAGATATTGGAATAACTAATCAATAGTGTTATTAAAAGCCAATTTAAATAATTTATTGCTAAATGACTTTTAGCTGAAGATTTAACAGGTGTTTCAGTAGCAGTCAACAACCTGCATTCTTTCCTTCAATAGGCGAGATAAAAAGTTGGTTTTTATAATAGAGAGGTCATTAGAGATTCCTACTAATAATGACCTACTTTCCACTTTCAATAACAATGCGCTTCATGTAAATGATGTTCGTTTAATGTGAACATTAAATATCTATTATATGGTAAAATACGATATAGTAAAAGATACAGTGAGGCTGTTATTAAATTTATCTTGCTCCGGGAATAATCGGCATTTGGTCGATCCCTGCGGTTATCCCAGTAAAACCATAACGAGGCGTAGGAAGGGAGGTAGGTAAAGGTAAATACACACAAGTATTGATTATAACTTGTAACAACTTCATAATTTATTTAGTATCCAATCATAACGGCCAGTCGGATGGAATTGCACAGTACAGGAATGAAATGCTATAAAATCTCCCATATTACTTATGTTTCCAATGTTCGAGGCATTGTTTCATAGGAAATTTCTATGAGTTAGTTCAGCTAAATTACTTTAAAGGTAAAAAAAGTCCACCTAACTTAAGAGCATAATCGTAGGTAACACTGCTTATCATTTGACAAACATATAAAGTAGTTTGATAATTGAGAGTATCAGAAGAGTAAAGAAATTTAAACATTTTACATAAAATTATTAAATAATTGATGGATAGTGATTTATAATAGCATTTTTTCTAATATGTTTTCCACATTAGTACACGGTGTTTATTTAAATAGAATGTGAGATAAAATTTCGGCCTAATAATTCCTGTGGTGTGTCGAGATCATAGATTAAATAACTCGAGATCTTATGTTTGCCATAACAATCATTGGCTTTTCCTTGCAATGTACTGCTGATTGTTTCTGATTAACGGTGTCTGTCACAAATCTGTGTTCGCTTGTTTTAATGAACAACATTTATATGTTCAGCAATGTCGAAAATGAAACTGGTGAGTTTTTCCGGCTTTTGCGTAGCCTGGAAAATATATTTTTTGCTGACGTTACGCGAGCACTAGTAAGTGACTTACGTCTCAGAGGTGTTTTCGCTTGGAAGCTTAAACTGGACCGATTTCAAACTTTTCAATTGTGAGTTTTCAAGCTAAAATAGCGCTGATGATGCAAGCAACTCGTGCTTGCAAAACGTCAGGAAGAACTTATTTTCCGTGACCGGCCCAAAGGCACAAAAACTCAGCATTTTCAAGAACTGGTCGTGAATACCTAACTCTCTTGAATAATGTTAAATATACAGCATCAGCGTGTTTGGACAACTTCAGATATGCCGGATTTATTTAGCCACAAGTACGGCCTTACTTTATGATTATTTTATAACGTTTAAAATAATCTTTGTTGTAAATTGAGGTAAATTCTTTAGAAATACATAAGTTTTATTGTTGTTTCGAAGGCAGCAAATAAAAGTTCATTTATATTATTGGAAACATGTACGATGACATACAAACAGCACGAACAACATTTTCACCACATTTACCTTCCTCTAGTTAGTGGTGAAACTAAGTCATATTTAGGAAAAATCGATATTATTTTATTGACGGCATTGGAAATTAATCAGTGTTAAGTGTATCAAAATCTAGTTTTTTATTTAGCTTTCAAAGAATTGATAAACTATCCGTATACCAATGCGATCACTCATTATATGACTTATAATAATCCATAATATACACCAGAACTATTCTTTTGGTAGATTCCGGTGGAACAAATTTGTATTAAAGGAAGGTTTTCGAGTAATCATGTGCAAACTTGATGGAAAAAGTAACTCGGGAGAACAGGTCTCATCAAAATGTATTTGGATGTGCTAATGTAACATAGTGCTAATGACATCAAGTTCAAAGCATTATATCGGTCAATCCATCTTAGTCTGAGTTTTGCTGCTCATTTTACAAATTTTGTATTGTTGGCAGTCGGTAAATTCAATACCCGGAATTGCTGTCGTAATTTCTTCATCATAGTTCGAGCTGTGTTAGTGTCTTTTAAAATGCAAAAGAAAACTCGTTCAACATATGTCTCAATAAAGTAAGAACCAGTCACTTTTCACTCCAAGCACTTTGAGTGGATTCTGGATGCAATAATTTTTTATTCATATCAAGTGCCCCAGAAGCGCAAATTTTGTTAAGCAACATAAGCATTTAAGGAGAAAAGACATATAATTTTCTTTCACGAGGTGTAACAAATAATGAGAGTAAGGAAAAATTCCCAGACAGTCAACAGAATAATGTTCGTAAGCTTCTAATTAATTAATTTAATTAGATTAATTATTAAGAGAATTAAGTAATTAAAAGTACTGCTTTAGTGCAGTTAAAATTGCATCCTAAAAGCTAGTATTATCGAAAAAGGAAATTTGAAAAGGTTTTTGTAATATTTTCTGTGTTCTCCAAGTTAGTTTCAGCAAGCTTTTAAATGAATTACGGCAATTTTAAATCACCCTGTCCAACGATATTAAAAAAACACTAAAAATCTTATTGTCGCACTCCGTTATTTCTGGAGAATTTAAAATGTCTACATCGGATAATCTAGAAAAGAAATTTTCTGTATTAATTTTTTTAAATTCATGTTCGTATAGAACATTTCCATGGGTTGGGAGTTCCAATCATCTAATTGTCAGTGATTTTATGAAAAAAATAGCTGGTCGCAGTTGGTAAATTCCTGTAAAATTAGGTATTTTTCTTACAGGGTTCAAGTTGAGTTTGGATTTAAAAAAATGCGTTTGGCAAAACTGAAGCGTATAGAGAGCTGCTATTTGCTCAGCTGAGTACATAAAATGTTGCTCTAGTTGTTGTGTGGTAATTTTCACGTTTGTTAAGTGTTGGTTAATTTTTGTCGAATTTTTAACTATGAGGCTATGAGCTATGAGTATCGGATCAAATACAGCGAGGCCTCAGTAATAAATTTTTGTAAAAAAGTTGTCTGCAAAACTGGCAGCGGATAGTTAGCTTGTTTTTGTTCGGCTTAGTAGAGGAAAGGTTGTGATATTTGCGTGCTAATTTTCACGTCTGTTAAAATTTTCGTTAATTTTTCAATACAAGATTGAATCTAATTCTCTAAGGGGCAAACTATTTGTAACGATTTTTCCAAAAAAATCTGATTCAAAACTCGAAATATATACCATGTTTTAGCTAATGCTGTTTGCTGCAGAAAAGGGTGTTCTATATGGGTGGAAATTTGGGATCCTGCTCCTTAATTTTTGGCGAATTTACAACAAACCATCAAAAACTTTTAAAAAATTCTTCTGGCAAATCTAGATTTGTACAGACAGGTGGCATTTGCTCAGATTAGTAGAGAAAAAAAAGGTTGTTCTAATTGTGCGATAAGTTTTGCGTTTGTTAAGTTTTTTGTGAATTTTTGGTAAATTTGTCAATACGAGATTAAATCTAGTACTCTAACGGACCAACTGTTCGTAAAGGGCTTTTCCAAATATTCCGATTCAAAACTGGAAATAGATACCAAGCTTCAGTTAATCGCTTGTAATGGCGAAAAGGTTGAGTGGAAGTTTGTGGCTTAATGGTTCGCTTATAAACTATTAAAAATTTTTAAAAAATTTACAAAATATTTTTTTTACATTTTCGGTATTCCATGCGCTTACACATTGTACACAATACTCAACCCAATTCCTACAGTTATTCATTAAATATAGTTTAAATTTCGCTACTGTATTTATTTTAATTTTAATACTTTGAACTGGACGAGGACATAATATTGAACTTTCACCTATGGCAATGATTAAGCACCAATGTTTTAATAACCATCAACCCCATGATATAATAAAATTCTTGAGAACCACGTGTTGTGAAAACATATTTGCTATTTAAATGAACGCGTATCCTTCCATTATTCGGCTGGATTTTTGGGTTAAAAGTGATCCACAGTGTATTTCACTTTTAAATAAAATTTCTTATTTCCCAATAATTTTTACATGTAAAAGGTGATTACGTTAACACTTGATTTGAACAGCCGTTTTTTGAGATATTTGGATTTAAACAATTTATTTCGTGATATCTACACAAAATCTAGGGATCTACAACAACATAGTTAAATAGAAATAATCGCTTTTATACGAAATTATATCCGACCTAAACGCACACGAGCCTAAACTAACAGAAATAATGCCAAACTAAATCAAAAGGAACTTAAACAATCCAAACAAATCCAGACTAAACCCCCAATAAACCAGAACTCAAAAGCTTTAACTAAAATGCTTCAGGAAGTTCTATCTATATTATTCCAGATAGCAGACGGCCAAACGACGCAACCAAAAAACGACGTAAATACCTTGGAATCACAATTGACCACAAACTTAAATTCACTAAACACATAAGAAACATCAGGGCAGAAACAATAAAGAGAACAAAACACTTCCGATCACTACCTACAAAGGCAGAGGAATTAGTACAAACACCGCCACCAAAATATATAAAGCTATTTGTAGACCCTTGCTAGACTTTGGACATATACTCATGACCAACGGAACAGAACGGAGAAAATGTTATACACAAACAACAGAACAAATTGCACTAAGACTAATACACGAATAAGACACCCCCAAAACCCACTACACAACCCCCCCACCCAACTACTATACGAACGCACAAATATGACAAAGATCTCGGAAAGGCTCATACAGCTACAGACAAAATGGACAAACAACCCCTACAACTGGACCATACTGAATCCCCTTTGTCTTACCAGACCAACCAGACAATCCCCGCTTCCGTTTCCCTACATCAACGCTACTCGAACACTTACAAACGCAAACTGACTAGTGGACAATAAAATAATTTTTTCTTGCCATTGAAATTTTATTTAATAATATTGTTAACCTCGAAGAAGAGAATTTTCATATTTGTTTTTATTTAGATTAAGACTACATGTTTAAACAAGGGCAGAAAAGACCGATAGGTCGATAGCCTTTTTTTTAGAATAAAAGATGTTTACTACTGCTACTATTCTAGATATTATTTGGTGCATATGAATATAAGAATTATTTGCTGAAATATAACAAAATTAATTTTATAAATCCACATTGGCAAAACGGGCTGCTTAAATCAATTCGTTCCAGTTACACCTTTAACCTTCCTCTTTCTACTTTTTATAACGAAAACGATAGCATATTTCAATTTTCCACAAAAAGCGCTTCCACCCAGAGATATAATATACACCAATTTTTGTAGAAGTTTTAATAAGAAACTAAAAACAAATTCTTGAACTTGCACATTATGAATTTCAAAAATTGTTCACTTTTGAACTGAGGAAGTTGGGTTTAATTGTCAATTTGCCTTTGGAATTTTTTAGTATTCGCTTCGCACCTATTTATACACTAATAATATGATTTAAATTCTTACCTGATTTGCTTTGTTTCCGATCGCGTACTGCTCATGTGTCTGCTATCTGAGGTCTGCACTCACCTTCGCTAGAACCTTTGCTCCACAATATTAACATTATACTTCTTATACATGCTAATGATTTTTTTATTATATCAATTGCAATATTTTTACATAATGTATTTCCATTCTATTTACTTTAAAAACACATGCAAATTTGTTTCCCAACATGCCGATGCCTTTCGTGTTTGCTTCACCTGAGGAAAATTTTAATCTGTACCAACATTTAAACATAACAATCCTAATAATTGATGAATAGTGATTTATGCTATTAACTTTTTTAATGGATCTTTCCATATTATCACACTGATTGTTTATGTACATACATTTCAGCCTTAACAACTTAGCCTAGTAATTATCTGTGATTTGTTGAGGTCTTCAGCGATTGCTTTTGACATTGATTACCCGTCTTTGAACGGGTGCCTCGTGAAGCCATATGTTCCTGTTCGCTTCTGATCTATGGTTGTTATCGGCGTCAACCGTCAACCTGCTTTACTGGCTTTCCAACTCGATCGACATGAAAAATGTCCCAATTGCGTTTTACGTACGGTATCATAAATGCCATGCCGATGTCTAATTATAACACAAATGTACTAATGAACTTTTTGACCAGTTAAGACTAGCTGTGACCAGTTTTATAGCCCACTACTATCTCAGTGAACTCAGTCAAGTGAATAATCATATCGTGTGACTGCTGATAAGGAAAGTAGTAATATCGCTTTACAAAATAAAAATGTACGGAAAGTCCCAAAATCAATTTTACATTTCATAATCATTCTACGTTAAAGTGATTTCGAATTACCCACAATGAAATTAGAAAAATCTATAGAATATTGGAATATCCTGATAATAAGCTATCTGCAGTGCATAATTACTCACTGCCCAACGAAATGCTTCTATTAAAAAACTATTAATTTTCGGCTAATGTTTGGAATAAACAATACAACGTAGAATCACAATTTAACAAGAATATACGGGGTGTCAATTTGAAAACTTCTCACCTTAATATCTCTCTTATAGTTAAAAATATAAAAAATTGGAAAACACGTCAATTTTATTTGTAAGGGAAACACTTTAAATTAATATTTTTAGTATTCTTGTTTCACCCCCCTAGGAGGGATGGATGTCACACTTAGAATCATAAATGGGAATGTGGGGTCAAGTGGCACATCGCTTTAAGGACACCCCGTATATCTCATCTTTGCCAAACATATATTTTTTCGTATTTCTGTTTGTTTAAACATTAGAATAGAGTAATATTTTTATCCGACAAAACGTTTGCAATGCCAGTAGATATATTACATAAAATCAAACAGCAGGAGTAGTCGGTTTTGTCGCTGAAAGTACTATACAGGATGATTCAAATTGATTTCAATCTCCGAAGATATTTACAGAAGATACAGGCAAATTTGAAGAAAAACCTAAAACACACAATCATTAAACGAAATCATAAACTTAGCTAACGTGTTTTCAGTTTGAGTAAATCATCGAAGGTTATAAGGGAACTACTCTTGAAGTATTATTTGATATAGAGATTGCTTAAAAGTTTGAGACCAAGAAACTGAAGCTCTCCGAAATATTTCAATTGTTTTCCAAGGCTCTATTAGTGATTCTTCCTTTGTATCGAAATCAAAATGGTCTCGCTCATTTGCTCATTATGAGTACTACAATAACTTCCAGGCAGCATTCTTTCAGTTTCTTCAACAACTTTCACTTCTTTACAAGAATCAATTTAAAGAATATTCCTAAGGGTTTGTGGATTCCGCTCTGCTATTGTATCAATAATGTATAAAAACTATTTTTTTTTTCAAATGGAAAAAATCCGTAAAATAAATTTGTATTCTGTGTTATAAACACAGTTATAAGATTAAATTTTTGGCACATTTATTTACTCTTGGTTAAAATTCTTGGAATAAATCGATAATAATCCGATTTGAAAATGGTGTAATTATTACTTGGAAATTTATTTAATCCTAGTTTCGATCACTATTTGCTTTTATTGATTAATAATAAATGTATTGCGTTTTATTTTGGTATTGCGTTCTATTAGTAAACCTTTTCATAACAATTTTTTGATATAATATAGACCAATTTCTGTGTTGTATTAATAATATCTAGAATTAAAATATAGATATTTTGTAGCTTTTTATTATAAAATTGTTTCTAGGTTTTATGTAACAAAAATATGTAGGTTTTTGGTAACTACGACTGCAAATTAAAAATATATCTCAACCAGTGGTTTAATATACTTTTTTTCATATAATCAACGTGTTTTAATTTGATAAGGAATATTAAATCAGCAAATTCGAGTTTTAAATAGATTTTCGAAATATCCAGTCATTAATCGTAACTTTTATAACATTGTGCAACAAATTTATATATTATATGCTTGAAGTTCCACACATATGATGTTGTGTTATGATGAATGTGGCAATGAATCATGCAAAATCACCTTGCAAAATCATGAGCACAGACCAAACATTTTTGATATTATTTTATCGTCACATATGTTAATTATGTAAATTGTTAGTTAACTCAAGGTGTGTCGCAAGAAAGTTTTCAAAAAGAAATTTAAATAGAGATGTTTGTGATAAGTTTTTTAGATGTGACTTTATTTGCGACAATAACTGAATTGCGAAACAGCCAACAGAAGTGTAACGTGGTTCTGTTTTCTATTGCATAAACATTAAATAAGATATATTTAATTTCATCGTTTGTACACTAACAACTATCAGAATAATATTTTTTGGAAAAAGACCCTTGGTTTCATTTCTCGTAGACCTATAATCTAGTTGCTACTAATTTCAGCGAGAGAAGCTTCTAATCCCACATTTCATTTAGAATGAGAATTTCATTCTCAAATTCCATCCGTTTTTCTAGCTTTTATGGGTGTTGCAATGTAGTATTTATATATGATGTCTGATTAACTAATTACATATCTAACTTTCCGTTCTTTCGTATCATATTGGGAAAAAATCGCATGGGAATTAATTTCAATTAAAAAAAAATCACCAAAGATATTTCTTTTTCCTCTCAAACAGTGTTTGGAGTCAACAAATATATTATCTTAGTTCGACTTATACAGGGTGAGTTTTTTTCGATGACCAGTACAGGGATCTTCGGAGCTAGAGCAGTTACGAAGAAGGTCAAATGGACAAAGAATTGTAGTTTTGCATGTTCTACTCGAAACCAATTTAATTTTTCTAAAATTTGACAGCTGTCAAGAGATATTTGGGAAAAACTTATTTATGGTAAATTTTTAAATTACTCCTAGTTCCATTGATATTAATTTGACAGGAAAACATTAAATAGAAACTTATAGGAAATTGAATTTCAAACAAAATGACAAAAAGATATTTCTCCAAAATAACTGTCATTGTTGACATGTGACACAAATTTGAGTTTTTTTAAATGGCAACCATACTTGATTATACTTGATTTACCGAATAGAGCATTTTATTAAGATTTCTGTGATATATCACATCGTTCTACACACCATAAAGAACTTACTAGAAAACAGACAACTACAAGTACGAATTGACAAAACACTGTCATTTTCTTTTTCCCCTGAACAAGGGCTCCCTCAAGGATCCCCGCTCTCACCGTTTCTCTACAATATATATTGCCATGACATATACAATTACAACTTACCAGACAAAAATCAAATCGACAGATCGGCATACATATTACAATACGCAGACGACACGGCACTTATTGTACATGACAAAACTACTGAGAGAGCAGCTCAAAGAGTCCAAACACTAACAAACAACACAATGACATGGTTTTACAAATGGAGACTAACACCAAACGCGTCAAAAAACCAACTTCTGCTCACAAACCACAGACTCAACGCTGACTCCCCTATAATAACTGCAGACGGCCAAACGACACAACCAAAAAAACGACGTAAAATACCTTGGAATCACAATTGACCACAAACTTAAATTCACTAAACACATACGAAACATCAGGGCAGAAGCAATAAAGAGAACAAAACACTTCCGATCACTAACCTACAAAGACGGAGGAATTAGCACAAACACCGCCACCAAAATATATAAAGCTATTTGTAGACCCTTGCTAGACTTTGGACATATACTCATGACCAACGGAACAGAAAGGACAAAACGTTATACACAAACAACAGAACAAATTGCACTAAGACTAATAACACGAATAAGACAAAAGCCCACTACACAACCCCCCCACCCAACTACTATACGAACGCACAAACATGACAAAGATCTCGGAAAGACTCATACAGCTACAGACAAAATGGGCAAACAACCCCTACAACTGGACCATACTGAATCCCCTTTGTCTTACAAGACCAACCAGACAATCCCACTTCCGTTCCCCTACATCAACGCTACTCGAACACTTACAAACGCAACTGACTACTGGACAATAAAATATTTTTTTCTTGTCATTAGAATTGGAAAGTTTATTTAATAAGATCATTAACCTAGAATAAGAGAATTTTCATCTTTGTTTTTTGTTTAGATTAAGACTACATGTATTAAACAAGGGCAGAAAGACCGATAGGTCGATAGCCTTTTTTAGACATAAAGATGTTTACTACTACTCACATCGTTAGGTTTTTTTCGAAAATAAAGTGTCTGCGAACAATTTATACTTTTTTAATTTAGTTGATCGAAGTTAGCCATGGAAAATAGTATAAGACATAGCATTGTTTCCATAGCAACAGATAATAACATCACCTTTCAATTTTTGACGTCCAAGTTTAAATTCAACTTAGAAATCCAAGTTAGTTTTATTGTAAAAATGAATTAGTCCAATCAAGGAAAGCGCGACATGATTGAAACCTACATTAAATCTGATAAAAATGCTGGACGAGCGTCTGATTACTATTTTGAGAGGTATTTTGACGGTCGTCAACCGTCCTTGAAAACATTCAAGCGATTATACGACAATTTGTGCACATTATGGGAAGTTTTACGAAGCCAAGAAATGAATATAAACTAATAAATGAAGCTGTGGAGGTTAATGTCTTGGCCATTGTAAGCCAGAATCCACAGACTTCAACCAGAGAGATCGCAGCAGAATCCGTGACTTCTCAAAGTACCGTGATGAGAGTTTTAAAATTACACAAATTCCATCCGTATAAATTATCAGTATCCCAAACCTTACATCCAGGGAATGAGGAGCTGCGTGGTGAATTTTTGTACATGGTTCCGAAACAAATGCCAACGAGACATCCCATTCCCTTATAAAATATTGTGGACCGATGAAACTCGATTTACAAATTGTGGTATGTTTAATCGACACAATGAGTAGTAGTAAACATCTTTATTTCTAAAAAGGCTATCGACCTATCGGTCTTTCTGCCCTTGTTTAATACATGTAGTCTTAATCTAAATAAAAAACAAATATGAAAATTCTCTTATTCTAGGTTAACAATACTATTAAATAAATAAAATTTCAGTGGCAAGAAGAAATTATTTTATTGTCCACTAGTCCGTAGCATTTGTAAGTGTTCGAGTAGCGTTAATGTAGGGAAACGGAAGCGGGATTGTCTGGTTGGCCTTGTAAGACAAAGGGGATTCAGTATGGTCCAGTTGTAGGGGTTGTTTGTCCATTTTGTCTGTAGCTGTATGAGTCTTTCCGAGATCTTTGTCATGTTTGTGCGTTCGTATAGTAGTTGGGTGGGGGGGTTGTGTAGTGGGTTTTGGGGGTGTCTTATTCGTGTTATTAGTCTTAGTGCAATTTGTTCTGTTGTTTGTGTATAACGTTTTGTCCTTTCTGTTCCGTTAGTCATGAGTATATGCCCAAAGTCTAGCAAGGGTCTACAAATAGCTTTATATATTTTGGTGGCGGTTCGACACAATGAATATCTTTGCAATCAAACAAATCCCCACCACGTTGAGCAAAGGAGACCACAAATTAAATTTGGGTTTAACGTTTGGAGCGGAATGGTAGGTTAAAAAATTATTGAACCATTTATTTTTGAAGGCACGTTAAATAGGAGTCGGTATCTTCAATTCCGTCGGAATAACCTGGATTTTATGTTGGACGACATAGATTTAGAAACGTGGCATAATGTGCAATGGTTTCAACATGATGGCGCTCCTCCGCATAATTTTTACCAAGTGCGGAATCTGCCCTGTTTCATGGCCACCTCGATCACCGGATCGGTCACCTTTGGATCTCTTTTTGTGGGGAGCCGTAAAAAACACAGTTTACAAAAACAAATATTCCAATTTAAATGCACTTAAAAAAGCTGTTGTTAGAGCATTTGAAAATATTGATGGTCGCACTCGCTATTCAGTTTTAAAGCGTTGCAATGTTTGCATTGATAATAATGGTGGACTTTTTGAAAATATTCTACAATAAAAATTAAAGTTTCTAGAGTTAAATTTTAATTGTTATTGGTATGATTTGATTTTTATAATAAACACTTTAAATGAGCCAAAGTCTTCATTATAATAGTTATTGCCAACTTTAACGTAGTTGCCAAAATAAATACTGAAGCATACTGTTATTATTTGTTACTATGAAAACAATGCTGTATGTCTTATACTATTTTCCATGGCTAACTTCGAGCAATTAATTGAAAAAGTATAAATTGTTCGCAGACACTTTATTTTCGAAAAAAACCTAACGATATATATCATATCGTTTACAGATACAGAAATCGAAATAAAATGCTCTATTCGGTAAAATAATAATCAAGTATGGTTGCCATTTAAAAAAACTCAAATTTGTGTCATGTCAAAAATAACAGTTATTTTGGAGAAATATCTTATGCCATTTTCTTTGGAATTCAATTTCCTACAAGTTTTCTATTTAATATTTTCCTGCCAAATTAATATCAACGGAACTAGGAGTAATTTAAAAATGTACCATAAATAAGTTTTTCCCAAATATCTCTTGACAGCTGTCAAATTTTAGAGAAATAAATTTGGTTTCGAGTAGAGCATTCGGAACTACAATTCTTTGTCCATTTGACCTTCTTCGTATCTGCTCTAGTTCCGAAGATCCCTGTACTGGTCATCGAAAAAAACTCACCCTGATATCCAAAGTTTATTTATTGAATTGCCAGTTAATTTAGCTACCTAATAGTTTACATAAACACCGCGTAAATGCCGGCATAAATAAATTAAGTTTCAAATTTATTTAAAACCACAAAAAGGAATGATCACATTTGTAAAATTAAGAAAAATCGAAACAGTTATACTTGATTGGAGTTATGAATTTTCTGTGTACTTGTAAATGATTTATTTAGATTGTTCACACAAAAGTTTGGGTGCAAGTACATTTAAAACAAAATTTTGTAAAATCTCATACTACCTACAACAGTCAAATTTTTCATCTCTATCGCAATCTATAAATGTTAGTTCATTTATAGATGATTTTATAAATTTATTATTGCAAAAGATGCCACTACGTATGTATACCAAATAATTGCATATGTGACACTATGGAAATCAATGTTAACAATGTTCCAAAATTTACAACAATAGACAATTTTTATCGGGTGATACATGTATAAAAATGTTGACGAGCTCAGGAATCCTGATGAAATTAAATCACTGCTCAATACGCGCCTAATGATTGATAAGATATTTTTTAACGTTTCCGAGATAGAACGAACAGACTTTGGACATATACTCATGACCAACGGAGCAGAAAGGACAAAACTTTATACACAAACAACAGAACAAATTGCACTAAGACTAATAACACGAATAAGACACCCCCAAAACCCACTACACAACCCCCCCACCCAACTACTATACGAACGCACAAACATGACAAAGATCTCGGAAAGACTCATACAGCTACAGACAAAATGGACAAACAACCCCTACAACTGGAGCATACTGAATCCCCTTTGTCTTACAAGACCAACCAGACAATCCCGCTTCCGTTTCCCTACATTAACGCTACTCGAACACTTACAAACGCAACTGACTAGTGGACAATAAAATAATTTGTTCTTGCCACTGAAATTTTATTTTATTTGATAATATTGTTAACCTAGAATAAGAGAATTTTCATATTTGTTTTTTTATTTAGATTAAGACTACATGTATTAAACAAGGGCAGAAAGACCGATAGGTCGATAGCCTTTTTAGAAATAAAGATGTTTACTACTACTACACTTCCGAAGACGCTCTCTCAAAAAGATGCTAATATTTATTCAGGTACCTAGCTTTAATCGTTTCCGAGAAATGTGAATAATTTTCGTTCGGATTTATAAAAAAATATAATATTCATAAAAAAATATATTCAATTTTGTTCTCGTCCCTTTGGACATTTAAATGATTGTTTTAAACTTTATCTTTAAAAAGGGTTTATCAGTTCTATTTGTTTCTTCTCATTTATCAGATATTTTGTCCAACATTGATACCATTACAAATGTACACTGAATATAATAATAGAAAAAGGAAAGCATATCAACACATACAGTACATTGCCTAATTCAAGTTTATTAACGACCAATCCGACTTAAAGGTTTTCCACTAATCCGTACTGCAAAAAACATACTTTCGCGTGTTTAATTTATATGAAACCATCGAATTAACAATAAGGAAGCGAAGGAAATTTTTTTGTCTTCTCGAATCCAGTTCAGATGTGTCTTGATCAATTTGAAATATACCTTTACTTTACCTTTCAAATTCTCACTAATAAGCTTTTATTAATAAATTAATGATGCATTGGAAAGTAAATGTTGAAAACTCGGAATTAAATGCTCGAAATGCAAGGAAACCAACTGCATATCAGCATTTTAAAAGTGTAAAATACTAATTAAATTTTGAGACTTATGTAAATTTAGATAATTAGAAATTACTGTGTATATTTTCCTGACTGTATTTCAATTTAATCCAGGAATTTCTTTTGGATAATTAGAAACACATAATTTTATTATTATTAATAAATGCTAAATAAAGAACATAAATATTTATTTCCAGTTAATAGTTCTAAATATAACACTATAATTATTCACATTTTTAATGAATTCTGAATATTTATATTAAAAAAACATTTCAAAATAGTTTAAACAGTTCATCAGATCAGTAGAATTATTAGTAGAAATGAAGCATATTAGTTCTGTTATAAAAAATCATGAAATACGAACACAAGATTTAGTACAACATTTATTTTAAATAAGTTGTAACAAATAATCAACGAAAAAATGTATGAAACTGGAATAATTGAGAAACCATTTATCTTTGAAAGAGTTGAGACCGATTTAAAAGATGTGAATCTAAGCGCTGTTTGGAGAAAGTCTGTACATAATTTTTTGAATAAAATTACCTGTAAGAGAGTGAATCTTTGGGAACAAACAAATAAAACACACTTATCGGAACATATAATTATAATTTATTGTAGAAAAAATAGCAAACAAAATGTTAAGTATATCGCATCTGTTTTATTTAGTTGAACAGCATATTTGATATAGTATACAGTATACATTATTTGTTAGCAATAACTATGAAATAGAATTTTTATAAATATTACAATTATTGGTACGAGATTACTAAGTCGCAACACAAACCTATTTCAACAGATGTTTGTGAATGGTATTTGAAAATTATTTTTAAATAGTTTTGTTCCAATACAAATTGTAAAAAACGAGAAACATTCCTAAAATACAAACACAGTATAAAGAATGTCTCTCACACTGCAAAACAGGGAATGTGTTTCTAAAAAAATAAGTGGAGGGCAGTGATGTATTTTGGTGGTAAATATTTAATTCACATTAGAATTTACGTAATTACCAAACATAAATATTGCCCCTCATCTGTGCGTCTATTGTAACTAGTAACATTTTGGTTGTTATTGATTGTTCATTATTCTTGTCTTAGAATTAAATTTACAAGCCAGACTATTGCGTATTGCAAACTGACTGATTCGAGTTCTATTAATTTTGAAAATCAACCATTTCAAAACAAAAATATTACTTGTTACAATAAATAACTCTAATCTAATTAGATACATTAAAATTTCTGTGTCTTCTTTCGATATAATCTGAATATTTAGAATATATTATTTAGATTCTTATATATTAAGGTAACCTATACTAAACAATCTAACAAGCAAAATATTTTCTTAACATTAACTTTATCTGTTACTAATATCCTCCAACTAACCAGTCTTTCGAAAATTAAGTCAATCGGCTTCGAAAAATCGAAGCAAAATTTTTTTTGGTTCAAGTAGAGTGACAAAATACATTAATAACTTCCCACTGCACTGGTTTTTAACATTTCCAAAGAATGATCACATTTGTAAAATTAAGAAAAATCGAAACAGTTACCCTTGATGGGAGTTGTGAATTTTCTGTGTACTTGTAAATGATTTATTTATATTGTTGCACAAAAGTTTGAGTGCAAGTACATTTAAACCAACAGTTTGTAAAATCTCAAACTATCTCAAACAATGTCGATAAAAAGAAAAATTAATCAATAACATAACTAGAGTTGTGTTGTATAGCGATTTTCCACCTTTACTGATTGAAATTGAATTACTGAATTTAAAAATTTTGTTGCTGCTGACTTGTATGCAAAATTATTACGTATATTTCTGCATTATTCTGCGTAGAATAAGTGTGCACATATTGTGTAATATTGAATATTGTTTTAAGGTGGTTGATTGTTAATTGAAATTGCTTTACACTGCATGTGTGTTAATGTTCTATTTTGATTGTGAATTTTGCCACTCTACGCAAATACTTAGCTACACATGACCGAGCTGGAATAAGCTACAATCTACAGCATTATGTCACTACACGAATTATTTTTAAATAATCGAGGAATAATCTTTATGCGACATATGTTACGCCAAATCTCAGCTTTCATGTTCTAGATTCTGCGGCAAATCTAGAACAGTCGCGAACAACAATAATCAATACTTTTGCCTAGCTTTTAATGCAGTTATTTGTGTGTAGGTCTGTGCATGCAACATTCGCCGTCATAGAGAATTAAGCGTGATAATAAATAAAACAATAATGATTGTTTCGTACCTGCAAATTTGCCCGTACATTAAAAAAAAACAGACATAGAAAGAACTACATATCACAGGTGATATATCAATATTGCAATACATGTACAAGTATATAATGGCTAGAATATAAGCTAGAAGTTCCCCAGATCCCGGTCAAAAATTAAAATATTCATGCCTTTGTAAACAACTGACCCTTCAACAATTAACCCACTAGGAGGTAATAGTTTTCCTTTTTCTCACCTTCACCCCATCTCATGAACTGGTTCTTTCTTCGTCCTTGCCATTCCGCATTGTCTTCTTCAGCTTGTCCAATAGCCGGTTGTGGAACTTGTTCAGGACTTGTCGGACGAATTATTTTTTGGCGGTGACGATGGACGCACTCTTCATGGGACTCTGAAAGCTCTGGGAACTGGTTCTGGAGTAGCTGGTGGAATTGGACCGCGAATACTGTCGCGAAGACATTTTATTCTGGCACACGGAACGGTGCGGAGATGTAATAAAATCAGAACCCGGAGATGTTGATGCGCTGCTGGGCCCTTGCTGATCGGCACTCAGAGGACTTTTCTCGATCGACATGACTACGATGTTTGGAACATTCAGAAGTTTCTGCGGGACCGATTGGACTTGTAGATGTCCCAATCATTCTTCACTACCGGCATCATAAAAAGCCATAACGATGGTTTATTTTGAATTCAGAAATGAAAATTTGATAAATCGAACACCACGACCGCTCAAGTATTGCTCCGTCTCTTTCGCGTGCTTCTACTGGAATGAGTCGCCTGGCTCAACCGAAATAATTTTATGTAACGTTAGTTCGACGACGATGCGAAGTGCGGTGAAAGGGAGAGGTCGGTGATTCAGTCCAAATGATTCAGGCTCTCCTGGCTTACGTGCAGTTTAAAACATAATTCTTTCATAGGTTATCGTCCAAACAATAATCACGTGCTCTTGTTTACTACATTATTAAGATTCCAGTTCTCTTTTAGGTAATTTCCGTATTTACCTCAGGGGCTTGTGCTTGATGGCGAACTATTTCAGGAGCCTTCATACTAGTTTCGGTGCAAAGATGGCGCCGTAACTCCTCAGTCCAATCAATATATATAGTCAATATTCCTCGTCACAGATTTTGTTTCCTTAGATGGCGCCCCCGTCCGAACTGGCCATTTGGTCTAATTTAATCTCCTGAACGTGTATGTGAAAAAATATTCACTCTATTCTAGGGCAGCGTTGTTTTCAAAACATCAGCTACTGTTGCCAAATAGTTTCCGACGCATTTATCAGCCGCTCAATGTCCCATTTGCCCAATTCCCAAACTTACAGAATGTAAAGTGCCTTCGCCATTGCTGATTGCGGGCGGATGAGCTGACCAAAAGCTTTTCAAAACATCAATCCTGAAATCAGCTAACAACTCTGAAATATCCTCTTTCATTACTTGGACCTCTCCTCTTCTCTTTTGTTATGTTTGATGAACTTTTTCAGCTTGTCAAGCCAATGGCAGCCACTTGGTGAACCTTTCAAATTGCTGGCTGAAGCAGAAATAGGATTTTCCGGAGGAATCGACACCTTCGCCCTGCTGGGTAGATTTTCGGAGCTGGTTCTGCCTCTAGGGAACATTCTAGAAGGCATTCGATCCGGTACGGAGTGATGTTTTGGAAGTGGAGCCTCCTGTTTTGGAGAAGTGGACAAGCTGCCCTGGCCCTCTGATCTGCATTCCGAAATTTTCCTCGTTCTGGTCGTGCATGATGTGTTGCATTCGGAAGTTTTTCGCGATCTGTTTGACTTGTAAATATCCCAGTCGTTTTTCACTACCGGCATCATGAAAGCCATTGTTGAATGTCACCTGCACTATGTGTGATGCTTATTAATCGAGCTAACACTATCAACTGACAATTTGTTGAAAAACCGCGCTTCTATATGTAACTTGGTCGGTTAGCTGACGTACAGGCAGAGGAAAGCGAAATGCTATTTGAGATATAGTTTAGCCACGAACGGAATCGTATCAGTGAAAAAAATAACATAGTCGTAATTTACCACTGAAAATAGCACATGATCTTGTTGACAAAACCGTAAGCTCATTATGTTTGCACATCCACGAACTAGCTGTAAATTAGTGAAAATTGCTTCTCTGGTGATTCCGTCACAATTTTAACGTCATAGAAATAATCAACGATAAAGTTGTGATTATTACGTTCTTTACCCTTCTATCTTCGTGTAAAAAGTATCAGTGTCATCAGTGTGTTATCTTTACGTTTCATGGAGGATCCTCCACTTGGGTGACACGCAAACCCAGGGTTGATAATTCAATAACTCTCACTTTCTTACAATTTGGAAACTTCATATGGAATTAAATGTTATTTTATGTTGGAAAGATTCTTGTTACACTTCGCTTTTACTTGTTTTTGTTTTATCAATCTCCCTTCCTCATGATACGGCTCAAAATGAGATCTCCGAATCGATGGTAGATTCGAAGATTAGCCTCATGACTCGCATCTTCACGGTTTTGCATCTACTTCTTCATTGTCCAGAAAGAAATACGTATCTTCCTGTTGTTGAAGCGTCTTGATACTGGCGACTAAATTTAAATTTGGTAACAAAATGTTCATTGACAACGCACTCGCCCTGCAAAAAGCACATGACAATTGTTGTGAAGCCAGAGCTTGATTTGCATTTGAGTCCTTTAATACATTTTTTGAGAAACGATCAATTTTGGTTTCCGAGTTTCAAATATTATGACCTTGGTCAAAATTAACTAACCTACGAAGGGTAATTTTCCATCTCAATCCAGTTTATCAAGACCATGCATCAAGACTGGCTATTTATCCAAAACCTTGCCCCTTTCAATTATTGAGCAATACTAAATAAACATATTGAATAAACTATAAAGGGTGGTGTGGAAGACGGGCTGGAAGATTATGGCTAACTGGTGTGAATATTTTAAACTATTTTTTATGAGATATT
The DNA here is from genome assembly GCA_024550625.1 of Dendroctonus valens. Classification (NCBI taxonomy): domain Eukaryota; kingdom Metazoa; phylum Arthropoda; class Insecta; order Coleoptera; family Curculionidae; genus Dendroctonus; species Dendroctonus valens. Next base: position 43,030 of record JAJTJO010000316.1, on the reverse strand, counting down.
GGCATCAATAGTGGTCATCCAGCTGGTTCTCTTTTAAAAAACGATAATTTTGATATAGCTTTATTGGGGCTGCGGTTATTAGCTTCCCAGTTATTGGCAGACAAAGTTTAAAACAGGGTCACAGTTGGTGCAGCACTGTACTAAGTATGTAAAAGAAATTGAAAAAATTTATACCAATATCCAACCAGAATTGCCAACCGTCCCCTATCAATCTTATCCAGGATTAAGCAGCAATGGCGGAAAAAATTGTTGATGTACAAGTGGAAAAATTGTATGGATAAACTGAGTACACAGTGCTATCCTTAAATAATGATAATGTAAAAATTATTATGGAAGATTTTAATGCTCATATTGGTCAAGACAACGCACCAATATAGTTGGTAGGTTTGGACATGGTAGCTCCAACGAGAGGCCGATGATTGATTGCAACAAGTTTTTTGCTCTACTCAAATGAAGATGTATGCTTGGCAAGCCTCATGCCGGCTTGAATGACTCAATACCAGCGTAAGAACAAATCCACCACCTACTGATTAATGAGCGTTTTTAAAATATAATTAAAAATGCCAAAACTTACCCGGAGCCTGACATTGGCTCGAACGACCATCCATATATGGTTCTCTAATGGCTGAAAAGTGGCTAAGATAAAAAAAACTGTTGCTTCATAAATGTCATGACCAGCAAAAAGCTGTTTGTACATCCTGAATTAGTCGCGATATTCTTATTGAACACTACAGAAAACTGAAATAAATTACCGACTAATAAAAAATATTTACTGGAATCAATTAACACAAGTAAAAATAGGCAAAATTAAGACAGACACTTTTAATATGCAATGAGAAGTTAGACAAGACTACATGCTATCATCCTTGTCCTTCATCCTCTACTCTGATCAAATATTAAGAAAACGTTGCAAAGAAGCTCACACTTTCGCTTGGAAATAAATCAAACAATGCAACGATCCAGTAATTCTACAAATTTCTCATAAACTTAATCGACAGAAGAACGGCAAGGTCTTAATATTCATATTGTCAAGACCAACTTTATGATTTTTAGCCGACAACTTAGTCGACCAACATCATGGGACTACCTTCAAACTCTAAGTAAATCACATTGACCGTGTGTATACATTTAAAAACCTCGGAAGTATTATTACAGAGGATCTAAATTGGGACTGCAAATTAAAATGATGAATCCAGACTGCTCCGGCAGCCTTTAGTAAATTGTGAACATTTCTCTGCAATGATAATCTGAACCTGAAGTCGAGACAACGGATGGATGAATGTTATGTGTGGACCCTAAAGGTCAGGACGACGAACCAATTGGATGCATTCGAAATGTGGCCCCACAGCAGTATATCCATGCACACAGCATGTTACCAACGAGAATGTTCTAAGAAGGACCAACATTGAAAGACAACTCTGATTAACGACGATCATAAAATGCTGCATATCTTGGGCATGTCTGTAAGGGTAATAAATATCGGTTGTTGCAACTTAGACTTAATTGACAGATTGAATGGCTCCAACGAGTAGAAAGAAAACAGCAGTTGTGGCTCAGAAATATTTGAGACCGGACTGGCATAAAAGGGGCTGGTATACTTTGATACAACGACTCTCCACAAATGTAAGCCACCAATTAAGCAACGGAAAACAGGAAGTGTGTGAATTATGTGAATGTTATTATTGAATAATTACATTTTAATCAACCAGCAGGAGTGGCCAAAATGGAGCAACAGCACAGAAGCATTCTTTCTATTCCGTTGCTACAATATGTTACAAATAGAAATAATGAAAGAAAAAATTGAAAGGCAACTCTTATCGACCATAAACTGTTGAAAGACACCAGCTTGGACTTTTCCACAGGGGTGATAAATATGATCTTTTTCAACTTACGTTCAAAGGCAAGTTGAATGGCGCCAAGGAATAAGAAGGATGCAGCAGGACTGTGAACTTCTCCACATGGGCAGGGAACAGAACATCTTTCGCCAAGGTGGACGCCAACTTCAGGGAGACCGAACAGTGCTCATGAAAGAAGAATAATCCTTTTCTAGCCATTTAGATTCCTTAATTTTTTTAAGGATCATTTAGACCACACAGGAACCGAATCTCTTAAGATTGTTGGTCATTCACCACAAACGATTTGGGTTTGGTTTGCTGTGTACTGGAGTTTAGACTTTACGCAGTTTGTGAAAATATGGAGAAATATGCCCTTTTTGTTGATTGATTGTCACGAAATGTTAGAATTTTTTGTAGTTTCATGAAGTTTAAGCAAAGTGTTTCTCAATAAACTATGTGACACCGTGCACGGTTGCATCTTGCACATCGAATTATAAAAATCAGGATGTTCCGATTGCGAATTTAAATTCATTTATTGCGGCTTATAATGCTGGGTTATAAAGTAGTTCGAATTAATGGGGTTTTAGGTTGGCCATACATTGCTGTTTCCAGTTCCTCAGAAAGGTTGGCTAAAGTATAAAATCTTGTCATAGTCCTTCTATCAATTTATATGTCGAATAATCAGCAGTTTGTCGGCATTTTTGCATTTTTATAAAATAGCTACCCTATGACGAAATTCAAATTACATGGACATATTTTGTTTATTTAATCATAATAAATTAAAGTACCTAATGTATTTGTAGATAACGGGTACCTAATCTTTTATCAATTGAAAAATATTGAAACTATTTAGATATGTATTAATACGTAGATTTATAGTTATGTAGATTTATATAATAGCAAAGTATTCCATAAAGACATTCGTCAGTAAAAATGAGGAGTATGTTTGGTATAAACTGTTTGCGTATTTCTCATTTATTCTTGTGAGTTACCAAACTAGTGCCGAAGACGATTGCATTGTAAAGAGTTTGAAGAATTGAACAATGTGATAAATAATTGCCAAAAATATTATTTTGGATAGCCTCTCCATACCTGGGGCAAACACTCATATTAAATTTAAATGAAGGTAGTACACTTACATTTAGAGAAATACTTCCTTTAATTCTACTACGAATGGACTGGTCCCTTGATCACTATTAGCGGCATAACATAAGAGTTATAGGAGAAAAGGGTAAGAAGCCATATGGGAGAATGATTTTTTTGCTTTTACTTTGACTTTTTTTCATTTAGACTCTGTTATCGATGGGCGCGGACCTTTATGGTGGGAACGTCAGGGTACATGGGGTAGCAAAAAGCCAAAACTATTTAAAATACAGGTCACAAATGCAATTTTCGATTCTATCAATATCAAAGATTGTCCTTCACTGTGTACTATACTTAACGGAGAAAATCTTGTTATTAGAAATTGGATATTGATAACTTAGAAGGAGATGAGGTATGTTTCTAGTCAGTGCACGAAGTATGTCAGTGTATTGTGTTACAATTTCAAGGGTGTATCACCAGAAAATAATTTTCGCCCATAATACGGATGGGATAAATCTGGGAAAATCTCATCCAAATGAGAATGTTACTATTGAAAATTGCGTAATTTATAATCAAGATGATTGTATAGCTATTGCTCGAGGTACATTGACGCCCTGCTTAAAATTTGTCTCGTTTTATATTTTGTTATTTAGGAAAAAAACGTCACTGTTCGAAACTTATTTTGCCATGGGAGTCATGGACTTACAATAAGTGGCGATAATGCAGTAATTGAAGATGTTTTATTTGAAAACTCTATCATTACTATGGCCGAAAATGGCATTCATGTTAAAACGCACGTGCTTAATGGAGATGGATTAGTTAAAAATGTAGTATACAGGAATATAACGATACTAGTAAACGTTTCTGCAAGCAGTATGGATATGGAACAAATAAAACAAGATTTTCTATTTTGTAGATGCTAAACATTATGGTATAGTTGTTGAACAGAACTATTTAAATTTACCAGCTGGCCAACCACAGGACGGACCACCATCCAACAACATCCCTATTTACAACCTCTCAATGCAGAATATATATGGAAATGTTTTAAGTGGTGGCATACCGGTATTCATCCTATGTGCTGAAGAAGGGTGTTTCGATTGGAAATGGGAGAATGTTAATATACTCGGCGACAACCAAAATAATAATTGCACTGGTTATGTGCCTGAGGAGTACGAATGTTAATTGGTTTGTGTACTCAAAAATAAATTAATTTTCAAGAGTTTTGTTTATATGATGATATGAATTTGTTCTTCAATTGTATATCAGCGGAGCAGGATATTTCAGCCATCTAATCTATCTAACTTTCTCAGCCTTTGACTCTGTATATCGATCAAGCGGCGTCCGATTTCGTCATTTTCTTATACAGCGTAAAATTAATAGTTATATAGAAATTACGATTTTTTATGTGTAAACTGCCTACATTTTTTCATGTGATTGCTTGACTCCAAAATGACCTATTGGCACTCTATCTAATGGTGTAGAAATCAGCACTAGTTATTTGTTTGGGTTGGGTGTCTTATATTCAAGTAATTTATTACCACTGTAAAGTATTTTAATCTCAATTTGTTAAATAGAAATGTGAAAAAGTCGCCGTTATGCTGGCTCTTTTGGACTTATCTTGTACCTTTCCAGTGTAACATTCAACTTTGCTTTTTCTGTAAAAGTTTCGACTATCTCCTCGCTCCTAGCTCAAGTTCACCCTGGTGAATGGGGTTTTTAATTCTCTACCCATTGGTGGATACAGAATTAAGGAAAGAAACAAGAAAAAAAAAGAAGGAAAGGGTGCTCTGTAACTTAATGGTTCAAATGTATCGCTAAAATTATCGGGTTTGTTAGTACGAAAGAAAATAAAGATTAATATTTTTTGGAACTCTTGCAATGGTAATAACAATGATAAAAATAACCAATTTATTCCAACAGATGGTCATACGTCCACTTACAAGAAAATAAACTAAATACAAATCTACAAGAACCAGTAACAATACAGTAAAAAGTCTTATTCGTTCTATTTCTCCATTTTATAGTAGTAGTAACATCTTATTTCTTAGAAAAGGCTATCGACCATCGGTCTTTCTGCCTTTTCTGCCATTTTATAATAAATCTTGATAAATAAACACTAATAAAAATTACAAATTTAAATGAATTCATCATTTAGAGTACTTGATGGCAGTTGCACGTATAAACATAGAAAAACTGGAAACATCATTCTTTTGATTCAGTTTCTTGTGTACTCTATTTTAACTTTCTATACAGTGTGTCCAGTATAAAATGATGTACATGGGGATATTGGAACCGTAAAGATACAGAGTGGACCAAATGGGGAAAAAGTTGCGCAATCAAGTGCCTATAAATAATCTATCATCAAATTCTTCGAACTCGGAATAGCAACGCATATACAGGGAAAAAAGAAAAAGTGCGTTTTATAAAATCCTTTATATCGTGTTTATTATAAAAGATACAATAACGAAATTTCAGGGTGGTGGTAAGAAATGAGCGTGAATTTGAAAATAAAGTAAAAATAATCTAGGCCCACTATGTTCAATGAGGCCGAAGTCAACTTTTGTTTTTCTATGGGCGCCATATTGAATTTCTGCACTTTTAAATTCCCCTTTCAATATGCTCTTCACCCATGTATAACATGTTTATGTTCGATCAAGATAAATAATTAAACTAACAAAATTACGATTTAATGGTAGTAGGCATTGATATTTCTATTAATTATTACTTTAAATTATTAATGATCATAGATCGAACACTGCAAAAGAACAAGAAACATTTTAGGATTAAAGTAGGTGTTCAAATAAGCCACCGTTTTCTCGCACGCACAACGTACATCGTCTCATTACTGCTTCACAAGATTTTCTGATCACTTCTGGGGTAATTCTGTTAACAGCATTGCCCCATGCAAAAAAATCACGCGGTGTTATGTCAGGGGATCTCGCAGGCCATCTTACTGGTCCCAGGTTGCCTATCCACTTGTTGGGAAATTCGTGATTTAAAAATTCTGTTATAATACGTGCATTATGTGGCGGCGCGCGCCGTCTTGTTGGAAATACAAGTTTTGCAGGGTAGTTACTGGAACATCCATAAGTGCTTCCGCTACGTTAGTTTATAAGAGGTTCAAATATCTCTCGGAATTTAAGTTCTCATTAAAAAAATGGACCAATCACGTGGGTACCCACATACCTAACCAGACGTTAAATCCAAACCTAACTTGGTGCCTAACGACGAACTAGCCGTGGATTTTCATCTGATCAAAAAACGGTATTTTTACGATTAAATAGTCCACATTTAGTAAATTGCCTCTCATCTGACCAAAGGACTTTTAAGGAAAAGTTTGGTATCTCGTCTTTACAACAAATTGAAGCCCCAACAGGTGTTGCGCGGTCAACGGCGAATAGTATTATAAAGCGTTATAAATATCACCCCTATCGTGATCGGTCCTGCCAGGGACTCCAGAATGGCGATGCGATTAGAAGAATGGCATTTTGTCAGTGGTTTATTCAAAGAAATAACGAGATTTTATAATAAACACGATATAAAGGATTTTATAAACGCACTTTTTTCTTTTTTTCCCTGTATATCCGTTACTATTCCGAGTTCAACGAAGTTGATGACAGATTATTTATAGGTACTTGATTGCGCAACTTTTTCCCCATTTGGTCCACCCGTAACCTAACGGTTTCCAATATCCCCATGTACATCATTTTATACTGGACACACTGTATAGTTGCTAGGATCTCTTTTACATTATTTATTTTTTTAAAAGTTTTTTACGTTCCCTTTACCTTCCCTTAGTTATTTGCTGGCATTACCACCGCTCTAAAAATTAAGGCATGAACAAAGTGCAGTTCTTGTTAATGAACGAATAGAAACAATACGATTTTTAAAATTATTTCTAAATTTCTTCTTCTAAATGTGAACTGAGCAAGTAGTCTTTCAGCTGCGTGTTTGAAGAAGGTAAACTAAAAAAAACCTCACCAAACGAATAATATATCAGTTCTAAGTGCGCCAGAGCCAATAGATCAGAGTTTCAGGCTCTATATAACTCGATAATAAGATAAGAATCGACTAACCACGATCAGTATCTCAAAATTTCCTGTCCAAAATGTCTGTTATTCCAAACATAATGTTCAACTTTAAACTATATTCTAAACAAAAATATAATATACATATATGTAAATATACAAGAGGACATAGTAGCTCCAATCTTAAATATAGTAAAAGTAGTAAACGCTTTTTCATATTCATTAATATAAAACAATTCATTCGGACATTAAAATAAACCAAAAACGAACTCAGCACACAAGTTAAAGCAAATTTAAGGGCCAAATAACCAAAACACTATTGTTTAATTTAAGAATATATTGAACAACGGAATAAATTGTTTATATTAATGACTATGAGACAACGTTTTCTAATACTTTGCGGAAAATAAAAAAAACGGCATCATTAATATTGTTAAATTTATGTTCTGCCTGAACGGCTCGGCACAACAAATGTCTTGGACAAATTTCGAAATTATCTCCAAATCTTCAGGTACGACACAACAAACCTCAAGTTGAACAAGCTCTCTTTCAGGATATTTTTCTTACCTATTTAGTGTTTTAATAATTTAAAATATATTCAATTCCATCTATTCTTTGATTGCATTGCATTTAAATAAAAAACAAAGATAAAAATTCTCTTATTCTGGGTTAACAATTTAAGTCAATAAACTTTCTAATTCTAATGACAAGAAAAAATTTTTTATTGTCCAGTAGTCAGTTTCGTTTGTAAGTATCGAGTAGCGTTGATGTAGGGAAACGGAAGCGGGATTGTCTGGTTGGTCTTGTAAGACAAAGGGGATTCAGTATGGTCCAGTTGTAGGGGTTGTTTGTCCATTTTGTCTGTAGATGTATGAGTCTTTCCGAAATCTTTGTCATGTTTGTGCGTTCGTATAGTAGTTGGGTGGAGGGGTTGTGTAGTGGGTTTTGGGGTGTCTTATTCGTGTTATTAGTCTTAGTGCAATTTGTTCTGTTGTTTGTATATAACGTTTGTCCTTTCTGTTCCGTTGGTCATGAGTATATGTCCATAGTCCAAGAGGGGTCTTCAGATCGCTTTGCATATTTTTGGCGCGGTATTTGTACTAATTCCTTTGTCTTTGTATGTTAGTGAGCGGAAGTGTTTTGTTCTTTTATCGTTTCTGTTCTAATGTTTCGTATGTGTTTAGTAAATTTAAGTTTCTGGTCAATTGTGATTCCAAGGTATTTTACGTCGTTTGTTAGTTGTGCCATTTGACCGTCTGCAGTTATTGTAGGGGATCAGCGTTGAGTCTGTGGTTTGTGAGCAGAAGTTGGTTTTTTGACGCGTTTGGTGTTAGTCTCCATTCATAAAACCATGTCATTGTGTTTGTTTATTAGTGTTTGGAGTCTTTGAGCTGCTCTCTCAGTAGTTTTGTCATGTACAATAAGTGCAGTGTCGTCTGCGTATTTAATATGTATGCCGATCTATCGATTTGATTTTTGTCTGGTAAGTTGTAATTGTATATGTCATGGCAGTATAAATTGTAGAGAAACGTGAGAGCGGGGATCCATGAGGGAGCCATTGTTCAGGGGAAAAAGAAAATGACAGTGTTTTGTCAATTCGCACTTGCAGTTGTCTGTTTCTAAGTAAGTTCTTTATGGTGTGTAGTAGATATGTTGGTGTGTGTAGTTTGTATAGTTTGTTTAGTAAGCCTATGTGCCAGACACTATCAAAAGATTTGTTAATGTCCATAAACAGGCAAGTTGTCTTTCTGTCAGTTAGGTGGGTTGTTTGTATATTGTTAGTTAGAGTGAAGAGTGGGTGAATAGTCGAGGGTTGATGTTTGAATCCGAACTGATACGATGGTATGTACTTTCCGACAAATTTTCCTAGTCGCTGCTTTATTATGTACTCAAAAACTTGCTAAGTACTGGGAGTAAGTAATTGGTCTGTAATGCTCGGTTGTGTATTGTCCAGCCCATTTTTGGGTATAGGGATTATTAGCGGGTTTTTCCATGTTTTTGGAATTTTGTTATTTCTGATGCAGTTGTTCAATTCAGTTAGGATCAGTTGCGTGTTTCTTGAGTTAGGCTTTTCAGGAGTTTTGCCTTTATCTTTTCTTGGTGCTGTGTTTTTGATATGCACTAGGGCTTCATCGTACTCTGTGTCTGTGATCAGTTTGTATGTATAGTTTTGTGAGCTGTTGAAATAGTCCAAGTACCAGTCGTTGATCAAGTTCCAGTTGTCATTGTCGAAGTTAGGGTTTCTCGATATGCTGAAGGTCTTTTGATAGTGTCTGGCGAACGCTACAGCTTTCTCTTTGTCTGTGTACCGTTCTATTCCGTTTTCGTCAATTGCGACAGTAGTGTTGGTTTTTTGTATTGCGCTAGTTTCTTAATTTTTCGCCAGTATGCTTTGCCTTTGTCTTTTTGTATTTCTTTACATGTTTCTAGCCATTTGTCTTGTCGGTATTGTCCAATCAAGGTTTTAATGTTTTCTGTTGAGTTGGTTCAGTGTCTTTTTTTAGGTCGTTATTTTAAGTGTTTGTATATATAAAGTTATAAATTGGCGTGATAATCGAAATATTGTATCTGAAGCATCGATTAACTGCCAACAATCAATAAGCATAAATAGACGTATGTCTGAATTTTTGGCAGTAAGTTAGGTATGTTTTATAATATAAAACTTGGGATTGCACCATTACGCGTTACATTATTCACGTCACAAATAAAATGGTTCTATACATAAAAAGCTCAAACGTAAAATCAAATGCAAAAGAATAATGCAGATTGTAGAAAGCAGTATTTGAAACACTTTAATTTCTTGCAAGTTGTGACAAAAAGTGTCTCTGCACCCAATATAGGAGGTTTAATGATTAACGACAACAATATCACTTTAGTATAATAAAATATTTTGTCTTTTGCCACCGTAGTGGTAATATCTGTGCTGCTGGCAAGTTAAAGTGGCCGTTAACAAATAATTTAGTTGTAAAAATAATCAAATAAAACATTCAAACATGATTATCAAATGAAAGTGATCTTTGAGGCTTGGTTTCAAAGTAACGGCGACAAGATGCCAAAAACGAATTGCGGCGTGGCAATTTTTGATTTAAAATTTTATATTAGATGATAATCGTAATTTTCAATAACCAGCCAAAACTTTACTAATAACTAACTAAAATAAACGTAATGATTTGATTAAAAATTTTGTGCGGTTGAAATTAAATATCATACCAACAACTATTTATTTCTTTGTTTCTGGACCTCATTTATAACGCATTGTTTCTCACACGGTGTCATTTTCTATTTACGAGTTGCAAATGATGCTCGTCGTATGTGACGTCTGGAAAAATTAATTAAACAAAGCTTTCTATGTTTATAGACATTCAAATGTTAAAGGATTGTTCATGGTATGAAAAAAATGTACACTCTATACATACCGAGATGTTGATTTTTTTTTAAAATATAGCTGATATTGTTACTTCTTTGTCTGTTTAAACAACAACTTCCGGAGGCATATTTTGTTAATGCTTTACCTTGATTTTGGTGAATGCTAGAAATTGTGCAGTCTCTGACAACAGATCGAGCTGAAAAAAACTTTTAAGTTTTATGAAAATTGAGCAAAATATTGATCGGAAAGCGAGTATTTGATTTAGGATACAAAAGTCCCCACATGAACGGCTATGTTTATCTTTGACCGAGAAAGCTGCTTGTTTACGGCAAATATGCATGCCAGTTGGTTCGAGAACTGGAAATTTCTTCATAATCGTCGACAGGAAAAAAAATTTGTTTAGAAGCTGAATGAAATGCAGACAAATATAAATGGCTCTAAATTTAAAATGAAATTAGTGATAGATCGGCGTTTGGAGCGGTTTTCGTTTGGTTGTTGTGGACTTTCGATACGTTGAAACGCGAATTTGTCTTTGGAAATATTGCCATGCGAACAGGCATTTTCTACAAAAATGTCTACAATAACTAACCTACAAAGACAGAGGAATTAGCACAAACACCGCCACCAAAATATGGACATATACTCATGACCAACGGAACAGAAAGGACAAAACGTTATACACAAACAACAGAGCAAATTGCACTAAGACTAATAACACGAATAAGACACCCCCAAAACCCTCTACACAACCCCCCCACCCAACTACTATACGAACGCACAAACATGACAAAGATTTCGGAAAGACTCATACATCTACAGACAAAATGGACAAACAACCCCTACAACTGGACCATACTGAATCCCTTTGTCTCACAAGACCAACCAGACAATCCCGCTTCCGTTTCCCTACATCAACGCTACTCGAACACTTACAGACGCAACTGACTACTGGACAACAAAATAATTTTTCTTGTCATTAGAATTGGAAACTTTATTTAATAATATTGTTAACCTAGAATAAGAGAATTTTCATATTTGTTTTTTATTTAGATTAAGACTACATGTATTAAACAAGGCAGAAAGACCGATAGGTCGATAGCTTTTTTTAGAAATAAAGATGTTTACTACTACTACTGTCTACAATAAACAAACTGAAATCGAACAGCAAAGCAAAGCAATGAATCATCCGCCATTAGCAGGGCCAGCTAGCAAACGAGTAGTAGTAGTAGTAAACATCTTTATTTCTAAAAAAGGCTATCGACCTATCGGTCTTTCTGCCCTTGTTTAATACATGTAGTCTTAATCTAAATAAAAAACAGATATGAAAATTCTCTTATTCTAGGTTAACGATATTACTAATAAAATTTCAGTGGCAAGAAGAGATTATTTTATTGTCCACTAGTCAGTTGCGTTTGTAAGTGTTCGAGTAGCGTTAATGTAGGGAAACGGAAGCGGGATTGTCTGGTTGGTCTTGTAAGACAAAGGGGATTCAGTATGGTCCAGTTGTAGGGGTTGTTTGTCCATTTGGTCTGTAGCTGTATGAGTCTTTCCGAGATCTTTGTCATGTTTGTGCGTTCGTATAGTAGTTGGGTGGGGGGTTGTGTAGTGGGTTTTGGGGGTGTCTTATTCGTGTTATTAGTCTTAGTGCAATTTGTTCTGTTGTTTGTGTATAACGTTTTGTCCTTTCTGTTCCGTTGGTCATGAGTATATGTCCAAAGTCTAGCAAGGGTCTACAAATAGCTTTATATATTTTGGTGGCGGTGTTTGTGCTGATTCCTCTGTCTTTGTAGGTTAGTGATCGGAAGTGTTTTGTTCTCTTTATTGTTTCTGCCCTGATGTTTCGTATGTGTTTAGTGAATTTAAGTTTGTGGTCAATTGTGATTCCAAGGTGTTTTACGTCGTTTTTTGGTTGTGTCGTTTGGCCGTCTGCAGTTATTGTAGGGGAGTCAGCGTTGAGTCTGTGGTTTGTGAGCAGAAGTTGGCTAGCAAACGATTATATCTTTATGTAAGTTTGTAGTTCGGTACGGAGTTTTTTTGAAAAGCTGATCATTTAGTTCAGTGTATTGTGGGCAACGGACGAAATTGGTCGTCGGCCCTTTTTTCAAAATCGGGATAAATGTACCAAATTGGTTCCATTTAGGCAAATGCGGTCGATCATTTTGCTTGTTAACTACTGAATGTAATCCACATTTATTCTCAACTTCGTGTGGATACTCATTGTGTGTTCAAGTGTAGTGTGTGCTTTTTGAGTATTAATGAATTTATTGGAGGATGGGACGACGCCAGCTTGCAGAAAGCTGGTAAGAAGTTTATTAATCTATCAAACCTTAGTATGAACTGAGTATGGCTTTTTCTAGAAGCAACTAAAGTTTTATTGAGTTATTTATTTCGTTTTCTTTCTAATCAAATAACTGGATTTTATACTAAGGTTCTGTAATAATGCAGAATGTTTTTTCTTTTTTTCCAGGTGGCACGATGCAGCTGCGGGTAAGTTTAGCATAAGTTTCCCCCTGGCGGACAGCGCCTTAAGAGGCTGTGAGCGATCCTGGCCAAACCATTTAGATATCGCGCTGTTTTTTCAAATTTAAAAAATTAAACAAATTATTTTTTTGCTAAACTGTCCGTGCTAGGGATTTTCAGGGGCGAGGATTCGTCCGAATAATTGCATTTACTTCTGTTTATTGCATTATTGGAGGATAGCGCGTTAACACGTCGAGTGCGATCCTGGCCAAACCATTTAGACTTCGCGCTCTTTTTCCAAATTTTAAAAAATTGTATTATTGCTAAACGATTCGTATAAATAAAATAAAGGTACTTTATTCTTGAGCATAATTCATTTTTTCTTATATACCTCATATACGACTGGTAAAAAATAATATCTGATGGTTGCGTTTTAGGTTTTCGAACCAGCAAAATTTTTTATAAAAATTAAATGGTTTTCGTAAAATTAATAATAAAAAAGTTTCTCATATGGTGCGAAATTAATAAGTAGACGTCTGTAAAATATTTGCATTTGACTAAACCAACCTGTATATTTTGATTAACTTATTTGTAATTTAAATAAACCAACTTAACACAATCTTTTTTTAATCGCAAATAGGTACTTATCACTAATAAGCCTTAGAATTAACTTTTTATTTATTATGTAAATGCAATAATAATTATGATCAATTGTCCACACATTAGGTCCTTTGTTCATTAGGGTAAAGTAATTTACTTGTTTGAATTTTCCAACTTATTGTGGCAACATGGACAGGCAAAAACCAGCGCCTGTATTTGAGTTATTAGGACAATTTGGGAGTATTTTAGGAATTTGCCCTCAGTTCGATTTCAAAAGTGAAACTCTAATTGAAACAAAGCTTTTCAAATTGAAAAGTTTTATTATTACATTATGGATCATTATAGTAAATATTATAAATATTATTGATACCGGCGTATGGGGAGGTCAGTACTATCTGAACATTATAATTGTTTTTTCCATAACTTCCACAGTTATTATGACCTGCGAGGCCATTTTAAGCCCTCTAATAAGAAAAGAGATTTGGTTGAAGTTTTTCAGGAAATATTCAGAAGTACATAAAACTAGCTGCTATAAGAGATCAAGAATAACGGATCACTACTATAGAAATATTAAAAAGTATTATGTGATTTACCTCACAGTTAATGCCACAATTATTTCGCTAGGATACGTACTGTGGTTGATTAATCAGTATGATTCCAAAGATCCATATGAAAGGCGCGTCATTTTAAATTTTCTACTGGGAGATTCAACAACAATGTTCTTTTACAACGCAGAAAAGTTTCTAATTGCTAGTCTGCTATATGACATTAAAAACCGATACAACTGGCTCAGTTGGAAAGTTACTAAGTTAACTCCGAAGGATAGTAGAAGACATATTTTGAAAAATGTTGAAACTATCGAATTACAGACTTTGCAAATGTACGATGTGGTATATCTGTTTAAGCAACTTTTTGAGACACATTTTTTCCTGATGATGGTGTTTGGATTTAGTTTTGGACTCGAATACTGCGTTTTCAATTATAGTATGTTTGAACTTGAAACTACCAATGTATACCTTATAATTCTTGTAAGTATTTTTAATTATTAGATTAGCAAATTAGATTAGCAAAATAGCCGAATATTTTATTACCCCTGAACACATAAAAAAGCAAGAAACTGGAAGAAATCAGAAGTTTCTTGCATTCGTCTATAAGTTGACTGCTTTGCTTTCTTCTGAAGTGCTTTTTCAGACTCCGCAGCCTTCCGGCTGATCTGTTCCCAGTTACTTATTTTATGAAACGAAATAGTTCGTAACTTTCTCCCCTTATTTCGTGACTTAGAAACTGTATTTGTTCTTTGATGTTGTTTAGCAGTTATATTTGCTAGGTAAACTAAATGCGAGCTCTACTATGGTTTGCAGCTCTTGGTGTTATTTGCTACTAAGACGGTATCGTCAGCGAATCGAATATTAGCCAAGGTGATTTCGGTGATGGTCTTGTCAGGACCGTCAGTTTTTTTACTTTCTTCTGCACCTGCTATTTTCCTATTGCATCAATAGTTTGTTCTTCAGTTTTGTTAGAAGTGTTACGTTTATGGAATTATTTATGTATGACGGAACTTCAGGTCTATTGTCGTCAAAAAGTGTTAATTTATTCTTTCCATTTAGGAGAATTGCCTTCTACTTTCAGAATTCTGCAAGAACAAGAATTTTTTGGCCATTCGCATCCCTCAAGTTTCCCTTCGATATTTGATCGACCTGTACAGGTTTCGCTTTGCATTATATTCCTTTCTCAATGTTAAAGCTTCATTTTTTTGGAGCTTGTAGTTGGGCGAGATCCATTCTTTGTTTCGTCATGCCTTCGTTTATCTTTCAGGAATTCGCAGATTGATAATATTCGATTTTGCACGAAATAACCCTCTATATCTGTTGATGATTTTCAGTTTCCAAACATATATTTTTTTGAGCTGCTGTTTGAAGAAGGTGTTGGACATTACAACTTTGTTCCTTACGCCAGAATGATATACCATACCTGAATTTGCAGGAGTTGAGCTCTACTTAATACTCAAATTTGCAAATATTTTGCAGATTTTTCTTGACTCTATCTATGAATATAAGAAAGGAAAAGCTACTAAATATTTTTGGGGTAAAATTATGGAATATCATGGATATCGACGGAAATTGTCCGAACCTTTTCCTCTGTATCCTAAGTTCAATTTTGTTCGTTTCAATGTCGGTATTTTAATTTTTTCGAATAACTTCAAAAATCTAACGATTAATTGCTTCTAAAAGTTTTGCTCTAATAACTGTTGCAGTAAATGCAGTTATCTGCAGATTAAGTTGATGAGGACCCAGAAGCCCAAAGACTTTTTTTTGTAGAATAATTGATTTCCTTCAATTTCATATGAGATTTTTTTTATAAAATAATTTTAGTTTACTATTTCAGATGCCGATTTTCCTTTGTATCTACTTCTGTGACATCGCCTATAAAGCAGTTCGCAACTTATCCGCAGCTCTACTTTCTGTGTCCATCACATTTAACGAAGACATTGAAATCCGCGAAAAGCTTAAAGATGTTTCATATAAAATTCGAGAGTTACACAGCGATTTTACAGCAGCGAGGTTTTTAACAGTCGATAGGAAACTCGCTGTCGCTTTACTGTATTCCGTAGGGTCATATTTTCTTGTTATTCAACAAGCATACATTCCCAGACAGTGAGAAGATTTTGACATTATTTTAAATTAAGTTTCTTATAGCACTTAAGTAGTAAATGTATTGGTATTTTACATCGTATATTAGTACCTTCCGCAAATCACACATCTGCTTTTCAACAGTATTTGTTTTGATGCAACTACGCAGAAATCTCGACATGTGTTAATCTCAGGCACCCCCAGGATCGGTTTCAAGCCAATTCGCTATAATCAGCTGGGTTTAGGTCTAAAATAACAATCACGAACAATTTAATTTCTCCCATTTATTTTACGGAACTAGTTTTTAATGTAAAATACATGGGTGAAATACAACTACAGGTTTTGGAGTGTTATTTTTCGGTCAAACGTAGCTGATGAGCGGCAAGTTATAAGAGATTAACACATATATAGATCAGTACTTACATCAAAGGCCTTAAACGGCTTTGAAGTTACCGAAAGTTTCATTGCTCTTCAACATTCGCTTTGCGTTTAACTCCTATAAAAATGAGCACTTTAGATAACAACTTGTACCGAAAATGCATAAGCTACCATGAAATCAAATTGTGAAAAATGATTGATAAACTACTCAAAAATAGCTGTAATAGAAAAGTAAAATGACATGCAAATTCCAGACTGTCTTTTATATAGAACCATAACACAAAAGAAACTCAGCAATATGGAGGCAACTAATTAAGTGCAGAAATTACAGCTTTTCAAGATTAAAATAAACCTGGAAATAATGAATAAAGTGCTACTAATCGGACAACGAAAAGATCTCACGATATACGAAAAGTAGAGAAAAAAAAGATCTCACTGATCAATTTTACTCAGCCTTATTAAAGGCTAATTTCTGTTTTTAAGAAGAAAAGTTTCTTCTTTAAATAACTTCCGCCATTCCTCGAACGGAACTTGGATTAATGCTCAGTACCATGCAGGTAACAAATTACGACGTTTCTGCACAAGCAAGCATGAACAAAGCATCTGAAAACGGTTTTGAAGTACCTATATGGCCTTTTCGGCTCTCTTCTGTGTATCCTTGCGCCTTAACGATACCACAGCTTATTTTTCTTCTACATTATTTTTTGTTAATAATTTCGAAGACGTGACTTTTTTACTATAAAATTATTTGGGTCAATTTTCCCCCCTTTGAAAACAGGATTAGTTATACTTTCTTTCCAGTCCTCTGGTCCTTGTTTCAGGTCGTTCTTATTAAACAGGATATGCATTCGATCTCTTAATTCATTATCTTCAATTGCAGGTGATATTTTTTATATTATTTAGTAGGTGAGGTAGACATTTTTTTAAAATAAATGTTAGGTCAGATCGATTCTTTTGAGCTTAAAAATGTCTTACCATTTTGATCATCTACTAACGGGACACCCACATAACACCGCCAAAACTCCTCACACAGGGGACACCTTGTATATTTATAAATGTAGTATTACTATTTAGATGGCTATAATTAAACGTGTCCTATTCATATAAGCCATCTTTTATTAAATATTAATCACCAATCTTAGTGAGTGCTAACTATTATTCGAATAAACAGTATAATGGAATTTTGTATTTCGTCCACACTTTCTACCTTTAATTACTCGATGTTTTGAGCAGAAAACTCAGTAATGTACTTAGAAGATCATTAACCATATTTTGCAGCAAAGTAACAGTATCCTGAATGTAATATTTTAAACATTGGATGGTTTGCCTTGGCATAATTTTAAAATAAGTTAAATCAATACTAATCAGAAACCTGAGTCTACATTAAGAAATAGGTAAACCATGCTGAAAACAAGCACCGTTTTCTGTGATGACATCATTAAAGAATCATTGCTTGAGCTTTGCAAAGTGGGTGCAATAATAGGAGTTTGTCCACCCTTTGACCTGGAAAAAGGTACTGTTCGAGATGGAAAACTTTTCAGGCTAAAAATTTTCAGTACTATCCTATTTGTCACAATTTTGGGCCTTGGAGACTTATGGGGTTGTAAACTTTGGGGTGGTCTTCATTTGATTAATGTTATAAGATTGTCCATACTCATATCGATAATTATTACTCTAGAACCATTACTGGGAACTATTGTGCGAAGAAATACATGGCTCAAATTCTATGAGAAATATGTTATGTTACTTCAGAACCCGAGTTGGACAAATCTCAAAATGAACTATCATATTTACAGAAACATCAAGTTTTATTTAGCAGTATATATGATCATTACAGTTTCCGTACCCACACAAGGTTATATATTGTGGATCAGAGATCAAGACATGGACTTTGAGCAAAAACTGAAAATCATCTTGTGTTTAGCAGGCGATGATGCCACATTATTTTATTATAACTTCGTCAAATTTATAATGTGTGCCATTCTTAACGATTTAAGAATAAGATACAACTACTTAAGCTCCAAGATTAATATGTTAGGAGCAACTCAGAGCAGGGCAAGGATTTTGGCTGATATTTATGACGTGGAAGTGACTGCCTTAAAAATATATGAAGTAGCATGTTTGTTTCAAAAACTTTTCGGTACACATTTATTTCTGATGATGGCATTTGCATTTTCTATTGGACTCGAGTTCTTCATATTTACTTACAACTTGTTTTCTTCGGATATCGTCTATTTATATCTAATAATATTGGTAAGTTTGCTAGGTATGTTTGATTATTTTGTTTAACTTTCAATATCTTTCAACAAAATATCAAGCGTGAATTTCACCAAATTATAAATAACGAGATATTCCGTTTCGTATACTGTCACCTACTGAACTTGATTAAATTTTCAGATACCAATTCTTTTCTGTATCTATTCCTGTGACATCACCTATAAGGCGGGACAAAATCTTTCCGCAAATCTACTAGCTGCATCCAAATCATTTGAAGGCGATATTGAAATACTCGAAAAGCTCAAGGACGTATCCTATAAAATTCAAGTTCTTCAAAATGAATTTTCTGCCGCAGGATTTGTAAAAATGGACAGAAAAATTGCAGTCGCTTTATTAACTGCTGTTGGTTCCTATTTTCTGGTACTGCAACAAACATATGATCCTGAAAACAAGCGAACCTAAGTTCAACGATGCATCTAACTCGGGTGAAAGTGAACGGTCTGCACTTAATATTAATCAATAAAATTGAGTAAAGTTAAAGTTACTAATATTGCCTTTAGCCGACTCAATTGCACGATAGACAACTATTTTCTTAGCTGCCGCGTTGGTTTTAAAGCTGACTATAAATTTAAAACCGGTATATCGTTAGTCTTCGAGCACAATGAATATGATACACTAAGCAAATAATTTATATCAAAATTTATTTCAATATATACATATTTTAAATATATTATCCTAATAGAACGACATAACAAACTCTGAGAACACAATGATTGCTCAAGACGCTAGTATCACAGCATCAGTTTCCAAACAAAATATGTTAAACGGCTCGTATATTTTTGCAAAACAAATAATTTTCAACAAAATATACACAATTAATGAGTTGATGGGTTATACAATCATATTCGTAACAGAATTCCAATCCATTGAAATGATTACTTATGAATTATTGTGTCGAAAACACTATTATTCTAACGACAACACAACTTACATTGTTTGCGGTTCATAAAATATTGATTATGTATTTTGGAAAAACGAATTTAGCTACCTAACAACGCTGGAAACAAATTACAATATTTTTAATAGGAAGTTTTTAAAACCCTGGAAATAAAACCTAAAATAGTTATAAAATTCCACTAGACCTAACGAATATCATAATAAAATAAATGAGCAATGCAAAATATATTATCGTTCACTGGAACTTAATGAAATTATCACTACTACTCCATCGATATATAACAATTTGACAAATACGACTGATTTGTTCGCATCACAGAGCGTAGGAGATCTGCCTACATTTACTTAAACAGGAAAAAAAGGCCAGAACACATTTGAAGCACAGCAACCAATTTAGTGCATTAGATGCACTAGCACAAGATGTTTAGATGGCAATTTTAAAAGCAGTAGGTGTAACAACACTTTATAACCCGGAAAAAACTTGCTTTGTCTTTTCTCCGGTTTATCAGAGCCACACGTAGAATTAAACTTCATTACACACCAGCTACCACCAAGCCGAAATCAAAACTCTTACCTATATTATTGCTGAAATTAGACTTTGGTAAAAAAATTATTCGTAAAACTGTCGGTTTATAAACATATTCGACCGTCATGTTGACTTGCGGCAACTATATCTACTTTCCTATAATTGGCTGCTTGAAAAACGAAAATATAACAATTAGGAAGTTTGAGGGCTGATTAGATGTTCACCATCATTACTTTTCCACCCTCTTTTGTATGTTGTAAAACCGAAAATCACAAAGAGAAGTTATTCCGAATCCCAATATTCCATAACCAGTGTACCGTGCCAGCTGGTTTTCCATCATATGGTTTTTGCTAGATCGGAAAGGTCCTCAACTTAGTTCAGCTTTTTGGGCAAACCAAAAGCACGGGCATCATTGTGGTCTTCATTTTTGCAAGCATGCTAAAATAAAAACATTTTTTATAAACATTCAGCTCCTTTCAAGTTTAACTATATTAAAGCTGAATGTAGTGTGGTTTTTATACAAAAAACTGGTATTTGAGACTTTAAGTTGAGTCGTTCACTTTTGCAATTGGAGCCGCCTCTGTTTAACGGTTTTGCAATTACACAAATTGTTTAAAACTCCAATTTGGAACTAGACATTGTATATACTTACTCAATGCCTTCCATTTGACTCATTAACAAATTTAATTGGGAAAGGCTGCATTCACGTGAAGAGGCATTCCGGTTGTTGGGTTTCAAGCGCCAATTTGGTGGAGTGCAATTCTGCATGGGTGACATTCCATCTACATCGCGAATGTATCCAGGATCAGCTAAATAAAAGTGGGGATACGACATATAGGCTGGAGCGCCAAATCTAAAAAAATTGAAAAACTGCTTGAACTTGCGGATGTTGTTTACTCTTTATTTGTATGACGGACAAACCAGCTGGATGTTTGTTCCAACTCAACATAGTTTAAAACTTATCAAAATAAATTGTTAGTAAAATATGGCTGAAAGTCTGTTCGTTTTATTTACAGCCGCTTTAGAAAGTTGCCAGAATTTGCAACCGGAACCGTTACCTATCGATTTAAAGTCGATATTTACTTTCTGCTTGTGTATGAGTATGTGAAACTTCTAGCTCAAAACAGGTCCCTAATTCTTATTTTGGTAAAAATGCATTCATGGCGATTTGGAAATACCATTTACTAAATTTCATGCCAGGAAGTAGCATTTAGTTTTAGAAAGAACTTACTTGCAAGTGGAGACGCATCGGACCCCTGTACGCAGGCCAGAAGCGTAACACTTGGAACTTTCATATTTGGTTCCGTTGTCGAATACATCATCTTGTCCTACATACTCGTTACCCTCTATTCCATACAACGTAAATGTTCCATTCCGATGCAATTTGACGTTACTTAAAAGTGAAATTACTTGTGCTACCATATTTAATAAACAGTGGTTATAAAATAAATTTAGTTATTAAAATAAAGAAACCAAAAAAAGGTCTTTCAGTTTGAGTTTTGATTTCAAAAATCATCAAAAATTTGTAATCAAATCATTTGATTACAAAAAGTCTTTTAATTTGAAGACGAATCCAGTTGTAGCTTCACTGGAATTTGAATCGCATTTATTGCTTATACTTGATACCGTAGTTTACTTAACTAAACATACTGTGTGTCTTTAATGTTTCACTTCTATGGCAAAGAAGCGGAAATATATGAGTGCAAACACAAAAATAAATAAAAAGCGGTAAAATTTGATATGGTTTCTGTTTTCTCTTCGCTCTCGTTCAACAATTACGTCAAAAGGAAGATCTGATTGGAAAATTTGAATATAATTTATTAATAGCGGCATGTTCATGGTAGTCAAATATATTTTTATTGGTTATAAATTAAAAAAATAGTTATTGGAGACATAGAACCAAAGATCAAGTAAAAAAAGTTACATTAAAGTCGGAGCTAATACTTTGATTTCAAAACATAAAACCCTTATTGAAACAGCACAAGTTGAAATATTAATATAATATCAAAGATAAAAATGTGTTTTACCTGCACATATCGGGTGAAAATATAGCTACTTCGTTATCATCATGTGGAGCATACCACAATTCGCCAGAAGAACCGTTAACCACAGCGCATTCGCCTGGATAATAAGAATTTTCATGCTCATAATTCCATCGGGTTATAAGTCCAAGTTTCCGAATATCATTGCCGCCGTCGTACATATTGAAAACACCATCATATGTAGCGCTTCCATTTCTCTAATAAGATATTTAATTTTCCAAATTAAAAGCAGAATTACACATAAATCGGAAGCTTAGCTACGGGTTGAATTAAAATATACTTCTGTTAAATGATACGAGACCCAATCTTTAATTTACAATGCGGTTGCTAAGCAGGAAGTAAAATGTTTGCAGCAAATCACAATAAAAGAAAACGAAATCAAGTTAATCAAAGAAAAATGGCACATTTTGTAATAAATAGAAAAAAAAAATTTGAATATTATACCAAAAAATCATTTAGAATGTCAGTGTTATCAAAGATTTAACACATTTAAATATAAAGTTGTTAGAAACTTTCAACTTGTTTGTTTGAACAAATGGGTCATGTGAATTTTGAAATTTTCGGGAGAGTAACAGTTGTGTCTTTTTGTCTTTTTGGTTTTCCTAAATATTTTTGAATATATGTATTTTCGTAAAAAACAAAACATGTCGTCCCGTGCGTATGAGCCAAAAAATAATGATCTTATTGTGAAATATACTCAAGAAATTTCACTTAGTCATCAACAAATTGCAGACAATTAATTAAATCTACTTGTGTTGAAAAATTATTATGTTGTAAAAAAACCTTGACGGGTAGTACGTTCTTATTTTAATAAACCTAAAATCTGCAACTCCCTGAATAAATTATATGTAAGTTTGTACTTACATCGACAAACCATCCAAATTTTGTGAATGGTAAATTGATACCAGATATATTGAGCTTCAGTGCAATATCTATTAAGCGATCATCGTAACCATCAAACAACAACTCTCGAACATTCTTGTGTAGGAATAGCGTTTCACCTTTCTCTTCAAAGAAAAAGTTAACAGCTCTTTTTACTAAATAATGCTCGTCTTTTATCACATTGGATACAATCTAAAGTGTAAATAACGGTTACCTTAATCAAAATTGTATCACTCGCACCCTTTTATGAACTTACAACAACTAGTGGATTGAGGATGGTAATAACATCGTCTAGAGAGCCATTAGATTTATTGGCTTCAAAATGCCATATTCTTTTATTAAGGTAAGTTACTGTATCATTGTCATGAAACGTTATGTTTTCTCTAATATGATGTTCATAAAACACATATGGCCCCAAATCGACAAACGCTGGTTTTATTCCAGAATCTTTCGCGACTAAATGAGCGTTTGTCCAATTAAACATGTGAACTTCTAAATACATAGGAATAGGTGTTTCTTTCCACATTTTAAAACCCTTCGTCCTTTCGCTGGACACTGATAATTCCTAAAAATGATTCAAATATTGCCATTAAAAATAAGTAAAAATATGATGTAATATGACGAATAGTTTGTCCTGAACTAGCTGAAAGCAATTAAAAGATGGGACACAAAACCGTATTATAAAATAGCTTCAAATCGAATTAAGACAAAATTGCTGACAGATCCTCAACATTACCCAATGGTACGCCTCTTGCGCAAAACTTTCAAAATATTCTAATAAATTCATAATGATTTTTTACCAAATTCATATAATAAACTGTGCAAATGCATGATTGATTACCCAAGTTTATCAGCGAACCATCAGTTTCATGTCCAGACATCCAGTCCTTCCTATTTTTTTCTTCAATAAACCTTTATAAAAGGGTATATACATATCAAACAAATAACTGAATGATAAATACTGAAAATACTCTATAATATTCTTCTAAAGTACCCCTACTTGCGGTCTGTTAATTCTTACGACTGTGTTATTTTAAGAATAATTGTACTTTTTAATTTATAGCACAATTCTCTTGTGAATGGGTTGTTTGAACCTGTTAGATAATAAATATATAATATTTAAATCATATAATTGATGTAAGAAGGCCCAGATTTCAAAATGTGCTAATCTTAGGCATTAGCAGCTGGGTGTAGCCTGAAAATAACACTCTCGAAATTTTATTTGGCACGTGTATTTTACATTAGGAAACATTTTGAAAGGTTAAACCAAGTGATGAGGGCTAATAAGCTCAGAACCGGGACCTGGGAGGCGCCTGAGATTAGAAATCTCCTGGCATCTTGAAATTTGCACCTACTTATTTCAGAAACCTTTTTCGGCTCTGATGATCAAGTTTTTTTCATTGTTCTTCATTTTTATTATTACTATTAGCTATGAAACATCCAGTGTTATTTATCCACAAGGTTAGCTGAATATTTCACACTTATAAGCTAAAAACAATTTTTAAAGGGGACATATTTGAGAAGATACTAAACTACATTAGAATACGAATAATATAGATAATTATGAAGATGAGTGCTAACAGTTATTTTAAACGAGTGCATATAGATAGTTATTTATACGCATAAATGTACAAATGGAGCATAGTTTCCCATATTTCCGTAATAATTTTCTAATAGTCGTCTCTCATTAGTGAAATATTAAAAAAGCGTGGTGTAAACATTGCATATATGTGCTTTTCTAAAAGAATTCTCATTTTAATTTCTCAATTAAACGTACTAATGGTTCTATGGCATGTATTTTCACCTCAACGAACAACTTGGCAGGTAATTACTTTAAATAGTCTTGTCGCAAGTTAAAACTATAGCAGTAACCAGTTTCAAAGATTAAACAGATAATTAAAAGAATACATAGTAAGTACCGCACTGATTGTATGGAAAATGCCATCTGATAATGATATTCAGTAATTATGTACACCTGATATTTGGAAAAAGGACTTTGATATTGTCTGTATCTTTCTCCTTTATACTATCTGTAACATCTGCCTCTACCACAAGGCATTGCCAGAAAAAAACTGTAACCGTTTTCCACCACGCTTCAAGTAAATGATAGTTGTTGTGTCCTACCCTTTAAAAATGCGACACCTCAATGTCTAATTAATTAAATATAATCAACGCAAAGTGCATTATGACTGCAAAAAAGTAATGAAATAATTTAAATTTCCTCACTCCATATGTTATAGCCTCTTCACGTTTAAAAGAGCCATACTTGAATTATTGGTAAAATATACATTTGGTAAAACTCTTTTTTTATATTTTGTATTCAGGAACAATTAAATAATGTGAAAATTATTGGATATTACATAGTTGGTACTCAATAATATCATAATTGCATTTAAATACTTACATAATTGATAATTCTTTGAAATGTACTTTCCCATGCCAGCACTAAAGATATACCAAGAGCTACAAACAATGTAGCAATTGACAAAGTTGTCCATTTTGCGCATATTGTACTACAGCAGCTCCACATAATCTAAATTGAAAATATAAACTCATTTATATGTAAAATTAAAATTTCTACTGTAGGACCAGTTCGTATGTTTAAAAAACGCGAAATTAATAAGATCCCACTTAGAACATGACGATAAGTATTCAGTTTTGAGTACTTGAGTAAACTAATCAATGTCTGGAAATCGAATGAATACTCTTTTTAACCTATCAATCAACTTTTCCAAAGTCGGAGACAATTGGATTTCCGCACTATACAGAAAGCCCACAACTCTGAAGCGGGCTTTGCAAATAACAGACCTCAAATTCTTCGAAGTAGAAATAGAAGAGCAAAAAGTAAAATATTTAAATTAAACTTTTTAATCAAACGTTAATGAAACTACTTCAGGATTTTAAAAAGTCAGAGATTATTTCACACACAATAGGCTACATACATTATTATCATTTTTAAATTTTCCATTCCATCACTATCCCTCCGCAAAGAAAATTATATCTACCTTATCTCTCTACTTAGTTATTAAAGTCGTTTACTTCTCGAATTGCATTGTTTTTTTTATTTATTTAAACTATTTTATCGCCTAAGGGAATTATCAACGTGAGCATTTATCTCAAAATATTTTATTTTTGTAAATTCGTGTTTAATTGCTGTAAATACTTACATTCTTACTTATGAATTAACTATTTGTTTCCAAGATAGCAATATACGTGGAGTCCTCTACGACACACGAAACTGGTGGTTAAATGACTACTTCCACATTATAAATTAGGAAGTGATAATGCAACAGTTGAGTTAAATCGGGGAAAGTTACAGATAACAAATACTAGCCATTGGTCATTATGATCCATTGAATTGAAATGACTCAATTGATAATAATATTTAAAGGGTTCAAAGTTCAATTAATATATTACAATAAATAAATATGACTCATATTTCCAAATTTCATATGAGAAAATAACGTAAAGGGGCATTAATTTAAAATAGTTGGTTATCCAGTCCAACACCAAAGTCTTGCGGCTATTTATCTAAATTTAAACCACTAATGGCGTCAACTTTTGTCAACAAAAATTGGAATTTTAGAGAAGTTCAGCTATCTGGGGACGGACAAAAATTATTTTTTTAAGTAGTAGACGGCAACGAGAATTTTAGTGTTCTTCGGAATTAGTGTTGCGGTTTTCGCAAAATTCATATTGCGGTTTTTGCGAAATTGACCCTGCATTTTTTGGGACATTTGTATTACTGTTCATGCGGATTTTATATTGAGGCTTTTTGATTATTGTACAACGTTTCAGGTACGCAAGGTAAATTTTTGAATTTTTTTTTACTAATTAAGAGTTTTCTTTACAGGTTTGAAATGTATATATTTTATTGCACCTTTTATTTATTTCATTCATTTTAAAGATACCCGACGTAACTTTTGTCGTGCTTTTATTTATTAATAAAAGTCTTTTTATTAATATTATTACACCTTTGACCGATTCATATATCATACTATCTCAGGTATCTTAATTATATTACTAACATTCTTTTTATGTACGGTACTTTTTCTATGTATCAGTTAAGGTAACTTTTAAAAATATTTGCTAATGACAGTTTTTCGTCTTTCAGGTTATTATTATACTGGCAAAATAAGATATTAATACTATTAATATCTTATTTTGCCAGTATACTTTTTTTTTCAGGTACACTAAGTAGCTTTTTAAAATGTTATTATTTACTAATAAGGAATTTTTTGTAGCTTTGATCATTTTATACTTTATAGTATGCCTTGTATATTTTACTAATATACTGTTTTACTAGGCACGTTATATATAAGTCAAGGTAACTTTTCGAATTTCTTTTATTTGCCTATTTAATTTTTATTACTGCTTTGGGGCTAAGTGTCACGCTGGATCTCCACTAGTTTGTTTCGTAATAGGTTTCTATAGTAGGTTCTAGAGTAAATGTATAATAGATTAGATCATTTTGTACTGTTTCTTAATTTGTATGTGCTGTGTAAAGTATTCAACAAAGCAGCGAACGGTAAAGATGATTGTTTTCGTATTTCAAATTTATCTGTGTTTATGTTTTGTCATATTACTTATTTAATAAATTGTCATTATAGAGATTATTATTTTATTTTGGCCTAACATCCAATGCCAATTATTCATACCAATTATGCTATATTGTTTTGTATTCCGCTGTTCTGTAAAAACCTATAGGGTGTCCTTAAAACAAGGGAGAAATTTGAAACAAAAGTGATTTACTTAATTTTAATCGCAAGTTTTCGGGCACCATGGATAAATTTACATAGAAATTAAAATTTTATTAAGTAGTAAAAAGGGAACTTTAAAATTAATTTCATAAATTATGCAGCACGAATAGCTACTGAAACCTTCATACAATAATTGAACTGATTTTCGACAGTAAAGGAAATAACTTTTTCCAACTTCAGACATCTGAAAGGGAACGTAGCTCCAATCCAATATTTTTTTTTATGTTTGAATAAAGTTCAACAAGAATTCTTTCCAGTAGGTTTTGGAAACGGATACGGTCCAACCATTTTCAATCTGAATCGGGCCAGAAAAGTCATATTATTCCTTAGTTGGCTTTAAGCTTGGCTTAAACTCCGCACTTAACAAATATTAAACATTTAAATGTTCGTATATATGATGAAGGTTAAGATATTATTAAAATAATAGTTTCTTCGATTTAGGTGATAAATAGGTGGGTTGAGTAAGGCCGCATAAATGAGCTATCAAACAGACCTGACTTGAGTTATTACTGGATGCGAGTAGTAGATAAATATAAGATATGTATAATAAAAAATAGTATGTATATTTTTGACATGACAAATGGATCAATTATTATTGTTTCATTTAGATCATAGCAACTTTAGCAACTTTTTACCTAAAAAACCCTTGAGTATAAGAATTACACAAGACTAAGGGTGAAACTGTGCCTCGGTTTGAGCTTGGCGCTTTTTTTTTTGTACTTTGTACCCTTAGTGTATGACGATCATAAACAAATATGAATGTTACTTCATTTTATTTACTGACTCAACACTGGAAAGTATTCTCAGATATGCTTCGTCAAATTACAGTGAACGGAACTATGATACTGTAGAAATAATGTAATACACTCTTTCCACAAACAAAAAACTGGACCTGTAATACTATTCAATATTATGTTGAAAAATACACTTACCAATTTTTCTGATTAGTTGTTTTCAGTAAATTAAACAATGTAAATGTAAATTAACAATAGTATATTACACACATCTTTTACGCTACTAAAAAAAACCCTATATAGAGTGAAAGTTTTCTGCAATGTTATGCACTAATCATGCAGTTTGACATTATATTATTGGTAATTGTTAATAACAAATTGATAAATCGGGGTTTAGGTTATGTTTAAATGATCAAAATAAAAACATTGCAGGATCAGCTCCCGGACAGTGTTGACAACTGTGCCCCTGTAGCATTTTGGCAATGCCACTGGACAGAAGTTTACGTTTAATTTTTACTCATAATATTTAGAACTTCTGTATATAATTAGTATTAAAAGTTCATAGACTTCAAAATATAAGTATTTTTCGCTCATGATTTAATACTTTTAATTCGGGTTTCTCTATCTTTCTCAAACAGTATGAGATAAAAAGCAAACATTTTAATTTACTACTATCAGGGCAAATAACTAATTTCACTGTCAAATTGACTTTTCCTCCCCTGATTTTTTTAACTTTGTCAATATTTTGATTTAGTTTGCTTCAAATTATATTTTGCCTTTAAAACTAAGAATGAAAACATGTTTTATTTTCCATGAAATGAATTCAAACTTCGAACACTTACCGGTTTAATCCAATCATGACGGCATTTTTAAGCGAAATCCATTTTTGGACTACCCAGGAAGATGTTATTATCAAAGATACAGATTATAGGTTGCTATAAGTAAGTTTATCATCAATTTGTTTGATTCAGGGGGTATATATTTATATTCGAAATGAGCAGTTACCTTTTATTTTCTTTAAAGCTGTGGCAAAAACCACCGTTTATACGTTTTTTTATTTAAAAAATATTAATCAAGAACTCACCCAAAATGCAGGCCAACATAACACAGTATGGTTATTATAATGATTTAGATTGTTTCATCTAATGTTCTTTCGTATTAGGGCATTTTATTTTGTTTGTGTTCTAATAAGATTTTTTACTTGTAAATTCGTAGTGCCTACCTACATACGAACATCAGCTTGCTTGTTTGCATATGTGGACCATAAAATGCTAAAAGTTATAATACCTCTACAACATACACCTGCCTTTTGAGATCAAATCAAGTAAGACATCATAAATATACGTTAGTAATCGTGATGCCCTTAAACAATTTTGTATAATGCCTAAAGTTGTGTATACATTTATGCATAATATTCAAGTACATTTTTTAGCTTATTTCTCATCGAATTACTTAAAATGAACGCATAGATTAAATATTTCCTAACTTTTCGCTGTGAATATTTCCTCAATGGGTTAATCCGATTCGAACAATTTTTCTATCGAATCATAACTCTATTCTTGAAACAAATTTAACTTATAAGGTAAGCAACAAAATGCAATAAACATATTGAAACCGGGTGTTTGCAAAGCGTCATATTTTATTGGGAAAGTTTAAATCCGTCTGCAATATCGGTCTAGCTCAGACAGAAAAAAAGGTATACGGTGTTCAGCCGAGAGAATGGTCACGATAAACACGAATTAAAGACCCCAAATTACACACATTAAAATATGAGGATAACATCGTATACTTTTTTCTCTCTGGGCTACCTCGTATGCATCGCAGAAGAAGATCTAAACTTTGAACAAGAAAACATGACAGTACTTAAACACCCTGTACACTTTTTTTGCTTGCCTTATAACTTAAATTTGTCCAAGGATAGAGTTATGATTCGATAAAGAATTATTCAAATCGGATAACCGAACATGAAATAGTATATAAAATCGCAGGGGAAATATGTAATTAGTTTAATACTAACTCTGCCCTTATAACGAGCAAAATAAATTACTATATTTGGAATAAAAAATCTCGCTCCTGGACAAAATTAACGCATCAAAAAGGATCGTAAAAAATCTTCATACTTATACCTTTATTTTTTTAAGTTTTCAATTCATACAAGCCTACGTTATATTATAATCAATGTTTTCTACTAATATTTGGAAAATTATAATGCGTTGTTTTGCATAAATACGAAATTGTTTCCGATAAAATGGTTTTGCAAAATTGCATTACATGTTCTTCTACGATATTTTCAAGGTAGAACTGTGAATTCATGGATCTCCTCCGATCCACCAAAAAAAACGGAATCCTCGGAGATATTTTACTGGCAAGCAAACCTCTCTCCTGGCCTTCCCCAGACTCGTTCACGTCCATCTGCTCAATTATGACTTGCCCTCGTTTCATCTGAGAAGAAAACTCTCTTCCAGTCGTTAAGGGTCCAATTTATCTGTTCCTTAACAAAATGCGTGTAGATTTTTGTATTAGAACGTCTGTTTCTTAAAGCAGCTTGTATAAGATATCGCTCATCTCTCGCGTCTTCTATGAAATAATGTACAGCATTTGCACATTAATGTAAAATGCTGTAAAAAATCAGTAGTTGTGCCAGATAAGAAGGCTAATTAATTTTCCTACTTAATGTGCCGCTTTAAATTAAAGAAAACAACTGCAAAAACTAAAGAAATGATTTGAACTTCTTAATGTGTTCAGTCTTACGATTGTCGAATCCTGCCGCCTTGCGGTCTTTCAATTGATGCAAGGTATCATCTTGATTCAGTACTCCAGTCCTAATTATATTCTCAAAACTCCTAATTAAGACTGTTGCATTTTACTTTAATATTTACTTTGATATGACTATACAGGGTGTCCCACGAATATGAGCTTCTATCCGTAACAGTATATAAATTCAAACAAATTATCGCATTTTAGTTTATATCAAGTATTGTTTAGGTACATTCTGCAGTCTACAAACTAGTCACAGTTTTAATCTGTTAATTAGTTTCTTTATTAACGACCGAAAATTAGATATTAATTTTATGAAAATATTTAAAATAAAAACTCGGTATCTATCTGCAATATTTACTAGCATTGAAATATTAACCAAAAAACCTTAAAGTGTATTTTTTTTTATTTACATTACATTACATTCTTTTTGTCATCACAGAACGTATTTTATAAACACAAATAGTAATCAAATCAAATTAAATTAAACACAAATAATAATCTCAATTTAAAAAATAAATATAAAATTTTAATGTCATTAGAGTAGTAGTAGTAAACATCTTTATTTCTTATGTCATTAGATTATTGTTGCATAATAATATTAATACACTTAAGCGCGTATCTGTTTGCTGCTTTGTTGAGATAATAGGATTTTAATTAAGTAAAATGAACACAGTTTTTAAACATTATACGCTGTATGGAATTTATAACCTGAAGAGATCAAGATTTTGTTCGACAAAAAATCTTACCTTTTTTGATGATTTTTTTAATGGAATGCCAATACTTTTATGTAATTATTGAACGAATTTGGGTTTTTATTCTTTTAGATACTTCCAAAAGAAAGAAACTGGTTTGTCACAAAATGCCCAAGCCAAAAAAGAATTTTGTGACCAATGTGGAATTATTTATATTCCGTTCAATAAAAGGCCAGATAAGCTACGAGATAGGTTGAAAGAACTTGAGGAATACTTAGTTCATAATAAGATAGTGTATTACAATTGGGACGATAACAGATTAAAATTTTACTATCCACAGGCCTTATAGTCAATTTGACTGTCAACTTAAAGACTGGTGATCTAGTTAATATAATTTTTGATAAACAGTTATTTCTTAAGCTGCAGGTTAATATCATTTCTGACGGTAAGATGTGAAATGACCTTTTATTTTCTTTAACTCAATCAGTAACATTACATGTAGGGGCAATTTTCGGGTCACAAGTGATTTGTGTATGTAATGATGGTCATGTATTGGGCTTTGGTGGTTCATGGAAAGATGGTTGGGTCTTGGATGGAGGTCCGAGACGACGGCTACATTACTACAATGATTGGCTGGTCGTGTATGGGAAAACGGAGGCAGAACATCCTCAGCCTTGGAGCCCTCTAACTAAAGATCATCAAAGGGCAAATTTACATTTGTACTGGATCGGAAGAGTAGAGATCCGGAATTATTAGCTTACAAAAAGACCGATGGAGAACCTTTGTTGATTGTTATCAGCAAGATTTGCACTAGAACACTTATTGTAGTTGAGCAGAAAGTTTCACAGAAGGCAAGATTTTCGGTAAAATACTTTTAATATATTCGAATGCATTAATTTTTTAGGGGCTGTGTCAGTAGAAGTTAGTAATTGCGAATTAATTGCGAATACTCTTAAACGAATCTCAGTAACGTCAGTGCCTTTACAAACACAAGTAAGTTGCACTGCTTTAAGCGATAATGAGGAGAGACTTCTAATAGGCTGTATAGATGGATCCCTGGCAATCCTAGACCGAAATCGAGGATCGACAAGAATTGTTAAGGCTGCTTTTATCGCTACTTTAGCGGTTTGGCATCCTGAAGGGGTACTAATCATTTTACATTTTTTTAAAGAATGTTAGCAAAATATTTGTTTTCTTAGGCAATTGTAGCTGTTGGCAATGAAAAAGGATATATTCAGTACTATGATACCGCACTTAATTCAATCAAGAGTCAATTAACTAGTGAAGATTGCACACCTGCCACACTCCTAGACCTAAGCGGCTATTTTAATGCCCAATTTAATGTAGTTTCCTTAAGCTGGGGTCCGAAAGACCTAGTCATCTCTTTTGAGCAAGGGCCTTTGGCAATTTTAACTCATTCGGAAGGTTCACTGGGTTTTAAAGCGATTGCAAGGCGTTATATCAAGTCTGGTAAATGGATTTATTCGTTACACAGTATTCGAAAATCAGCGACTTTCCTTCCAGGTAAAATTGAACAAGCAGTTCGTCTGCTTTTAAGCTGGGACTTTAGTGAAAAGGTTTCTTCGTTTGCATCAAATAACCATGCAACTTCTTAGGAAACCTCTGACTGAAGAAGTTGCTCGCTATCTCCAGGAAGCATTAGGCTCTTTTCACAGTTCGCCCATACCGCTACCTACGCAAATAAGGCATAAGTTCGGTCATCAAGTAAATAACCGATTTCAGAGTCCGGATGCAAAATGTCCATTTGTATTTTGAATTTTAGGTCATGTGTATTACAAGGCGTTTTTTCTACCAGCTAGTTCGAACTCGCATGTTTGAAACGGCATTTTTATTGGCTGTGGATGTGGGACATCACGATTTATTTATGGACTTGCACTATATTGCGGTCACATTAGGTGAAACAGAAATGGCGGCCGCGGCTAGAGCTCAAGCTTCAGCACTTCTAAGCCGATGCTCCAGTGAAGGTAAAGCACTGCAAAAATATTCCGTGGCAGAAGACATAAAGACTAACTTATAAACGTGTGTGCAAAAACGAAGCGAAGTTGAAATACAGCGAGTTAAATAGTTAAAGCTTGTTTTTAGAAAAGCGCGTATTTTATGCCGAAAGTCCTTAGTCGATTTTGTTGAATTTCTCACAGTTTGTTGCTAACCAAGCTAGACATATTTTATATTAAGTACCATCGCTAGATTCTTTCCAGAATCATACTCGCGGGACAATTGATTGGTTTATTATATGAAAAATAACACTTGTTTACGAGAGACATATTGGTAATATGGAAGATTTTGTCCAAAAATGACCGCTTTAGTAGCACAAGAGCTATCCCAAGATCCCGTTGGTCGCGCGACACGCGTTGCGTATTGGGGCAACTGGTCAAAATTTTGAACAATTATTAATTAAAAAAAAAAACTTACTGCATAATATTTTAAACACTAACCTCTCGTAATACGGTATCTCGTTCTAATTGATCTAAGAGATACGTAGTTTGTATTATTAATTATTATTATAATATAAAATATAAAAAGTATTACATTTTAAATAAACGTGGATGGCCCCATCCATTTAGAAAAAAACTTGCTAGAACTGGAGGCGCTCAAAAACTTTAACAGGTCGCATCTTTTGTAAGGTTACTTTAAGAACACATCGGAAACTCTACATAATTTTCAAGTAACAAACTGCGTCTTCAGACTTTTAAAAATGTATTGGTTTTCGAGTACATAATTTGAAATTTTCAATACATGTGCATGACCAAATCGACCAACTTTTCAAAGATTGCTTTACTGTTTTCTTCTTATGCATTCGATGCATACGAGCTAACACTGAAAATATATTTAGCTTCTATATTTATATTACTCAATTTTTAGCCTCAAACTGTTCACGATCGTTATGCTCTCAATGTTCGGATAGTGAGAGTTGCAGCAGTACCGCAAACTATGAAGACAACTTAATAACACAACTTCAAAATTAGAGTTATCTGCGGAAAATGTGTTAACAACCGATTTATGCAGTCAAGTCCTACTACTATAGGTCGGAAAATGAAATTAAAACTATTGAGATGTCTAGAAAACCGTTTCCTCCCCTAGAGCTACTTATGTTAAAGCTCCACAAGTATGGGAAATAATTCAAGTGGGATATCGTGATAATTGGTTGACTTTGAGATACTTTTTAGGTGCCTGCAGATTTTTTTAAAACAAACCCAAGTGCCTCCACCCGTACCACAGTTACCTTTCTATAGAGCTTTGGAAGCTCCTTACAGACCTCAGTTTGTAGAAAAGGCAACCAATCAACTAAAACCCACCAGCTCAAATCAAAAAGATATAGACACGACCAAAAGTAATATTCCAACAAATCAGAATATGGATTATAATATTTCAGGATTACCGCAATATTCAACACATCTACCTTCCAGTAATTTCAATGTTCTCAAGGAGTCCAGACACCATTATAATTCCTTAAGCAAGGAATCCCAACCTCTACCTCGAATTCCAAATATCAGCTCCAATTGTCCAGAAGTTGTCATACCTTGAATAATCATGAAGAGCGAGTGGTAACTTTACCTCCGCCATCAGCGTTTTTAAATGTTGAAAATCATCTGCCATTAGACAACCTTATTGATTTTGAAGATTTCAACGCCAAAAATATCAGCAACAAACACAGCAACTAGCTTGAAAAAGTGCACACTAAAGTTAAGTTTTCAGACACTGTTACAGCTTTTATAGTTCCTGAAGTGAAACGGGCTGTTAAACCACCCTTGCCATCACATATCACAGATCCTCAAAGAGAATTGGCCGAAAGTTTACCATTATGTCATCCAAATGAGGATTATTTGAAGGATTTTACACCAGTTCGGAAAGAGGGCCGATCTTGAATCAAGCGACTCTAGCGCTCCGCCAAAAATCAAAGTTGTTCACTTCGGAGTTGTGTAAGTGTTTTCTTATTAACTACTGGTTTCATATGAATTTGCATTCGGATAATTGGAACATTTAAGTTTTGTGCAAAGTTTAATCAAACTGTTGGTTGATCAGCATTCACTTTGATTTTCTTCAATTCTTAACAACCCCACTAATATGAAGATATTCTAACGAAATAAGTGAGTTCACTCTGACAGTATTATTTTGATGCCTGAGCTGAAATATTCAACATGAATTATTCAGGGTTGATTTTATGGCAAATATAGGCAAAAATCTATTAGTAACTTTTGGCAACAAAAATGCATATTTTTAGATTTCTTCGGTTTTCTATGGATCACATTTCAATGTTTATCATATTAAATTTTGTGATATTCATGACAAGGACCGGGACCGAAACGAAATAACTGTTCCGTTACGGTTTCGTTCCAAGACAAAATTTAAAATTTCGGTTCCGGTTTAGAAAATAATATCTAATTCGGTTTCGGTTTTTTTTCGGTTTATTTCGGTTCCAAAATCTATATATAACGACGAACGAGGACAAAGATAAAGGCTACTCTAATTAGGAATCTCACTATCTTTTCCTTGCTTGTTGTATTATACAAGACAAAAGATACGCAACCGATCCAGTGCTTCATATGGTACTTCCGGCTGGTTGTATGGTAGGGGGTAGGAGGACTAGCAACCCCACAGAAGGATTGAAATTTAGGTAACATTAAATGGAACAACATTGAAATAAAGACTCCCATACAAAAATTAATTTAATCGTTGTATTTTTGTAAAGTAATTTGTTAATGAATTTTTTGACTTTAGCGCATTTATCTTCTTTCCGTTTTCACTCAGGTCCACAACTTCGTCAATTCCTCTTCTTTTCACTCTTATTTCCGTTTAAAGATTGTTCTTCTGGGTCATGTCTTCACACTCTTCACCATCTTTTGAGGAGTTGCTTTTGTCCAAAATTTCAAGTTCAAATGTTCGTTGTTGGTGATCGAAAAACTAAAATAATTCAACTTAAAAAATAATTTTAAAAATAGTGTTTAAACGTACGGTTTTTTGATCTTACGATTGAAAGTCGGTTGGTC
The DNA here is from genome assembly GCA_024550625.1 of Dendroctonus valens. Classification (NCBI taxonomy): domain Eukaryota; kingdom Metazoa; phylum Arthropoda; class Insecta; order Coleoptera; family Curculionidae; genus Dendroctonus; species Dendroctonus valens. The sequence continues at coordinate 6,067 of JAJTJO010000316.1, read as the reverse complement.
CTCACAAATAATTGTTTCTTTAATATTTGACCTCGAAGGCGGCAACAAAATTTGAGTACCTGAAAATAACCTCTCAACCACTAACTTGCCGTCACAATAAGTTGCCGGTACGCTTAATAATACTTGGGCAAGCATGTATAACTCGGGATTAAGCTCCTTCTTTTTCTTCTAGAAATCAAAATCGTTTCATGTTTTCCGTAAGCGTATGCGGATTTGTTCCACCTTTATAGGAATTTAAAATATTTTCATGATTAAGGGCTACAAATGAACCTTGTGAAGAAAATTCGTGCTGATTAATTCCTTTTAAAAATTTTGCTCTGACTCTTATGTCTCAAAAATGCTTCAATTTCATCGCTTGATGAAGACACGTGATGATTTCGTTTCCATATCGTGTTGGTCACGGTCAGATTTAGAAGAAATGCACTCTTTTAAGAACATCAGTCTAGTTCATAACGACTTTAAATGTGCTTTTGCTCTTTCTACTTAATTGTCGTCTAAAACTACCTTTTACCAAAAAATTGTTATTTTGTGATTTATACAAGATCTTGTCATTTGGGACAACTAGCCGTAAAGAATAGCCCTTATATTTTCTTTCGACCCTTTGTCGGCACATTAATAGTGACACCGCGGCTCACCAGAACACAGAAACGTAATTTTATATTTATTGGCAGGAGGTTAAATGATTATTTTCATTTGCTTGTAAAATTTACAGTAATTTCTTTCAAACGTTACAAGCAGAACCGGAAAAAAACCGAAAAACCCGAAATATAATATTTCGGTTTCGGCTCAGCACCTATCAGGGTGTTAATATAAAATATGGGTTCAGTTTGAGTTCCGGTCAAAAAACCAGTTCCGTTCCGGTTTTGGGTCCATATCGGTTCCGGTCCGAGTCCTTGATCAATGATAATAATCGCTAAACGTTAAAAAATTTACACGCTTTATTCGTATGCCGAATAGAGCATTAAAATAACAAAATTTCAAGTTTAAGTAATTTAAAAAACAAACAACTCTGGTCATCTGCCAACAATTAAGGGAAGTAATATTTTATGAAGGAAAGTTATATAAAGATATGTCGGAAACGCTTTAGTTTTGAGATTATTATTTATTTTGAAAATAATTCTATATTTATATACGAAAGCTTATTTGGCATCGTTATCAACTTGCATAAGCAATCGGTACTTATATTTAAGTCACTTTAAATATTGCAGGTTTTCTTTTTTTGCAATTAAACATAGTTGTGAAGAAATCTGGGAAAACAGTTACTTCTGGCTACCTCAAGCAGGATTTATAATTTAAAGAGATGGATGGATTTTTGTTTAAATTTGAGGTATTATTAGAAAAACGTGACAAGCCACGAATCGTTTCACTGATAAAACGAGCTTTAAAGTTAAAAAAAAGGGTAAATGCATAGTTTTACATAGTTTTTGAATGATGAACGTATGAACTAGATCCTGGTTTAAAGTCTTCGCTTGTGATGTATGGCTCGTCAGACTATTGCTGACTACTATTCAATAAACTAATCATTTATCAACAAAGTGTGGCTTGTCACGTTTTTCCAATAAGTACTTCAATTGTTAATAAATATTAAAATTTCGAAATAACTTGTAAATTTAAAAGTTGAGTGATTTGAACATAAATATAATTGCAGCAAATTACTATCCAGTTACACCCCTGTAACGAACAGTGTGTCCCTTTATTTGTATCAATTGATGTGGGTATCAATTTTTTCGATATATACTTTGCAAAAATACGAAAAGCTTTGAACTTAGATTAAATCTTAACCAGATGCTCTCAACCTTAAAACAGGGCTTTCACTTTCAACAGTTCCAGTGCTCCGACTTTTTTCCAGTCATGTTTGGAAGACGCGAAAAAGCTCTTCTCGCATAAAGGTTTGTGAATACTTCTGCATTTGCCTTCCTGTTCATTTAATGCATTTTTGACAATTAGTAGAAGAAAACATGGATTATTTTCCAGTTTACTTATTCAAAATCTTACTAATGACTTTCATCTGACTTTGAACGCATATGCGCAAATGGGATTACATGTTTTGCAAATCGCCCGGTCGGTCTCCTATTTAACAAGTATTTTCACTGGCATTATATTAAAATGCATTTATAACATTCCTCCTACCACTCGCTATAGTACGAAAGAAATAATTACAAGTCATTTCGGACCATCAATACGGAATCAGCACAATCCTTTGTGTTTTCGGATATTATATGAAATTGCCAAATTTGCAAAAAAATTAACTTGATATTAACTCTTTTAATTAGGTCATAAATATGAGTGAATAAATATTTAACTTTTGTCTTAAATTAAAATATTATTTTAAATGTACTCGTTGACTTGACTATGGCTTATTAAAGAAACTCTTAAAAGTAGAAAACTGAATGTGTACAAAATTGTATTAAAAAGCAAGAAAAATGAGGAGAAGCTACATTTTTCATCATTTTATCATCGAAATCTGTGGAATCGTTGAGCAAAATCTAAATAATATTACAGGTTTGTGGTCTTTTTTAAGTAATACTCTGATATGTAAGTATTTATTGTCTTCGCTGGTTTCAGTAGTAACTAATGAACTGATGCACGTTATTCCATCCTTTACCTTCTATAAGTTAATAAAGTATATATTTATTACGGTAAGTTTTCATTTATTTTATACAAATTTTAGTGTATTTTATTGTCTATTGACGTAATGTTTTATGTAATATATTTGAGACAATTTTTTATTTGAATATGTTTTTCTTCCTGTCTGATCCCCGGTTTACGTATTCGAGATTTACGAATTACAGGTCAATTCACAATGAATGTATGTATGTTTTTTGAAGAATTGTAATCAAGCTTTATAATGAAATTTTACCTAGTTGGATTTGTTGACTTTATTTCAAAAAATTCCTGGGTTTCAGTCAATTTTATTGTTTATTATTTAAAATGTTACAAATACGTTTCGGTGTCTTTCTCCACCATCATCAGTTTGTGTGTATAGTTGTTTCTACCTTCACATTTTCTGGTTATTCACTGACTGGTTATAAATAACCAGTCAAATGTGAAGGTAGAACACTATACACACAAACTGATGGTGGTGGAGAAAGACACCGAAACGTATTTGTAACATTTTAAATAATAAACAATAAATTGACTGAAACCCATGAATTTTTTGAAATAAATGAAGTACAGTCAGGAAAATATACACAACAATAATTTGTTATGACTATGTAGAAAACTCACAAAGAAAAATCACATTTAAATTTAAAAGGGTAAAACAAGTTATACTTATTTTGAGTTTCAAAAAGTTCGTCAAAAATTTATTGTTATTGTCAAAATTAAGTTGATGTTATTGCTAAAACTAAAACTTGAACGAAGCTATAAAGACATGTTTTTCGGAAAATTATATTACTTAATACGCAACGACAGAAAAGATGGGCGGCAATTATAGGTCGACTAACTGGACAAGAAAGATTATAGATCACACGTCTTCAATAATAAATTTTGGTTAAATATCAAGTAGTTATTATAATAGTGGCTCTGCAGGTCGAGCGTAGGAAAGAAAAATACCATTTTACTGTCATATACTTTCTCTATATGGGCCATTATAAGGACAGTGTAGTAGTCAAAATAAAACAGCTAAATTCCTAATTATTATTGCGTTCGTGATCCGTGCGCGATAATTCGAAATCAAAGGGCACTTATATTATAAATTAGTTAAATATATATATATTTTTAGTTAACTCAATTCGTTAGTAGTAGTATTATTTATAAGTATAAAACTATATTAACCTTAATGCCACTAAAATATGTGGGTAAAAAAAATAGTCTAAGGCAATTCGTAGTTCGTACAATTCTTTTAAATTAAGTAAGTCGATAAATCACTTATAATTTATTCCCATAAACATTAAAGAACACATGTTGAGATATTTATATGCTTAACCGTAAATATCTGGCAGTCTTATAATAAATCATTAACGTTTACAGTTTTGAAAGTAATTTCAAGCAGTCGGTATTGATGACAAAAACTCACACGTTGCTTGCTGCAAACTACTGCATGCAAGATGTATTAAGCTAAATATGAAATTTACTAGAATAATACAATAGCTGACATTATCCTCAATATTATTAAAAAATGTAGATACCTGACAGCATTAGAAATCATTTGTTTATAGTTTTAAATGTAATGTGAACCTTGCTCCGAAACTTTGCATACTAGCGAAATTCATGAAACATTAAATTTAAAGAACACAATCAGAAACTGCATTTTAGGCCTGCCAATTCCGCACGTTTCTTAATATGATTAAACCGTACAACTAAACTCTCTCTAAGTCTGATACCCAAAAATTTCTAATTAACTCCTAGTAAAATAGTGGAAAATAAGTTTTTATTCAACTTCAGTAAATTAAAGTTGACAATAATGTTGGCGCATATATTTGGATGGCAGAAAGGAAATTCCGGGGTTTGCTCGATCAGTTCACTTTCCCACTCTTCCCCGATTCAATTACTATACTGTACTTGTCCAGCTATTATTCTTATACAACTTAAAACAAAATATGCCTTATCATTTTTACTATACACTACGACGGATGTCTCATTGATATTGTATTTATTCTATTGTTTTAGAAAGCAATTAACAAGAACAAAAACATTTTTCTATACGGAATTTGAATATAACAAAAATGCTTGTTAATAAAGTGAATTGATTAACCAGCATAGTGTTACATTTGACTCTAATGTTTAATACTTAGGCACAATCAGTACGAGGAGGTAGGTGTAGGTTACTTAATAATGTCTAAATGCGTGGGAATACAAGAAAGCTTACTTTCCTGTAATCACATACGATAAAAAATTTCTAAATCAAACCTTTTAGGGCCAAACGCTTCTGTTTTGTTGCCAAAAGCTGTATAATCAGCTTTTGACTAAATGTTAGACATTTCTAAAAAACCGTATAGTCAAAAATTACCTTTGTGTCGACTACGGATCTTGGACCGAGTTTCAAACTATTTCCAATTTATGCTAGTGTTGAAGAAACTTAAAACCATCAAAATTTTTACGAGCTTTTCAAGGAATTATTTTAATTTCCAGGACGATGACGTAATATATTCTAAATTGATCATTTATAAAAGTAAAAAATATAATTTACCAAAACCTAAAAACACAATCTACACCTAAAAGTACCTTCTCTTACGTTAAATTAATTAAACAATTAATAAATTAACTAACCAAAAACAAAGTTTAAATATTTGCATTCTAAATTTGAACAAGTTACATATACAATAAATGTTACCTTCGAAGCAATCGAAAAGCTCCAAGTTTACAATCAGAAATCTCCGATTACACAATTGACTTTCAATAATTATTTTCATACAATTTCAAAAGGCAAAATAAGAAATCAATTAGTTTTCACGATATTCCTGCTCGCTGAATTAATTCATGTATTTCAGATATGTTTAAAAAAGTACTTTTACTTTGCGCCATATAAAAGTGATATCTAAGGGGACCATTACTTTCCACAAAAATGTAACGATAAAATTTTTTCACATGAAAATTGCAAATTGAAGTACAGAATAAAATAAGTTAGTTAATTTGTAATGAAACTATATTGAACATCAAGACATTATTTCGTTCGCAAGATTTTAGCGGAAGAAGTGACGTTGCTTTATGTTTGGTTGAGAACGTAGTGAAATTCGCATTCAAAGAAAAACGCTGCCATTGCTGTGAAACTACGTGGAATTTTACGTAAGGGGTACAGTTTGATTACAGAAATGAATAACACCACTTTTATAATGCACAAACTACGGCTATACTATGCCTTTGCCTCGAAATATTAACTAATTTAAAATATTTGTGCCTTGTTAACCTTTTATTATATATCCATTGGCAACATTAGCTGAAATACGTCTCTGTTCAAAAACCTTGTACATCTGATAAGTAAGTACCATTACCAAGTGCTTTCCATTTGGTTTGTCTGGCATTCAGTCCTCGGCTATACTAGCTTAAATAAAGTATCAGATATCAGATGTAGGAATGCACAATAATGTCTGTTTAAAACGTCGTTCCTGGTGTGTATTAGCTGACA